>JAODUO010000521.1:120000-297782 GCA_025642075.2 Ridgeia piscesae
TACGTTGGACACTACCTATATAAACAAACTAGGATTTCCTACTAAAACCTTTGCTTATTTTTTTAATAACAATGTTACCTAATCAACGAATTATCTTATGTATGTAACTGTTATGCTTATTACTTTATGTTATATATTATATCAATTAATCAGATTTGCTAAAAACATTGCAAACTTGTCGAAAGCTAGATTATCCAATTTTCACCCAGTATAATAGTCTGCACAAACTAGGGTTCCTACTAAAAACCTTGCTTATTTTTAATAACAGTGATACCTATCCAAAGTATTACCTTACATGTGTAGTTGCCGCGCAGCGGAACGCGGGCAAGAGATGTCAGTTTCTTTAGTGTAATCTCGACCGCTTCGCTGTGGGGTTTATGCCTTTGACACCAGTGGAGGTGATATAATGCGGGCTTCTTTCCTTCGATGTCTGCACTTGCGCTAGCCTATTTGGCCCTAAAGTACACACATTGGCCAACCGCTGTATAAGGGCATAGTGGCCTGTGCGACATTCGAGTACTTTTATGTACGACGCATGTCAATGTGCGTGACACATAGCACAACACAACCAGCCGCACAGTTCAACAATGTCAGTCTCCGTCCACTGGTTTTCATACCAAATATAACCCACCTGCTGCGTCCGGGCATTAAACCCGAGCTGCCGTCGTTCCGGTCGGTTGCTCTAACCACTACACTACCCGCGCCTCTTGTAACGAAGTTTCAAATGTAGGAACAATTGAGGTGGGTTCGCATTATACACAAGTGCCGAATTCCTGTCGGAAATTTCACAAAATGCATATTCTTTTTCCCATGCACAAGCCACTGATTTAAGATCAGTACTGCTGACCTCACAGTACTATACTTGACGACAGAAGTTCCGTTCAAAAAGTTGGCACTCTACTCTCTGCGATCTTGAAATCTAAAACTTGTCAACAGCGACCCTCCCGTCAGTAGCCTCTTTTGTTTTTATTCCGTAGTTTGCCCGACAAAAACAGCTCTCTATATATAAGAACACGACGCGAGAGAAGTGGTGCAAGAGTTGAAAGAACCTTTGTTTTTCGTATGGCAGTTCACCATGGCTGGTATGTTATGTCTATCTTTTAGCATTACCAGTTTCTCGTTTCCAGTTGTAGTGCGTTCTGCTTGGTGTAATTGCAAAGAAACATAACTGTGTTGAGTTGTATGTGTGCGTATGCGAGAATATCGCGCAAATGGTGCTTACGTATATCAATGTTAAGATACATCCCGCTGTGTAATCTCGGCCTCTTATACAAGTTGCGGTTTATGTGCCCTATTTTAGCATCATATTGTGACATTAATTACTTTGAAATATTACAGTTAATGTATCGAAATTGTTCTCGTGCAACAGAAGCTCGCTCGCAATGTGATGATGTTATGTTGCATATGTTACTGGAATTGCTGGCTGCTTTACGCTTTTTCCACCCAATTTACATCTTAACACAAATAGAGCACATTCGATAAACAAACATAAAACTGGGATGCCTTCCTAGATCCCAAGAGAGCACCACCTGAATGGGTTACAAAGAAATGATTCTAAACCGTCTTCATTAGATAAGTTTTTATCAACTGTGTAGCGTGAAAGCTAGGCATATCAATTTACCTGAAACGTTTCGATTGTTTTCTTGCATTTGTGAGAACTGTAACATTAAAATTAATGTCCAGTCGCCGTTGTTATGATACACACACCTATCTACGTCATGTTATCCTTGATTCTCCCGGTGATTGGCTGACCTTACCAACTACATCACCACGTGATAATGCACGAAGTAGCAGTACTCTATATAAAGCAAAGCTTCCCTCACTGTCAAGTGGTTGTCCCCGCGTCGCCAGTCTTCCCAATATTGGGCCTGATCGCTCAGTGATGCTGCCAGAAGTCGTCAACCTTCGGACAGGTCTGCATGGTCACCAGGCGAAGACACCTGAAATAAAAATAATAAAAGACCGTTACGATATGTACGGTGACTCAAGACGTTGAAACCAGTTAGCCCAGTTCTTACACACGCCCGCATTATATTACCCCATTGGTGTCAAAGGCATAACCCCACAGCGATGCGGTCGAGATTAATAATAATATTTATTATTTATAAAGCGCAATATCCAAATATGCTCAAATCGCTGTACAATAACATAAAAAGCGATTTATTATGTGGCTTCTCTTGGCAGCGTTCGGCTACGCGGCGTAATAATGACGCCAAACCGGAAGACGACGACACACCAACTGTGACGTCACGACAATACGGCAGACGTCAGAATCTTCGTTTCTGGCGACGTCAGATTTCCAAGATGGCGGCATCGTTGATCTCAGCGAACTGAAGGGGACCGCTTTCTTCCGTCTTCTTCTTTCCTTCGATTGATGCACTTGCGCTATCGTATTTGGCCCTAATATCCTGCGCCCCCTCACTGTTAGTTCAATGTTGGTCAATATTATTTCGAAAAAGGTCAACATGAACAATTATGGATGTTGCATGTTATCATTCCATGACCACGTCGATGTACGGTATGAATCGTACAGCAGAAAGATGTAAATTTTGCAGGGGGTTTCCAGATAACCAAAAAACCTGGACACTCTGGTTAAGTGAGACGCCAAGTCTGGCTTGGTGGAGACTGGAGAGAAGTTGGGCGATTGCGAAACAAAGTACGTCGTCTGTGCGCTGCATTCGGTGCTACGTGTCAACAAACTGGTGGTGACCGTGTCTGATCGAAAGGTCGTATCTGTATCTGTAACCGGCAAAATGTCCTAGGGACACATCACGTCAGTGCGCATGGTTTGTCGTCCGACTCAATTGTTAAAATGTTGGATTAAATTATTTTGAAACGAGTTTAGTGATTTATTTGAGACAGTGTTTGGGGGGAGAGAATTCCATTATTTAATTGTTGTTGGGAAGAAGCTGTTTCTAAATATGTTTGCAGAGTATCTAATTTGCAAGAATTGACTGTCATGTTTACGTGATGATCTAGTGTTGTGTTGGATATAGTGATCTAGCGGGATATCTATAAGGTTATGTTCCATTTTGTATATTATGCTAAGTCTTTAAATTTTTCTTCTTGTTTGGAGGGTGTTCCACTGGAGGTCTTAAAGAAGTTGGGTTACTGTTCCTGGTTCTCTAGAATAGTTTTGTGTACACAATCTGGCAGCTTGTCTTTGGATTCTTTCTAAGGTGTTAATATGTTTTAGGCAGTGTGGATCCCATGATGCTGACGCATATTCAAGTATTGGTCGGACAAGGGTTGTGTAGGCTATAGACTTAATGTGGGTTGGACTTTTATTTAGATTTCTCCTAATGACTCCTAGTGTCTGTTGTGCTTTCCTAGAGACTGAGTTGCATTGTGCTGTCCAATTTAATGTATTTGATATTTGTACACCAAGATAACAATGTGATTGAACAGATTTTAGTTGTTGTAAATATTTGGTGTCGGTTTTCTTGAGGCTAATGTCATTGTGAAGCATTTGGTGGGATTGAATTTCATAAGCCAGGTGTTTTGCCATTCCTCAAGTTTGATTAGATAATTTTGGAGGAGAGAAATGTCATTGTCTGATTTAACTGGTAGATATAGTAGGCAGTCATTTGCAAAAAGGCGAACGTTTGAAGTGAGATTGTTGGGTAGGTCATTTATGTAAAGTAAGAAAAGTAGGGGCCCCAGTACGGTTCCCTGTGGTACCCCTGAGGTGACTTTAATTGGTTTGGATGCTGATCCATTTATTACAACCTGTTGAGTTCTTTCTGCAAGGAAGCTTTCTATCCATAACAATATTGGGCCTGTGATGCCATAGTATTTTAGTTTTTGGATTAGTCTTTTATGTGGAATTTCGTCGAATGCTTTAGTGAAGTCTAGAATGGCCATGTCTACAGATTTCTTTTCATCTAGATATTTGCTTATGTCATGGACAGTTTGAATTAATTGAGTTTCTGTTGATCTTTTTGCACGAAAGCCATGTTGGTGGTCAGTTAGGATTTAATGTTGTTCAAGGTGTTTCATGATGTGGCTATGAATTATGTGTTCAAGAAGTTTAGAAATCACAGGTGTCAAGGATATTGGTCTGTATTTTGGAGTTTCTGCCGTGTTTTTTCCTTTCTTGGAAATTGCTGTTATGTTTGCTTCGTTCCAGGCTTTGGGGACTTGACCAGAGTCAATTGATGATTGGAAGATATCATGTATTATTGGTGTTAGGTGGGAGACATATATGTTTAGAAACCATGGTGGAATGCCATCTGGTCCATGCGATTTAGAGGTGTTAATTTTTGATAGTTGGTCATGTACTCCTTTAAGTGAAATTGTTAGTTTGGGTATTTTTTCATGTTGGCTATCGTTCAGATTTGGCAACTTGGAATTTCCTTCATGTGTGAAGACACTTTTGAACTGATTGCCTAAGGCTTCTGCTTTTTGTTTCTTATCGCTAATTATGTTTCCCGCAATACCCTGGTTATCTTGTCTAAGTTTGGAAATGAAACTCCAGAATGCTTTCGGTTTGTCTGTTATTGCAGTTGTTAGGAATTGATTTATATAGGACAGTCTAGCAGAACGAAGGTGTTTGTGCGTGTCTTTCCTGATGTTACAAAACTCTTGCCAGTCTTCTGCATTTCTAGATATTTTTGCTTTCTTATATAATCGTTTCGACATAGACCAATAAATGGAAATTACTGCTGCATCAGAACAATAAAAGTTGTTAAACATAAATCACTGTTTAACAACACTGGAGAACAGGAAATTGAAAGGTCAAATGGAAGTGTTTAAAATACTGAATGTTATAAAAAGATCGATAGAAATATTATAACTCAGTTAATGAAGATGGGAGTAAAGGACATAGAAGTTACATTAGTGTAGACCAGATATCAGAAAATTCTCATTTCTACAAAGAACATTAAATGATTGGAACTAATTGTGTGGGTACTTGTATTGTTAATGTTTAAAATTAAAATTGACATACCTCAGATGGGCGGGATACACTTAGATAGGATGGACTCTCGATAAGCCAAAGGGCCTTGTCCTCCTGCCATCTAGAATTACTTCTCTAGGTGGCGATCTTGTTAAATCTGGTTAAATGATCCATGGCCGGGGACACACTAACCCAGCTCAGTAATAGCCTAGGCTAAGCACATTTGCTATTGGTTAACTGATGGTGATGATGACGTCACTGGAAGAACACAAGGTAGTAAGGTAGTTGCATAACGGCCAGAAAACATGCAACAACAATGTGTCTGTAACAGCTAAGTTTAATAACGCAAACTACCTACTGTAATTACCAGTACCTGTCTGTACAGTTATTTATATCTCATATACATATACCCATCATGTCAACGTTAGAGTAACAAATAAACATGCATAACAACTGGCTTGGTGTGTACCAAACTACTTCGCTAGGTGATTAAATTACCCCCAAAGAAACACCTCCTTCGTAATTGTCACCTCAGCTCCAACTTAATTGCCAATCCTCCATGCACGAGGAATCAAACGTTAACATGCATACACGACTGAAAACCAGAAATGTGTTGATATAAAAGCATTCTAAGCAGTTATTCCTTGAATGAACACATAGTTCTAGTACAACCGCAAAAGCATCAATGTTTTGATTTAGGAGAAAAACATGAAAAATATCTGTCTACATGAACAACATCAGTAGTCTCTCTTCTGGTGTTTTCAGAGATGGTTTCACCAAGTTAATGAGCTCTTAAGGTAAATCCATCATTAAACAGAATCCGTCATTAAATTTAAGCTCTTTCAAAATGCAAGAAGCCATCATTGTGTCACTGAGTACACTATGTCAAGACATGTTGATGACACTGTTAAGGAACACAATCGATTTAAGAGCAAAAAAGAATGTTAGTGAACTCATAACACAAACATCCTATATAAGACAAAGCACTTCTCTCCTGGGCCATCTCAATACGATACTTCAAAACCTGCATTCCATACAATCACTATCTGTTACTATTTACAGTGCACATATATATTAAATGTGAAACGTGACATATTACGAAGTGCATATAACGTACTTTGTATAATCAATGAAGTTTTGTTAATAATATTATTATATTAATTATGCTATAAAATCTAACTGACTGAGACAGAACTATGCAGCATGAGAACTCCACTGGCCGTGCAACAACCACACTTGGTACGACTTGAAGCTTGCAAAAGTGACATATTTTGATTTGAATACCGTGGCCAGCCACCGATGCACTGTGACAGATACTGCTGCTGCTGACGTCTCGTGTGTCAATGAGCCAAATGCTCCATCTGACGTCTCGCGTGTCAACAAGCCAAATGCTCCATCTGACGTCTCGCATGTCAACGAGCCAAATGCTCCATCTGACGTCTCGCATGTCAACAAGCCAAATGCTCCATCTGACGTCTCGCGTGTCAACAAGCCAAATGCTCCATCTGACGTCTCGCATGTCAACGAGCCAAATGCTCCATCTGACGTCTCGCGTGTCAACGAGCCAAATGCTCCATCAGTGAATCCTAGGCAGAGTACGTAGCTGCACATAAATAACAACACTCATACAATAACCGAGACCTACACAGAATCCCTCCAGTCTAATATGGCTTCAGTTGTTTCAATCCAACACCTTTGATTGCTCCGGACAACATGTTCTCTGGCAAGATGTGACACCACATATACACTCATGAGGTTACATTGGTTGCATTCAACAACATATCATAGCTCTGCCCACAAGTGATATTAACAATCACAACAGCCACATCAAGTCATAAGACAAGGTTCTACTACAATAGAATAGTTCGCCGCCGAAATCATACACGATTAATAGCTTTGCTGGACTATGCAAGCACTCTCAATGTCCATGATATGAAACAATTTGTGCCTACTGTACAATTCCTGTTGACTCAATAACTAGACGAGGGAGGAACAATGGAATGTGGGAGACAAGTGAGCAAGCTGGTGACATGTCACATCTGAATCCATTCGAGTGCATCTTGACACTTCATTGTGTTGATTTAATTATTAACATGATGTCTAAACGGTTAGTATAACCGACCGACGACAGATTCATTCCTCTGCGAAATCCACATCAGTCTCCCGCAGAAACAATATTACCAACACATGATGACAACGTCAGTCGGTCAGTTGGCACATTCTAAATAATTACACAAAAAGTGAAATGGCATCTTAGTAAACACATAAAATGTCCACTACACATCCACCGCAGCGTTCTGTTCTGTTCTGTTCTGTTCTGTTCTGTTCTGTTCTGTTCTGTTCTGCCTTGTGACAATGTCTCAACGAATCCGCAGTTCCAATGATACAGATATGTAGATCTAGCGTAGACACATCGTGTGCAAGGGGACGATGTGTAGATATCTCTGGCAGTTGCTGCTAGCCGACCATGCCGGCTCACTGACTGATCACTTCCGTGTAGTTGTCGGGGAAGAGACCCACACGACCGTCCTTCCGTCCCTTGCACCATCCCTGTTCATCCTTGTCCTGCAGCTTCACAAACACATCACCTGCAACAGGAACTGTGGGAGTTAATGGGAGCTACATCCACACAAACACATCACCTGCAACAGGAACTGTGGGAGTTAATGGGAGCTACATCCACACAAACACATCACCTGCAACAGGAACTGTGGGAGTTAATGGGAGCTACATCCACACAAACACATCACTCAAAACAGGAACTGTGGGAGTTAATGGGAGCTACATCCACACAAACACATCACCTGCAACAGGAATTGTGGGAGTTAATGGGAGCTACACCCACACAAACACATCACCTGCAACAGGAACTGTGGGAGTTAATGGGAGCTACATCCACACAAACACATCACCAGCAACAGGAACTGTGGGAGTTAATGGGAGCTACATCCACACAAACACATCACCTGCAACAGGAACTGTGGGAGTTAATGGGAGCTACATCCACACAAACACATCACTCAAAACAGGAACTGTGGGAGTTAATGGGAGCTACATCCACACAAACACATCACTCAAAACAGGAACTGTGGGAGTTAATGGGAGCTACATCCACACAAACACATCACCTGCAACAGGAACTGTGGGAGTTAATGGGAGCTACATCCACACAAACACATCACTCAAAACAGGAACTGTGGGAGTTAATGGGAGCTACATCCACACAAACACATCACTCAAAACAAGTGTAAAGCGCTTCGAGCAAACTGCGCTACATAAGAACGTACTGTTAATGGGAGCTACATCTACACAAACACATCACTCACAACAGGAACAGTGGGAGTTAACGGTAGCTCTTTCTACACAAACACATCACCCACAATAGGAACAACATGTACAGACTACGGTGCTTCAAATATAGCACTGAATAAGCAGTCTGTAAAGAGAATCTCTCCAGGGAAGACTGAAACATTTCTGAATACTGGAGGATAACTGCCAGGTTACGCTGAAGTACGACATGTGCTGGCTGTGACACAACTCAACAATGTTCAACACTATCAGCACTTGCACATAAGTATAATAGTATCAGGTGCATGGCAGTGGGAACGTTTCTACTGTTTGTAAACACAGGGGTGTGCTATGTAAGTAACATGCACGAGTCTCACACAAAATGTGACACTGAATAGTTCTGTGGCTTTATGACACTTGCCAACTTTGAAGGATAGTTCATCTTCCTCCTCCCCATCGTAATCATACAGAGCCCTGATGGGAACGCCCTCTCCTCCGTCGTCAATCAGGGGGTTGTCATAGTTGTCCCAGTGGTCCGCGTCATCATCCCCAAATGGGTTCTGGGCCTGTGGGTCCTCACTGCTGCAACAGAACAACACTAGTTAGACCCCAAATTAGCTCAGTCACCAGATGTTTGCTGGTGTCCATGTGACACATCGCCAGGTAAACAGTGTGGGGGAAAATGTCAGTGAACAGCAAATAAACGTGGAACTGTTCAACGGATCTGCTGTAGTGCAGAACTGGAAAACTTAACTAGTTTTTAGTAAGAACACAAACTGACATATTTAACTGAAACAAAGATGGCTGTCTGTACAGAACACGGTGGAATTGCAGTATTTTCACAAATTCTCAGTTAATCAAAACTTTATCTTATGGTGATCAGACTATAATGACTGTTTGGCAGATCTTGCAGTGTTTGATGTCAATCTTTCGAGACCAAAAATCAAGGTCAATCTACACCAGTGTCAACACCATAGCAACAGCACAGCTGGTCAACCAGAACTTGGTCAGTCACACAGAACCTTCTTAAAGAACAGCTGTGATGTGTATAGTATCTGTGATGTGTATACTGTATAGTATGTGATGTGTACACTGTATAGTATGTGATGTGTATATGGTATAGTATGTGATGTGTATATGGTACAGTATGTGATCTGTATATGGTATAGTATGTGATGTGTACACTGTATAGTATGTGATCTGTATATGGTATAGTATGTGATCTGTATATGGTATAGTATGTGATGTGTATATGGTATAGTATGTGATCTGTATATGGTATAGTATGTGATCTGTATATGGTACAGTTTGTGATGTGTATATGGTATAGTATGTGATCTGTATATGGTATAGTATGTGATCTGTATATGGTATAGTATGTGATCTGTATATGGTACAGTTTGTGATGTGTATATGGTATAGTATGTGATCTGTATATGGTACAGTATGTGATGTGTATATGGTACAGTATGTGATATGTATAAGGTATAGTATGTGATCTGTATATGGTACAGTATGTGATGTGTATATGGTATAGTATGTGATCTGTATATGGTATAATATGTGATCTGTATATGGTACAGTATGTGATGTGTATATGGTATAGTATGTGATCTGTATATGGTATAGTATGTGATGTGTATATGGTATAGTATGTGATCTGTATATGGTACAGTATGTGATGTGTATATGGTATAGTATGTGATCTGTATATGGTATAGTACGTGATGTGTACACTGTATAGTATGACATTTAAACAGGAGAACAAGAATGCTAGTGAAATACGCATGGAACAAATGTCATGAATCAATGACTAAACAGAATCATTAACAGGACGTTTACTACTACATGTTACTCTTTCACTGATTTGCATAGATCCTGTTAACAGCTGATATGATAATAATAATAATAATAAAAAGAAGAACATTTACAAAGCGCCATAAATCTGGAAATATCCATTCGGAGGCGCTGTGATAACGACAACAATAACAGCTGATATGATAACAACAACGTATTAGCAACACGCTTCTGACAACAACTAAAATCCTTATGATGTAGTACATTTCCACTTGGCAGTGGTAACATGCCAACACTTGTTACTACAATGAAGGCTCATTCTTCACTCCAACTCAGACAACTGTTAGACATGTTGGCTCACCAACACTCATGCTGGGTCTAAAGCCACACTCAGACAACTGTTAGACATGTTGGCACACCAACACTCATGCTGGGTCTAAAGCCACACTCCTCTTCAAACACACATTCATGTCACCTGATGTCACCCACAAACAAGCCACAGGTTGTGAACACAACCCAACCCTGCCTTCAGGCTGCTATGTCACGTGGTAGCTGCATCTCCATCATCTCACATCATGCTGTCAAAATGCGGTTACATACAGCCCCTGACAGCAGCATCATGCATTTCAAGCCAGCCGCATCACAAGCCTCTGTTCAAGCTTTTCCAGCAAACACGTGTTTCAGACCCTGACTTCTAACACAATGCAACATATATTTCAGTATAACAAGTTTTAAAACACGAATAAGAATGCTGTATGAAATGACCAATCTGTTAAGATCATAGACCAATCTGTAAAATGTGAAGTACATGCTGCCAAATAAGTGTCCACCTAAAGCAAATCTACCTTAACAAGACTCAAACCAGATAATCTATCTACCCGGGAATATGTTTGTTATACTGAAATATACAATGAAAGGAACATAACATGGCAACTATATTTCTTGGTGATTGCTCTTAATGCCAATTCACTGAAAAAATACATTAATACACTGTATACACTTGTAGATGTAGGTATTAGGTACCAGTCAAAGCATCAGACCACAAGAAGACAACATCACTGTCGTCCCCTCAAACACAAGGCAGCCAGAGTCATATATCCATCCAACAAGCAGCATTCTCACATTGAAAGCTGGCACAGAAAAGAGACAATCCAAGACTGCAATATCACACAAGCACTATGTCCTAGGGAATATTCCACAAGACAAGAGAAAGGTATTTCCATGTCTACTGAGTGCCTTATTCAGAAGCTGGGAGCTATAATAAACTTTCTTGAGTGTTATATAATTTGCAATTATATTATTAATGTCTTACGACTTTGAACACCGGAACATGATTCCGATTGCACAATCCACTTGATTCCTCAATGATCACATTTTCAGAACAAAATATATGAATACTTTAGTGTTCCTGTTTCTAGTAGTTACTGGTGCTTCATAGTCAAACACTATCCTTTGGCTAATCTACTAATAGTTAATATATCCACTAAATATGATGTTTGCCCGTTTCTGTAAAAACAATGATCACCTAATCCAATAATTATCCAACCAAGTCGAACAAAACTTGCAGTGAGTGAATAACAATTACAGAGAAGAAACCAGAGCAAATGGAAAGCAGAAACAAAACAGAAACTCTGACTAGGCATGCAAGAATGCAGACAGACAAAACACGAGTAAACACAAGCTGTCAATAGAACCACAAAGACAAGAAGCAGTCTGCAGGAGACAGAGGGCAGCACCAGTCTGCAGGAGGCAGCAGCCAATGAACAACAGGAAGACAGTGACGCATTTGTAAGTACTTTGGCTTGCAATCGAGTCGAGGTTTACGCCGTGGCCGGGCTGGCCTAGCGTTGTTTCGACCTGCGACAATCGTGTCACCACCACCACCACCAATGTCACCATCTTCGTCATCGTCGCCAAATGGATTAAGGCTACTGTCATAATTTTCACACCTGCAAAATGACCAACCCGTTTGTGAATTGGTGACCTTTGCCCACAGAAGGTCAGTTCCACTGGTCAGCTGACACTGCCCAAAGGCACCACGGGACCGCCGGAACTTTTCACAATATGCACAAAACATGTGTCACTGTCTGTGTCCAGGAAAGAAATCATTAGCAAAGCAAAGTGTTCCAAGTTCCAAAAGAGATAGTGAAAAATTTAGGAAAATATTAACACATTCTAACAAACTATTAAATTAATCCGTGTAGATATCTTTAAATAATTATTTCATTCTAATGTCAGTTTATTTTGTTGATATTTAGTAGCTATCACGAAGAATTATCATAAAATATGTCCAAAATAACATGATACCTGTAACAAATGCAAAACAATCCTTTACAACTGCATAAATACAGTTCTGCTGACTATAACATTGATAGCACCATGGCAAAATATGATTCATCTCCTAGACAAAATTCATCTTTCAGGTATAATAATTATTCTGAAATAAACTAATGAATCATTCTTTTTGTGCAATATATATTCCTAAATCTCAAACAGGAAATTTTTTATTTTACTCTGATAATTTTCTAACCAAAAGTCATACTTCTGACACTTATAATAATAACTCATATAATAAATAACAGTATTTATCTACGCCATATTTCTAGCAATAAAACCATTCAGAGGTGCAGCAAATTTTAGTGACATTGTACAAATATTCAGAAATAAAGTAATAAATATTATATCCTCAGGTAAGGTAATTGAAATATACATAATGCAGACAAATCATAACATTAAAATTAATCAAATCAAATACTTGAAGACAAATGAATGCTTCCTCAATTATAATGCAGTAATGTAAACTTTTATAATGTAATACATAAAAAACTACTTGGAAAAAGCATGATTCTAACAGGCAAACTGCAAAATGCTGACATACCCGGTAATTTAAAGCATCATATTACGTACCACATATAAGATGAAGAAACTTGACAAGAAAATTTGCTAGTCAGGCACTGACCAAATTAAGCCACACAAAACACATTTTGCCAGTTTCACAGCACAGCAGACATCCTCATACACAAACACAACATTCTGTTACATAAAGCTCACAGTCTACATCACACTTCTCAAACATTTCTGGGTAAATATTCAGCAATATTCAGGAACCTTTACCCTACAAATAATTAATTACTTTGAAGCCAATTAAGAAACATGAACGCAAACATCTCTAATATTACACGTATGTGCTACATTAACTAGTATCATCGATGATTTGTTAAATACTTGAATGTTCCAATTGCTGATCAACTAAAACCATTTTGCCATGAAGTCTATTTCATCAATTACTGGTAAGTTGAAGATGACATCAGATTTGGTAACTCAGTCCAAATGCAGTTAGAAAACCTGTTGTCATGATTCAATATCTACTTGAACTTATTGGAAACTAACAGTGTATATAAGTTACTTCATAGACATATTTATTGTAGCCTATTAGCGGTAATCAATAGAACGACTTACATAAAATATATATATTAATGTAACTGTTTGAAGAATGTTCCTCCTAAGACTGATGCAATGTGTAAACGTTTAAGACTGATGCAATGTGTAAATGTTTAAGGCCGACAGACCTGCCAAATGAACTAACTGCAGACATGTAAACTTAACATTAATTATTAATTAACATTACTGATTTACCTGATCGATACATTATCACAAAATATTATGGTACTGATCCTTTTTTTTAATTTCTCAGTTTTACATTTATAACTTTTTAACCTATTTATAACTTCTTCAACTGTTGTCCAATATTTAATAAAAAATCCTGTATAAAATCTGTATGAGAATTACTACTTAAAAACAAGCCATGTTTGTTTATTCCCAAAGACTAGCACTTGCATTTGTCAGATACAAACAGTAACTACTGTTAAATGTAACTTTATATGTGTTTAGTTTAGCAACATTTAGGTAATATATTTAATAGTAACTTGCAGTATTTTTAAAATACACAATAGTTTAATTAATTAATTACAACGTTAAACACTAAATCAGTCACAAAATGAATTGTTTTACTTATCTGCATGCACACATGCATGCATGCCTGCACCCAGACGTGCACTCACTCAGGCAACTACAGTTATACAGACAAACTCGAGGTAACATTTGAGACTAAGTTCAGTAAAACAAAACAGTTACATTGATGGCACAGTCACAGACTTAGTTTATAAATAAACGCCATGGGCAATAATTAGAAAAACAGATTTACTTCCTTTCACCCATCATAAAATAAACAATTCCCACAGTGGTTCAGAAAGATGACGTTTCAATCCAGAGAAACTTATAAAATAATATTAAGATTGTACCTAGATGTGACTTCACAGTCACCACACCCAGACACCTGTGATTCAAGGATGAACAGAGCTAACCAGGGTAAACAGTGGCTTAGTTCAATTCTCCAAGTTCAACAACTATGCCCCAACAACATTGTGCCAGGCTGTCGTGCCAGGCTGTCATGCCAGGCTGTCGTGCCAGGCTGTTGGCATAGTGGCTAGAACATCAGACTGAGTCGAGAGATCCTAGGTTCAAATCTTCTTGCCGTCATTTCGAAGCACGAGTAATTGCATTCACTCGACATGCCTCTGTTCGCTCAACCGTACAAAAAGTACCTGGCAACAGACAGCTGAATACTTCCTATACTGCTGCGGGTGAAATATACTGTAAGCCAATTTAAACTGGATTTTCGCCACATAAAATATATCTTTTAAACATACATCTTTACTACACGTCCTCCTTGTACGATCAGTTAGAAACATCGTTAGCAACCGGCTGTTAGTATGAATGAACGCAACCGAACATGCTGTCAAACTTGCAGGAGGCGGGAGCCATAGAACATGCTTCGGCTGCTCGTGAGTAGAGCCAGCGAGGGCGGCGGGGAGTGGAAACGAGCGGGAACGTTATACTTGTAGACTTTACGCGTGTCGTACGATGACTGCAGCAGGTTCTCAGTGCTGGGGCCGCCACTGAGGCACGGAGAACGCTCCATGGCCATGTGTCTGCCATCATCAGCGAATGGATTCAAACTAGCATCATATGACAGTTGTCTGAAAGCAACATTATCACTGGCACTGACTTCTGTCATTGGAAAGGTACAGAATATTTGTTTAACCTCAATAGATAGTAGTTATTGTTTTCCAGGAAAACAATATTGTAGCGATTCAAAACAATAGGTAAATGTTTCCAACATTGATATCGATGTGCGAGATGAATTATCATTTTTAGCAAACATGTCGATGAGTTATATTTCTACTTTCCTCAGTTAGCTGGGTTTTTTTTTTACTGAATTGTGCCTTGAACTACATCTTTAAAACATTTTTATTCTAATAGACATAATGTATTATAATCTGTCAGAAAGGTAACACTGACACGATTAGATAGAGGGAATGGACTGCTAGATGAGTCTGCAAGATAACATTGCAAATGGCAATGGTAAGTTAACCAACAGCAACTTTGTGAGGACAGGTACAGCCCTTTACAGTTATCTACACTTCTTTTTGATGTTCCAGAACATACCAGTCTGTACATGGCTTACAACTGGTTCATGAGTTACCCCGGTACATATATGGCACAATGGAATTTGGACAAATAACATCTCACCAGTGATGAACATGCTCAACACACATCATCATATAGCATACTGCAGACACTTTACAATGGCACTACTGCAGACACTGTACAGTGGTACTACTGCAGTCACTGTACAGTGGTACTACTGCAGACACTGTACAATGGTACTACTTCAGACACTGTACAGTGGTACTACTGCAGACACTGTACAATGGTACTACTTCAGACACTGTACAGTGGTACTACTGCAGACACTGTACAGTGGTACTACTGCAGACACTGTACAGTGGCACTACTGCAGTCACTGTACAGTGGTACTACTGCAGACACTGTACAGTGGTACTACTGCAGACACTGTACAGTGGTACTACTGCAGACACTGTACAGTGGTACTACTGCAGACACTTGCAGTGGTACTACTGCAGACACTGTACAGTGGTACTACTGCAGACACTGTACAGTGGTACTACTGCAGACACTGCACAATGGCACTACTGCAGACACTGTACAGTGGTACTACTGCAGTCACTGTGCAGTGGTACTACTGCAGACACTGTACAGTGGTACTACTGCAGACACTGTACAGTGGTACTACTGCAGACACTGCACAATGGCACTACTGCAGACACTGTACAGTGGTACTACTGCATTCACTGTACAGTGGTACTACTGCAGACACTGTACAGTGGTACTACTGCAGACACTGTACAGTGGTACTACTGCAGACACTGTACAGTGGTACTACTGCAGTCACTGTACAGTGGTACTACTGCAGACACTGTACAGTGGTACTACTGCAGACACTGTACAGTGGTACTACTGCAGACACTGTACAGTGGTACTACTGCAGACACTGTACAGTGGTACTACTGCAGACACTGTACAGTGGTACTACTGCAGACACTGTACAGTGGTACTACTGCAGTCACTGTACAGTGGTACTACTGCAGTCACTGTACAGTGGTACTACTGCAGTCACTGTACAGTGGTACTACTGCAGTCACTGTACAGTGGTACTACTGCAGTCACTGTACAGTGGTACTACTGCAGTCACTGTACAGTGGTACTACTGCAGACACTGTACAGTGGTACTACTGCAGACACTGTACAGTGGTACTACTGCAGTCACTGTACAGTGGTACTACTGCAGTACACTGTACAGTTGTACTACTGCAGACACTGTACAGTGGTACTACTGCAGTCACTGTACAGTGGTACTACTGCAGTCACTGTACAGTGGTACTACTGCAGTCACTGTACAGTGGTACTACTGCAGTCACTGTACAGTGGTACTACTGCAGTCACTGTACAGTGGTACTACTGCAGACACTGTACAGTGGTACTACTGCAGACACTGTACAGTGGTACTACTGCAGTCACTGTACAGTGGTACTACTGCAGTCACTGTACAGTGGTACTACTGCAGACACTGTACAGTGGTACTACTGCAGACACTGTACAGTGGTACTACTGCAGTCACTGTACAGTGGTACTACTGCAGTCACTGTACAGTGGTACTACTGCAGTCACTGTACAGGGGGTACTACTGCAGTCACTGTACAGTGGTACTACTGCAGTCACTGTACAGTGGTACTACTGCAGTCACTGTACAGTGGTACTACTGCAGTCACTGTACAGTGGTACTACTGCAGTCACTGTACAGTGGTACTACTGCAGTCACTGTACAGTGGTACTACTGCAGTCACTGTACAGTGGTACTACTGCATTCACTGTACAGTGGTACTACTGCAGTCACTGTGCAGTGGTACTACTGCAGACACTGTACAGTGGTACTACTGCAGTCACTGTACGGTGGTACTACTGCAGTCACTGTACAGTGGTACTACTGCAGTCACTGTACGGTGGTACTACTGCAGACACTGTACAGTGGTACTACTGCAGTCACTGTACAGTGGTACTACTGCAGACACTGTACAGTGGTACTACTGCAGTCACTGTACGGTGGTACTACTGCAGTCACTGTACAGTGGTACTACTGCAGACACTGTACAGTGGTACTACTGCAGACACTGTACAGTGGTACTACTGCAGTCACTGTACAGTGGTACTACTGCAGACACTGTACAGTGTACTACTGCAGACATGTACAGTGGTACTACTGCAGACACTGTACAGTGTACTACTGCAGACACTGTACAGTGGTACTACTGCAGACACTGTACAGTGTACTACTGCAGCATTGTACAGTGATACTACTGCAGATCACTGTACGTTGTACTACTGCAGCACTGTACAGTGTACTACTGCAGACACTGTACAGTGGTACTACTGCAGTCACTGTACAGTGAAGTATACTGCAGTGGTACTACTGCAGTCACTGTACAGTGGTACTACTGCAGCACTGTACAGTGTACTACTGCAGACACTGTACAGTGGTACTACTGCAGTCACTGTACAGTGGTACTACTGCAGTCACTGTACAGTGGTACTACTGCAGTCACTGTACAGTTGTACTACTGCAGACACTTGTGTACACTCAACACTGTCATAGTACTACTGCAGTACACTGTACAGTGGTACTACTGCAGTCACTGTACAGTGGTACTACTGCAGTCACTGTCAGTGGTACTACTGCAGTCACTGTACAGTGGTACTACTGCAGACACTGTACAGTGGTACTACTGCAGACACTGTACAGTGGTACTACTGCAGACACTGTACAGTGGTACTACTGCAGTCACTGTACAGTGGTACTACTGCAGACACTGTACAGTGGTACTACTGCAGTCACTGTACAGTGGTACTACTGCAGCATGACATTACTACTGCAGACACTGTACAGTGGTACTACTGCAGACACTGTACAGTGGCACTACTGCAGCACTGTACAGTGGTACTACTGCAGTCACTGTACAGTGGCATACTGCAGACACTGTACATTCAAGGCCTACTGCAGTCATGTTAGACTAGTTTTGAACACTGTACAGTGGTACTACTGCAGACACTGTACAGTGGTACTACTGCAGACACTGTACAGTGGCACTACTGCAGACACTGTACAGTGGTACTACTGCAGTCACTGTACAGTGGCATTACTGCAGACACTGTACAATTACAATGGCACTACTGCAGTCATGTTTTAGGCTAGTTTTGAATGCAGTTGCAGTCTCGATTACCAATATGTTTGACCATGTGACTGCTGACTGATCTGGAAGCAGAATTACACTGTAAGAGATATATCAATGACTGGTATGTCCCCCCGTGTATGCATGCATGTGCACAAGCATGCATACGTACATGTAACCTTACATCACCTTCACATGTTTACATATCAGTGAACATGGCAAGTACCATGTACACAGTGTGAAAGGCATCAATTTGATTCTTTCACTTGTCTCATTTAAAATAATTATTTGAAAAAAGGTAATCCTACAATGGCGTGTCGGCTCAACTGTGTAACTTGTGTCTGGTTCTGGTGACACTGCCACATAAATACACAACTTATTATTATTCTCGTGACTTTTAACTTTGCTTGACCTGGAATCACTAATAATAACAATAACAAGTTATATATCACCATCAATCTAGACAAAAAGTCCATTCAGAGGCGCTAAAATACATGAAATAGATAGATTATAACACCGACTGAATAGTAGAAATTGGTACAAGTTTATGTGACATTTTCATCTGAACTAAATAACACATTTATACAAACATAAATCATGTTTACCGTTTATAACAAAATCCATACCAAGCGGCATGCAAAGGTACCAAATAGATCCATAGCAGCTGAACCTGTCAGCCATATTGAACATGTCAGCCATACAGAATCTGTCAGCCATACTGAACCTGTCAGCCATACAGAATCTGTCAGCCATACTGAATCTGTCAGCCTTACAGAACCTGTCAGCCATACTGAATCTGTCAGCCATACAGAATCTGTCAGCCATACAGAGTCTGTCAGCCATACAGAACCTGTCAGCCATACAGAGTCTGTCAGCCATACAGAATCTGTCAGCCATACAGAATCTGTCAGCCATACAGAGTCTGTCAGCCATACAGAGTCTGTCAGCCATACAGAGTCTGTCAGCCATACAGAGTCTGTCAGCCATACAGAATCTGTCAGCCATACAGAATCTGTCAGCCATACAGAGTCTGTCAGCCATACAGAACCTGTCAGCCATACAGAATCTGTCAGCCATACAGAGTCTGTCAGCCATACAGAATCTGTCAGCCATACAGAGTCTGTCAGCCATACAGAACCTGTCAGCCATACAGAACCTGTCAGCCATACAGAACCTGTCAGCCATACAGAATCTGTCAGCCATACAGAACCTGTCAGCCATACTGAATCTGTCAGCCATACAGAATCTGTCAGCCATACAGAATCTGTCAGCCATACAGAGTCTGTCAGCCATACAGAACCTGACAGCCATACAGAGTCTGTCAGCCATACAGAATCTGTCAGCCATACAGAATCTGTCAGCCATACAGAGTCTGTCAGCCATACAGAGTCTGTCAGCCATACAGAATCTGTCAGCCATACAGAATCTGTCAGCCATACAGAACCTGTCAGCCATACAGAATCTGTCAGCCATACAGAGTCTGTCAGCCATACAGAATCTGTCAGCCATACAGAGTCTGTCAGCCATACAGAACCTGTCAGCCATACAGAACCTGTCAGCCATACAGAACCTGTCAGCCATACAGAACCTGTCAGCCATACAGAACCTGTCAGCCATACTGAATCTGTCAGCCACACAGAGTCTGTCAGCCATACAGAACCTGTCAGCCATACAGAATCTGTCAGCCATACAGAACCTGTCAGCCATACTGAATCTGTCAGCCATACAGAGTCTGTCAGCCATACAGAACCTGTCAGCCATACAGAATCTGTCAGCCATACAGAACCTGTCAGCCATACTGAATCTGTCAGCCATACAGAACCTGTCAGCCATACTGAATCTGTCAGCCATACAGAACCTGTCAGCCATACTGAATATGTCAGCCATACAGAATATGTCAGCCATACAGAGTCTGTCAGCCATACTGAATCTGTCAGCCATACAGAATCTGTCAGCCATACTGAATCTGTCAGCCATACAGAATCTGTCAGCCATACAGAATCTGTCAGCCATACAGAATCTGTCAGCCATACAGAATCTGTCAGCCATACAGAATCTGTCAGCCATACTGAATCTGTCAGCCATACAGAATCTGTCAGCCATACAGAATCTGTCAGCCATACTGAATCTGTCAGCCATACAGAATCTGTCAGCCATACAGAATCTGTCAGCCATACAGAATCTGTCAGCCATACTGAACCTGTCAGCCATACTGAACCTGTCAGCCATACAGAACCTGTCAGCCATACAGAACCTGTCAGCCATACTGAATAGGTCAGCCATACAGAATCTGTCAGCCATACAGAATCTGTCAGCCATACTGAATCTGTCAGCCATACAGTCTGTCAGCCATACAGAACATGTCAGCCATACAGAATCGTCAGCCATACTGAACCTGTCAGCCATACTGAACATGTCAGCCATACAGAACCTGTCAGTCATACTGAATCTGTCAGCCATACAGAGTCTGTCAGCCATACAGAATCTGTCAGCCATACATAATATGTCAGCCATACAGAATCTGTCAGCCATACTGAACCTGTCAGCCATACAGAATCTGTCGGCCATACTGAATCTGTCAGCCATACTGAATCTGTCAGCCATACAGAACCTGTCAGTGATAAGACAGCACGCACATATCCAGCAGGATGTTGCACAAGACACACAGAGAGGCCACATGAAAGTGTCATCTTGCAGGTACAGTGAAGACTGTGAGTACATACTTTGTGAGAGCATTCGACGAATCGGTTGGTTCTGGTGTCGTGTTGTAGATGTTGGTTGTAGATGGAGCCACTGTGTCTGTCTGGTTTGTCTCGCTCCTGTGTACTGATGTCAATGTGATGCCGTCACTGCCTGCCCCCTTCTTGTCCTTGCGCGAGATACTGTGCATGTCTGGTGAATACTCCTGGCAACAAACATGGATCTGTCAAAGGTCTGCTTGCGTACAAACTACAAAGTTCTTTTATGTTGTTGAAGGAATTATTCTGCGAAATTATGTTAAATTACGTTATTAGGCACATAACACTGAACACAATTTAAAAGTTTCAACCACAAAACATCTTCAAATTGTAATAAAAACATTCAATTTCAAAAGAAGTGTTACTGGCAATAATGTCGAGGCCAGCTTAGAAAACTGGAAATACGACATTGTACTTAGATAACTGGAATACCCACATTTTACTTAGATAACTGGAATACAGTAGAACTCCTCATGAACTACCACCCTGATTAACGACCACCCGCTTTTTACGACCGTTTTTCCACTGACTGTCTTCGCTGTATAAACAACCCCTCATCAACGACCACCTGGCAAAAGCAACCAGGGCAATTAGACTTTTACCCCTGACGAACGACCATCCGATAGGTGGCGAGCAAATGTTTTTAACCTAAATGTCACAACGAACTCTCATTTTGAACGATTATGGATGTGGCGTTATACAAAATAAATATTATTGTTATTATTATTATTAAACGCATGACTAACGGGACAGACACGCATGCCATAAAAACAATAAATCGCATGATGACGACCATTATGTTTGGCGATCTTTTACTTTCTGACCGAACTATGAAAACGACAACTAACAGCCGCTAGACTTTCCCCACCTGTTTCACAGCTGTAAGAGGTCGTTTTCATGATTAGATCAGAAAGTAAAAGATCGTTTATATATATATAAACACACACTATGTTATAAAATGTAATCACATTATTGAAACAAATAAAATTCACAAAACAAACTCGCCGGCAAGACATCATGGCTGACATCGACATCATTGGTGGCTATGGATATATAGCTCTGTGATTGCTATAATATCCATATTGTGTATGATTAAAGTTGAGAAACTTAGGCTAATTTTTAGGTTAGTGTAGGATAAAATCGGAATCCAGACGCTCATTTATTTAGCGACATTGCGATAAAATATAGACGCCACGGTAATCTACGCCTACGGCCTGCACGTAACCGCCGCCAGCAAAGTCAACTTCAGTTTAGCACGATTTTGATATGTGAATTTTATTCTTCACAGGAATTTAAATGATTTTATTTTATGACCTAGTGTGTGTATATGTAATATGAGTTATTAGAGGGGAAGTTTCACAGCTGTATGAGGTCGTTTTCATGATTAGATCAGAAAGTAAAAGATCGTTTTGCACCGCTGGAAAGACCAACAAAATGGCGAATACTTTTTATCAGATATTATTTATTAAAAAAAACGATTCCAAATTAAACTTATATTGAAACATGTCACACATAAAATAAACAGAACAGATAATTTTGTTGTTATTAATGTGTTGTCTAATGTTTTATTTTCTACTTTTTATTTTGTGTATTTTACTACTTAGCTTTTTATCACAGGCATACATGCTATATGGACTTTACTTTCTATGATATGCGTAAATGTATGAATTAATCCAAAACCTCAAAATAACCAAACCCCTCACAAGAGACCACCCCTCTTTTAAGACCACCCCACTCCGATTTGGGGGGGGTCTTAAATGAGGGGTTCTACTGTACCGACATTGTACTTAGATAACTGAAATAGTCACATTGTAGACAGCCACCTCCTTCATACACAAGACTACACCATCTAATTACACATAATATTAACACAAATAAATATCTGAATGTTTGAAAGTTTATGTAAGTTGATAAAATCTACCAAGTGACATTAGATTAGGTGACATTAGGTGTCGCAAATTAACTTAACATAATTCTTGAAAACTGTTATGATTTTCAGTATACAATTGAACTTAACAAATGTTTGATGAACACCAGTATGTTTTTAGACAAATGGAAATTGTATTGTTTCATCCTATTTCATTGTTCTTTGCCTTGACATTGAACAACAACTTATTTATTTATTTATGTTTTATATTATACTGAAATCATATGCAACACTATAACTGTAGCAAGTTGTTTTCAGTGAATTGTAGAGAAGGAGAGATCAGAGAAGGATTACCGGGTACTCAACAAAACAAACCGTACAGTTGCTGCATTCACATGTGTGAGGCAGGGGACGTACCTCGAATGTGGGCCAATACATGTGTGTTTCAACGCCGTGGTTGGTGGACCAGTATTTGAGGTCCTTCTCGTGGTCTGCCTGTTCCACCTTCAGACGGAACTGCTCATAGAGCTGTGGGATCCTAGACACAACACATGGCCACAGTGACATCTAGTGACAGAACACAAACCTACACACAACACACAGCTACAGTGACATCTAGTGACAGAACACAAACCTACACACAACACACAGCTACAGTGACATCTAGTGACAGAACACAAACCTACACACAACACACAGCTACAGTGACATCTAGTGACAGAACACAAACCTACACACAACACACAGCTACAGTGACATCTAGTGACAGAACACAAACCTACACACAACACACAGCTACAGTGACATCTAGTGACAGAACACAAACCTACACACAACACACAGCTACAGTGACATCTAGTGACAGAACACAAACCTACACACAACACACAGCTACAGTGACATCTAGTGACAGAACACAAACCTACACACAACACACAGCTACAGTGACATCTAGTGACAGAACACAAACCTACACACAACACACAGCTACAGTGACATCTAGTGACAGAACACAAACCTACACACAACACACAGCTACAGTGACATCTAGTGACAGAACACAAACCTACACACAACACTCGACTACAGTGACATCTAGTGACAGAACACAAACCTAAACACAACACACAGCTACAGTGACATCTAGTGACAGAACACAAACCTACACACAACACACAGCTACAGTGACATCTAGTGACAGAACACAAACCTACACACAACACACAGCTACAGTGACATCTAGTGACAGAACACAAACCTACACACAACACACAGCTACAGTGACATCTAGTGACAGAACACAAACCTACACACAACACACAGCTACAGTGACATCTAGTGACAGAACACAAACCTACACACAACACACAGCTACAGTGACATCTAGTGACAGAACACAAACCTACACACAACACACAGCTACAGTGACATCTAGTGACAGAACACAAACCTACACACAACACTCACTACAGTGACATCTAGTGACAGAACACAAACCTAAACACAACACACAGCTACAGTGACATCTAGTGACAGAACACAAACCTACACACAACACACAGCTACAGTGACATCTAGTGACAGAACACAAAAGCAACAGAACACAACTACAAACTCTCAACACTACTACTTTCCACTCTTACTTTTACATAAACATAACATATCGACACCTACATGGTTAGTTTCATATTTTAACAGACAAAAGGGTTGCCTGTTGAGAATTGAGTTATTATTTTAGATCTTAGTAGTTCAGGTGTGCTATATTATTGTTCAATTTGCACCGTGACCTGTTGGTTGGCCATTTCCATTCGTAAATTTCATTCAGTTCAAGATTTGAGTGTACGGCATTTGAACATAATACACAATGACATTGGCTGGCAGTTTTAATAAGCTTTATAAACAATGCCACAAGCACACTGGCTTCAATGGTTCAATGCAGCAGCCATGTCGATTCCCCTGGTGGCTGATGATATATAAGAACGCATTATCTTGCCTTGCACATAATGCAGCATTATTTTATAAATCCAGACTACCGCATTATAGCACGGTGCAATATTGTGACAACGTTTTATCATAACCTTTCAAGTACGAGTTCTAAATCATACTTTTCATTGGCCGATATGTCGAGTGTGCGGTAGAGGGAGAGGAAGACCTCCTTGAAGAAGCGTAGCCGCTTCTCCTCGGCGTCCTGACTGCGTTGAAACACCTCCATCATCTCCTCCATGTACTTGGGGTTGTAGGCATTGAGGTCACTCAGAGCAGCCTCGTACTTCTCCTTCGCTGCCTCAACATCCTTCGAACACTTCTCCACTTTCTCCTGGAACTTACGCACCTGAAACACACACAGGCACCATCTGTCAAAGTGTAGGGTTTCAGGGCAATTGTGCCTATACTAGGTAGAAACAGTTGTTTAAATTTAGGCATGTGTCAAGCAACTGAAGCCAGTCTTCTATTTAATTAATACAAAAACATGACAAGTCCCCAGTTAACAACATGAAAAGATAAATGCCATCTTTTTCCATCTCCAGTCTTTTTGGTAACAAAATGTTACATCAATGTTCAGCCAATCTACGCTGCTTTCCCCTCATGCCCCAAAGTATGGTTATACTGCAATTTGATAACAAAATAACTTAATGTCGCATTTGAAAACAAATCTGCAATAAATATATCTGCCATAAAATGCATCAAATGTCTAACTCACACGTCAAACCATCTTAACCTATCTCATCCAGTATTAGTAAACTCTGATGCCTCACAGATATTTCTTGCGCTATTTACATGATTGTAAATAAACATTTGCACCACAGTGGTTATGCAACATCATAAAATTCACCCCCCGAGTAAATGCCATATTGATTATGGAGGTAAATTAGACACCCTAGCTGGTTCATTAATGTCTACAAGTATGCTTTGGACAGGTACAACATCATGAAGTGGTCAAAATGAGAGTGACGTCAACGTTATTTTGTGCATCATCAAATTCAACAGATTTTGCCTACACTTTTTCTAACCATAAACACTGAACCGTGCAAGGTTGTGCTACTTCTAAACATGACAACATAGCTTTGGCTCTACATATTTCTTGCTACACAATACGATGTAACATTATGAGAGGTACAAGGAGGTAAAATAAGATATCCTGTGTCTCTCTCCATCTAGACATGGTCTACTGCAGTCTCCTGTACCTGGTCATCTGACAGTGACGAGTCTCCACGTGCGTTGTTCTCTTGGTTTGTTGCTGATCTCTCCAACTTGCATAGGTTGTGGTATTCCTTCTTCATCTTTTGTACTTTTGCGTACCTCTTGGCCCAAGGTTTCTGTGCCTGAACACACAGCAGTGGTGACAGGTTACACACTGAACACACAGCAGTGGTGACAGGTTACACATAGAACACACAGCAGTGGTGACAGGTTACATATTGAACACACAGCAGTGGTGACAGGTTACACATAGAACACACAGCAGTGGTGACAGGTTACACACAGAACACACAGCAGTGGTGACAGGTTACACATAGAACACACAGCAGTGGTGACAGGTTACACATAGAACACACAGCAGTGATGACAGGTTACATATTGAACACACAGCAGTGGTGACAGGTTACACATAGAACACACAGCAGTGGTGACAGGTTACACATAGAACACACAGCAGTGGTGACAGGTTACACATAGAACACACAGCAGTGGTGACAGGTTACACATAGAACACACAGCAGTGATGACAGGTTACATATTGAACACACAGCAGTGGTGACAGGTTACATATTGAACACACAGCAGTGGTGACAGGTTACACATAGAACACACAGCAGTGGTGACAGGTTACATATTGAACACACAGCAGTGATGACAGGTTACACACTGAACACACAGCAGTGGTGACAGGTTACACACTGAACACACAGCAGTGGTGACAGGTTACACATAGAACACACAGCAGTGGTGACAGGCTACACACTGAACACACAGCAGTGATGACAGGTTACACATAGAACACACAGCAGTGGTGACAGGTTACATATTGAACACACAGCAGTGGTGACAGGTTACACATAGAACACACAGCAGTGGTGACAGGTTACATATTGAACACACAGCAGTGATGACAGGTTACACACAGAACACACAGCAGTGGTGACAGGTTACACACTGAACACACAGCAGTGGTGACAGGTTACACATAGAACACACAGCAGTGGTGACAGGTTACATATTGAACACACAGCAGTGGTGACAGGTTACACATAGAACACACAGCAGTGGTGACAGGTTACACACTGAACACACAGCAGTGGTGACAGGTTACACATAGAACACACAGAAGTGTGACAGGTTACACATAGAACACACAGAAGTGGTGACATGTTACACATAGAACACACAGCAGTGGTGACAGGTTACACATAGAACACACAGCAGTGGTGACAGGTTACACATGAACACACAGCAGTGGTGACAGGTTACACATAGAACACACAGCAGTGATGACAGGTTACACACTGAACACACAGCAGTGGTGACAGGTTACACATAGAACACACAGCAGTGATGACAGGTTACACACTGAACACACAGCAGTGGTGACAGGTTACACATAGAACACACAGCAGTGGTGACAGGTTACACACTGAACACACAGCAGTGGTGACAGGTTACTCATAGAACACACAGCAGTGATGACAGGTTACTCATAGAACACACAGCAGTGGTGACAGGTTACACATAGAACACACAGCAGTGGTGACAGGTTACATATTGAACACACAGCAGTGATGACAGGTTACACATAGAACACACAGCAGTGGTGACAGGTTACATATTGAACACACAGCAGTGGTGACAGGTTACACACAGAACACACAGCAGTGGTGACAGGTTACACACTGAACACACAGCAGTGGTGACAGGTTACACACTGAACACACAGCAGTGATGACAGGTTACACATAGAACACACAGCAGTGGTGACAGGTTACACACAGAACACACAGCAGTGGTGACAGGTTACATATTGAACACACAGCAGTGGTGACAGGTTACACACTGAACACACAGCAGTGGTGACAGGTTACACACTGAACACACAGCAGTGGTGACAGGTTACATATTGAACACACAGCAGTGGTGACAGGTTACACACTAGAACACACAGCAGTGGTGACAGGTTACACACTGAACACACAGCAGTGGTGACAGGTTACACACTGAACACACAGCAGTGGTGACAGGTTACACATAGAACACACAGCAGTGATGACAGGTTACACACAGAACACACAGCAGTGGTGACAGGTTACACACTGAACACACAGCAGTGGTGACAGGTTACACACTGAACACACAGCAGTGGGGACAGGTTACAGAACACACAGCAGTGGTGACAGGTTACACAGAACACACAGCAGTGGTGACAGGTTACACATGAACACACAGCAGTGGTGACAGGTTACCATAGAACACACAGCAGTGATGACAGGTTACACATGAACACACAGCAGTGGTGACAGGTTACACACTGAACACACAGCAGTGGTGACAGGTTACACACAGAACACACAGCAGTGGTGACAGGTTACACACAGAACACACAGCAGTGGTGACAGGTTACACACTGAACACACAGCAGTGGTGACAGGTTACACACTGAACACACAGCAGTGGTGACAGGTTACACACAGAACACACAGCAGTGGTGACAGGTTACACACTGAACACACAGCAGTGGTGACAGGTTACACATGAACACACAGCAGTGGTGACAGGTTACACACAGAACACACAGCAGTGGTGACAGGTTACACACTGAACACACAGCAGTGGTGACAGGTTACTCATAGAACACACAGCAGTGGTGACAGGTTACACATAGAACACACAGCAGTGGTGACAGGTTACTCATAGAACACACAGCAGTGATGACATGTTACACACAGAACACACAGCAGTGGTGACAGGTTACACACTGAACACACAGCAGTGGTGACAGGTTACTCATAGAACACACAGCAGTGATGACAGGTTACACACAGAACACACAGCAGTGGTGACAGGTTACACACTGAACACACAGCAGTGGTGACAGGTTACACACTGAACACACAGCAGTGGTGACAGGTTACACACAGAACACACAGCAGTGGTGACAGGTTACACACTGAACACACAGCAGTGGTGACAGGTTACTCATAGAACACACAGCAGTGATGACATGTTACACATCGAACACACAGCAGTGGTGACAGGTTACACACTGAACACACAGCAGTGGTGACAGGTTACACACAGAACACACAGCAGTGGTGACAGGTTACACACAGAACACACAGCAGTGGTGACAGGTTACACACTGAACACACAGCAGTGGTGACAGGTTACACACTGAACACACAGCAGTGGTGACAGGTTACACACAGAACACACAGCAGTGGTGACAGGTTACACACTGAACACACAGCAGTGGTGACAGGTTACACACTGAACACACAGCAGTGGTGACAGGTTACACACAGAACACACAGCAGTGGTGACAGGTTACACACTGAACACACAGCAGTGGTGACAGGTTACTCATAGAACACACAGCAGTGGTGACAGGTTACACATAGAACACACAGCAGTGGTGACAGGTTACACACTGAACACACAGCAGTGGTGACAGGTTACTCATAGAACACACAGCAGTGATGACGGGTTACACATAGAACACACAGCAGTGGTGACACGTTACACATAGAACACAGCAGTGGTGACATGTTACACACTGAACACACAGCAGTGATGACAGGTTACACATAGAACACACAGCAGTGATGACAGGTTACATATAGAACACACAGCAGTGGTAACAGGTTACACATAGAACACACAGCAGTGATGACAGGTTACATATAGAACACACAGCAGTGATGACAGGTTACACACTGAACACACAGCAGTGGTAACAGGTTACACATAGAACACACAGCAGTGATGACAGGTTACACATAGAACACACAGCAGTGGTGACAGGTTACACATAGAACACACAGCAGTGGTGACAGGTTACACATAGAACACACAGCAGTGGTGACAGGTTACACATAGAACACACAGCAGTGGTGACAGGTTACATATTGAACACACAGCAGTGGTGACAGGCTACACACTGAACACACAGCAGTGATGACAGGTTACACATAGAACACACAGCAGTGGTGACAGGTTACATATTGAACACACAGCAGTGGTGACAGGCTACACACTGAACACACAGCAGTGATGACAGGTTACACATAGAACACACAGCAGTGATGACAGGTTACACACTGAACACACAGCAGTGGTGACAGGCTACACACTGAACACACAGCAGTGATGACAGGTTCAATGAACACACAGCGTTACATACTGAACACACAGCAGTGGTGACAGGTTACACATAGAACACACAGCAGTGATGACAGGTTACACATGAACACACAGCAGTGATGACAGGTTACACACTGAACACACAGCAGTGGTGACAGGTTACACACTGAACACACAGCAGTGGTGACAGGTTACACATAGAACACACAGCAGTGGTGACAGGTTACACATAGAACACACAGCAGTGGTGACACGGGTTTCACATAGAACACACAGCAGTGGTGACAGGCTTACACATAGAACACACAGCAGTGATGACAGGTTACACATAGAACACACAGCAGTGGTGACACGTTACACATAGAACACACAGCAGTGGTGACAGGCTACACATAGAACACACAGCAGTGATGACAGGCTACACATAGAACACACAGCAGTGGTGACAGGTTACACACTGAACACACAGCAGTGGTGACAGGCTACACACTGAACACACAGCAGTGATGACAGGTTACACATAGAACACACAGCAGTGATGACAGGTTACACATAGAACACACAGCAGTGATGACAGGTTACACATAGAACACACAGCAGTGATGACAGGTTACACACAGAACACACAGCAGTGGTGACAGGCTACACATAGAACACACAGCAGTGATGACAGGTTACACACTGAACACACAGCAGTGGTGACAGGCTACACACTGAACACACAGCAGTGATGACAGGTTACACATAGAACACAAGCAGTGATGACAGGTTACACATAGAACACACAGCAGTGATGACAGGCTACACATAGAACACACAGCAGTGATGACAGGTTACACATAGAACACACAGCAGTGATGACAGGTTACACATAGAACACACAGCAGTGATGACAGGTTACACATAGAACACACAGCAGTGGTGACAGGTTACATATTGAACACACAGCAGTGGTGACAGGTTACACATAGAACACACAGCAGTGATGACAGGTTACACACTGAACACACAGCAGTGGTGACAGGCTACACACTGAACACACAGCAGTGATGACAGGTTACACATAGAACACACAGCAGTGATGACAGGTTACACATAGAACACACAGCAGTGATGACAGGCTACACATAGAACACACAGCAGTGATGACAGGTTACATATTGAACACACAGCAGTGATGACAGGTTACACACTGAACACACAGCAGTGGTGACAGGCTACACATAGAACACACAGCAGTGGTGACAGGTTACACACTGAACATACAGCAGTGGTGACAGGCTACACATAGAACACACAGCAGTGATGACAGGTTACACATAGAACACACAGCAGTGATGACAGGTTACACACTGAACACACAGCAGTGGTGACAGGTTACACACTGAACATACAGCAGTGGTGACAGGTTATATACTGAACACAACTTCTATGAACATCCCACCATTCTGGCTACTACTCAGTAGTGTTGTGTAACTAAAGCAATAGAAGCTTGTGTTCAAACTGACAGAAACGCATTTGTAATTTATGTACATGTACATAAATTATGAGCTGATGAAAAGCTCAATATTTGTACAATCTAATGGTGTTTCTAAGTCAATCTATTTATTAAATTTTTACATATGAGCTATAACTCAAAACATAAAATATACAGACCATACACCGGATTCCATTTGATATGTATGTAATGAATCTTGGAAAAATTACAGAATGTGAAAACAATTGCACTCCAGGCTGACACAACTTGTAGTGATTTTTTAATATACCCCCATGAATGAACAGCATTGAAAATATATACTCGCTGGAACACAAAATTGTGACAAGTCCAACTTGCTGCATCAACATCTTAATGGCAGAGCAAACTAAACAGGAAGCTGAGGAACTTACGTGAACTGAGATGTATTGATCTTACAGCGGCAGTGACAGACAGCTACATCTGATGGCTAGTGCGCCAGGAGGGAGGTCAGTTGATTGACTTATTTTTAAATGATGTACCAAGCCACACGTGGCACTTAGCAGTACCTTTTCCTCGATTGTGTAGCAGTTATTTTGTTACTACAATATTCCTAATACTGCGACACATATGCTGCAGCTATACTGCATGCAAAATTGCATTTATTAAGTCCGGCACAAGGTTTGCAGTGTGAACTATTGGACAATACGAAAATGTATTAATCACTCTCAATTTGTATCATGTAACCACAGAGAGCGGAAAATGTTACATGGAGCAGACAAACGTAAGTAACATCAGGAGTCAGTGCTGGTTACCTTGCGGAAGTCGTCGTCTAGTTGTTTCGCCTCCTTGTAAGTGCCGACCATGGGCTTGTGGTAGTTCTCTCCCTTCCACTGTTTGATGGAGGTCTGGACGTCTGTCAACAGCTTGTCCTTGATGCCGAGGTGGACGTCAGCCAGACTCTCAGCCTCCTCCAGTGAGGCCTGCCATGTCGCCTCCATCGTGCCATACTCTGGACCTGTCACATATACACACAGTGTCACACAGTGTCACACAGTGTCACACACAGTGTGACACAGTGTCACACAGTGTCACACAGTGTCATATATACACACAGTGTGACATACACACAGTGTGACACACTCAGTTGTCTTCAACACAAGACACTTCTGAAGAAGTTCATCACTTGGTTAACAAACTTACATCAGTCACCTGTGACACTATGTTGTAAAAACATATGTTGACGGGGACTGCTCAAAGCGCTTTACACTTTACTCTTTGCCAGCCCAGTTCAATCAAATACCATCTCAACTTTTCTGAGAAAGATTCAGCCACACTGCAATTAATGCACAAATACTATTCGTATACAAATATTGACTGGTGTCTACCACCATACTCGTCACTCGATTGAGTTAACTGGAGCAATGTAGAGTGAGTAAACTAGGGCACGTTTCTTCTGGAAAAAGAAACTTGCACTCCCTGGCCATAGCATAATATGAGTGCTTGGGTTGTCTTTCTTCTAGATAAAGCAACATTATAAAGAGGAACTTACTTGTGATGTGGGGCAGAATTAGAAAGAACGCTGTCCAGACTATCGCTTTGATATTGACCTAACATAACAGTTGTTCATTCAACAGAGCTTCAATCACGAATTCTCCATTTTGGAAACCACCAACATTACCGATAAATTAGAGTTTTGCAGTGCTTTTCCAGGGTATTTATAGTTCAACAATGTTATTGCGATATAATATCACATTAGCAATGACACTATCGCAAAAGTGAAATAAGCAGCATGGTTACCATATTACTACAGGATTTTGATTCTTATTTATCTGGGACCATCCTGCGCTGACCCTAACTACAAGGTGGCTGTATTATCCAGGTAAACCAAGGTTCAACTGTATAATCACTGAGTGAGTCCCACCTGCAAGCTATCCCCAACATCTCACCTTTGGCGATCGAGTCGTTCCACTTGTGGGACCAAGCTTTCAGACTCTTCACGTAATGCTTCTCAATCTCTGCCCTCTCTTGGATCAGGGTCATGAACTCTGAGCAGAGTTTCGCCCCATCCTCGGCCCTCGTCACTGTGCGCTTGTAGCAGCCGACATCCCAGAAGCTGTCACCGGTCGCAATCACCGCCTCATCATTGCTCGACATCGTCGCTTAGTGCCACTCGCTCCTACCACCGTCGCGATCCACTGGCAGCACTGTCAACATCACGGAACCACATGTTTAGTATCTCATGCAGACATACACGCATCTGTGAAAACTTTCTTAGAATGTCAAAAGTATTCACAAGTCTTTTCCCCAGTTCCTTTGTGAGTTAGTGGACAGGCATACCAGTCTGAAACCCAAAATTTTTTTTTTAATTAAAAACATCACAAAAAACACATGTATATACTTAAATTATTATTTATCTAACTTAATTCATAATAACTCTGTGTTATTACATCGAAAATATAAGTATAACTTATCAAAATAATACATAGTAGTAGTTAAATAATGTTTTAGCAACTCTTGATCATGTTTTAATGTGTTGAAGTTTTGCCATTTTTATTAATCTGGTGCTGTATAAAATACACTATTATTATCATTCAGTTTCTTGTTACCAGAACCAAGAGATTTCTGAAGTAAGTCAATGTATTCATGTCATAAATCGGAGACAACTCATTGGGACCTGGTGATCTTAGCAATACCAACCAGCAGTAAATAACTCCCTTGACCATTGATTACCAGTATAGCCAAAGATAGAAGGTTGACCTAAGATACATGACCCACTGGCAAATGGTTGATCTAGTTTCATTAGCATTTAGTCAATACATTATACTAATGCCATCATCAGAGGGTTTGCAAGGTCACTGGTGTAGCAGGCAGTAGTGTGAATATGAGCATGATGCACATTCATTTATGGTTATCTGCAACTAAAGGTACTTGATTTTGCTTTCCTCAAAACAATCCAGTTCACTACCTATATGAATAGGTGAAATTGAGGAGGACATCATTATGCTGAACATAAATATCACATTTCACGAAGAACTTTCCACTGTAGCAAGGCATAAAAACAGACACATAAATCTCACCTGTATAACACCAATTACTCCTGCTGTTTTATCCAAAAAATATTTAAATACAATCATTTATGAAAGGCCATTCAAATTAAGTAACTGTCACATTAAAACCAGAACTGGTTTCCCCAATGCCATGATCCTTTTGTGACAAATTACTTCAGAAACACTAACAAAACATCTGCACAAACAGATAGGATAACTTTATTGTTGCGGCCATACAATAAAGAGGCAACAATGATCTCGTGTAAATGCACAGATGCTACAATTACTGTGAGATTAAATCATATTCTGAGAGTTGCCGAACTGTGCAGTCTGCCATGAAACTATGGATGAAACAGGTTGTCACGCTTCAGTGCTCACATGGAATTCATCCCCATTAACCCTGTTGGCAGGAAACACACTTGCTTACCTGGCCAACAGGGCAGGGTATTTGCTCAAATGCCTGCCCCATCACCCACCCCACCCCTGCTACTCTATGGTCTAGATACCACTCCTATTATGCAGTGAATAGGAACTGGGTCAGACCGCTGCTTGGAATGTGTGGTACGCCAGGCAGTGTGCACTCAACTCCACCAGGTACAGGTTCAAATAAGAAATTCCAATATGTGGTACTGGTAGTTTATCCACCAAACACTCACCCACCATCATCACAACTTTATGTAGAGACCCATCCGCCCATCATTTGGATGGGCAAAACCCATTGTGGATGGGTAGAAATATCAATGGACGGGTACAAAAGTTCAGCAGAAAAAGCAAAGAATCTCAATTTTTTTTTATATATTCTCAATAATGGGTGTCATACGTGTGTTTGTAGTTAATTTCAGGTCATAAACACATCTTAACAACAAAGAGAATATTATTGTAGTATTCAACACAGAGACTGTTTCAGTAGCCAGTATTAGATTTACACTTACCTATTTTTATTAACCCTGTTGATGAGATCTCTCCCCAAAGAGGTCAGAAACTAGCGAATATTTGGCGTGGCACGATTCCCGCAATGGCCGACAACTTCCTGAAATTAGAATTGACATTGTTAGAGAAATTTCACACATAACATTCACATAGCACATAGCAAAAGCACCAACCTTGAGCAACCAACTTGTACTCAATATTCAGATAATAACGAACATCAAAAGTATTTAAGAAATCTAGCATTGTTGCAATGCACTTGTTGATCTGAACCTGATTACAGCATTGTATGCAAAGATACCACAATGACAGGGTTCTATTTCACACTGGATCACGTTACAGATGCATGCTAACATTTTCCCAAAGAGACACGAAACTGCCACATGCTAAATAAGTACTACTTCTCATTGTCCACAAGATTGTCATTGCAATTTGTGCAGCCAGTAAAGATTGAAGATACCTGAAGATAACTGACCAACTGTCTCTGCAGTGTGCACCATTTGAAATTATCTTCCTGTAACTTCTGTGCTTTCTAATGACATACATGACATGTTATATGCAACTCAGCTGAAGATAAATGTTCGTGACCACTGGAATCAATATGATATTGTGACACCAGTGGTAATTATTAGACCAACCTTCTGTGCAACTCATAGATAAAAAATTTCTCATGCGTACAAATCACTCATGCATGCCATTTTGTGTGTTGAGGCATTCTCCACGGCAGATTGCATAGTTTGTTTGTCATTGATCAGAAGAGTTTTCAATAAAATTTATTTGGATAAATCAACATGGAAGACACACCCACTAGTCGCTGTCTTCACCTAACATTCCGTACTTATGGAAATGCCTATGGAATAGAGAATAGAATCGATATAGTGATGTCACTACTGTGAATTTCACATCAGATTCCTGTGCAGATGTGATTATAATCTGTACATGGAGTGATTGAATTCACTGCAGGCACTTGTCCCTGACAAAACTCACCCTTCTATATTTGTTTGGAACCACTTATGTGAATGTCTGCTGGGCACTACAGTGTGTATGTTTATTGTTCTATGTGCTGTGTCCTCTACTCTATCCATATCCAGATACAGGAGTGTATATGGAATCCTAGTTTTATGACTGTAAGGTTCTCTAACGTCTGTGTCTAATTTCTTCACAAACAAGTCCTGCAGTCACAGAAACCTAATCTATATGTTCCTATGTTCACAAACATAAATTCCCACTCATGCGATCAGCTACAAGACATATTTATAAACCCAAGTACTTCCATGAACGAGGAAGTACAATTATAATCTGTCCATTTGTGGCTTCCACGTTTCCTTCGATGTTGTGGCTGTCAATCTGGGGTCTGCACAATGCAAAAGTAATTGGCTTAATTGGCAGACGTCCCAGGAACAATCAATAAAACAGAACAAGGGACTGTTTGAACATGAAGAGTCTATTTTTACATCCTCAGATTGTCTTAATGATGCTGTGTTATGTCTCCACAAATGACCCAATTTGATTCAATGAAAAGGGACAGAAATAAGATCTGCTCGCCCTCCACTTGAACTAACCGAACATTTTCACCAATGTGAGGCGGTGTGTACCGGTTTACAGCCCTTTGGTGTGGTTTTAAAGGCAAAAGTTTTTTAGAGGGCCATGTTGCTGCCCAAAGAAGAGTTTGAACCCATCACATTAATCCGGTTAAGAATAGAATAAACATTTTCAAATCTGCAATAGTATTACACAGACAAACGTCTGTCGACCAAATGAATACTGTTTGAAAGATCTCAATCGGAAAAAATTCACAGTATATAAGGTTGTTTACCTGGATAATACAGCCACCTTGTAGTTAGGGTCAGCGCAGGATGGTCCCAGATAAATAAGAATCAAAATCCTGTAGTAATATGGTAACCATGCTGCTTATTTCACTTTTGCGATAGTGTCATTGCTAATGTGATATTATATCGCAATAATATTGTTGAACTATAAATACCCTGGAAAACACTGCAAAACTCTAATTTATCGGTAATGTTGGTGGTTTCCAAAATGGAGAATTCGTGATTGAAGCTCTGTTGAATGAACAACTGTTATGTTAGGTCAATATCAAAGCGATAGTCTGGACAGCGTTCTTTCTAATTCTGCCCCACATCACAAGTAAGTTCCTCTTTATAATGTTGCTTTATCTAGAAGAAAGACAACCCAAGCACTCATATTATGCTATGGCCAGGGAGTGCAAGTTTCTTTTTCCAGAAGAAACGTGCCCTAGTTTACTCACTCTACATTGCTCCAGTTCACTCAACCGAGTAACAAGTATCTGGTGGTAGACACCAGTCAACATTTGTATACGAATAGTATTTGTGCATTAATTGCAGTGTGGCTGAATCTTGTGTCTTGTGTTGAAGACAACTGAGTGTGTCACACTGTGTGTATGTCACACTGTGTGTATGTCACACTGTGTGTATGTCACACTGTGTGTATATATGACACTGTGTGACACTGTGTGTGACACTGTGTGACACTGGGTTTGTGACAGGTGGTTGGCACGTGGGGGACATGGCAGGTCCCGGGGGGGTAATTTATATCGGCCAAGGAAATGTCAATAATATCAAAAAAAGGGGGAAATCCCGATTTTAAAAGGGAAAAAAGAAGAGCGGAAAGCATTTGAGTTCTTTTTGGTTTAACACCGTTTTTGGCATTTTGGATGTTAAAAATTTTTTTTGGAAATTAAATGAAAAGGCCATTATAAATCAATTTTGCATGAGTATAGCTGCAGCATATGTGTCGCAGTATTAGGAATATTGTAGTAACAAAATAACTGCTACACAATCGAGGAAAAGGTACTGCTAAGTGCCACGTGTGGCTTGGTACATCATTTAAAAATAAGTCAATCAACTGACCTCCCTCCTGGCGCACTAGCCATCAGATGTAGCTGCTGTCACTGCCGCTGTAAGATCAATACATCTCAGTTCACCCGGTAGGTTTAGGGGAACCCGTAAAGCCAAAGTGTGTTAACCTGGGAAAACCCTGGTGGTGGTTTTCGCTTAAATGAAACCCGCGTTTTAAAATGCAAAAGTGTCATACTGTGTAAGGCCCAGTGTAATTCCAGGGGGTTTTTTGAAACCCTATTGCACACGGTGATGACAGGTTACACAAAAACACCGCAGTGGAAAGAACTCCAACATTTAAAAACACGGTGTGACAGGGTTTTTAAGTAAGGTGAACCACGGGGAAAATTTTTAAAATAAGCCAATTGACTGAACCACACAGGGGAAGGAAGAACACACAGCATGGTGCATTACAAAGAAACACAGCAGTTGCATTTACAATAAAACCCGAGGGGTACAGCCTAGAACACCGCTTTGGGGGTAAAATGAACAAAGAGTGATAATTCACATAGCACACGCATGGTGCAGACACTAAAACAAGCATGGGAAGGGCTCACATAGCCCGCAGTATGAAGGTAACAAAACCACACATGGGAAGGTTTACCCTAAACCCACGGGGTGCGGTACACATAAAAAGCATATGACTTCCATAGCACAAGAGTGTGCAGGTTAAATAAACACCAGCAGTGTCAGGTTACCATAGAAAACAGCAGTGATGACAGGTTCCACAGAAAACGCGTTACAGGTAAATGAAACACACAGTGATGCAGGTTCACACTGAACCAAGCATTACACTACAATGAACCAAGAGTGATAAGGTTACACATAAAAAAATGATGACGGGACACATAGAAAAAATATAAAGGCTCACAGCCAAATATGACATTTAAAATAAAACAAGCGTTGCGGTTTGAACACAAGCTATGCGGGTTACACAAAACAAAGCGTGGTGACAGGTTCATTTTGAAACCACAGGGGTTGCGGGTTAACTGCACACGCGTGTGCGGGTTAACCTGCACACGCGGGGTGCGGGTAACCTGCACACGCGTGTGCGGGTTAACTGCACCAGCGTGATGCTTTACAATTTAGAACACACAGCAGTGTGACAGGTCAATGAACACACAGCAGTGTGACAGGTTAAAATTTGAACAACAGCAGTGTGACAGGTTCAACTGAACCACAGCAGTGGTGACAGGTCAATGAACACACAGCAGTGGTGACAGGTTCAACTGAACAACAGCAGGGGTGACAGGTCAATGAACACACAGCAGTGTGACAGGTTCAATGAACACACAGCAGTGTGACAGGTTCAACTGAACACACAGCAGGGGTGACAGGTTCAACTGAACAACAGCAGTGGTGACAGGTTTATACTGAACACAACTTCTATGAACATCCCACCATTCGGCTACTACTCAGTAGTGTTGTGTAACTAAAGCAATAGAAGCTTGTGTTCAAACGACAGAAACGCATTTGTAATTTATGTACATGTACATAAATTATGAGCTGATGAAAAGCTCAATATTTTCTCTAATGGTGTTTCTAAGTCAATCTATTTATTTTTTTTACATAGAGCATAACTCAAAAATAAAATATACAGACCATACCCGGATTCCATTTGATATGTATGTAATGAATTTTGGGAAAAATTACAGAATGTGAAAACAATTGCACTCCAGGCTAAAAATTTAGTGTTTTTTTAATATACCCCCATGAATGAACGCATTAAAATATATACTGCTGGAACACAAAATTGTGACAAGTCCAACTTGCTGCATCAACATCTTAATGGCAGAGCAAACTAAACAGGAAGCTGAGGAACTTACGTGAACTGAGATGTATTGATCTTACAGCGGCAGTGACAGCAGCTACATCTGATGGCTAGTGCGCCAGGAGGGAGGTCAGTTGATTGACTTATTTTTAAATGATGTACCAAGCCACACGTGGCACTTAGCAGTACCTTTTCCTCGATTGTGTAGCAGTTATTTTGTTACTACAATATTCCTAATACTGCGACACATATGCTGCAGCTATACTCATGCAAAATTGATTTATTTAAATCCGGCACAAGGTTTGCAGTGTGAACTATTGGACAATACGAAAATTATTAATCACTCTCAATTTGTACCCTTAACCACAGAGAGCGGAAAATGTTACATGGAGCAGACAAACGTAAGTAACATCAGGAGTCAGTGCTGGTTACCTTGCGGAAGTCGTCGTCTAGTTGTTTCGCCTCCTTGTAAGTGCCGACCATGGGCTTGTGGTAGTTCTCTCCCTTCCACTGTTTGATGGAGGTCTGGACGTCTGTCAGCAGCTTGTCCTTGATGCCGAGGTGGACGTCAGCCAGACTCTCAGCCTCCTCCAGTGAGGCCTGCCATGTCGCCTCCATCGTGCCATACTCTGGACCTGTCACATATACACACAGTGTCACACAGTGTCACACACAGTGTCACACAGTGTCATATATACACACAGTGTGACATACACACAGTGTGACATACACACAGTGTGACATACACACAGTGTGACACACTCAGTTGTCTTCAACACAAGACACAAGATTCAGCCACACTGCAATTAATGCACAAATACTATTCGTATACAAATGTTGACTGGTGTCTACCACCAGATACTTGTTACTCGGTTGAGTGAACTGGACAATTGAGTGGTAAACTAGGGGGCGTTTTTCTGGAAAAAGAAACTTGCACTCCCTGGAAGAAATTGATCTTTGGGTTGTCTTTCTTCTAGATAAAGCAACATTATAAAGAGGAACTTACTTGTGATGTGGGGCAGAATTAGAAAGAACGCTGTCCAGACTATCGCTTTGATATTGACCTAACATAACAGTTGTTCATTCAACAGAGCTTCAATCACGAATTCTCCATTTTGGAAACCACCAACATTACCGATAAATTAGAGTTTTGCAGTGTTTTCCAGGGTATTTATAGTTCAACAATATTATTGCGATATAATATCACATTAGCAATGACACTATCGCAAAAGTGAAATAAGCAGCATGGTTACCATATTACTGCAGGATTTTGATTCTTATTTATCTGGGACCATCCTGCGCTGACCCTAACTACAAGGTGGCTGTATTATCCAGGTAAACCAAGGTTCAACTGTATAATCACTGAGTGAGTCCCACCTGCAAGCTATCCCCAACATCTCACCTTTGGCGATCGAGTCGTTCCACTTGTGGGACCAAGCTTTCAGACTCTTCACGTAATGCTTCTCAATCTCTGCCCTCTCTTGGATCAGGGTCATGAACTCTGAGCAGAGTTTCGCCCCATCCTCGGCCCTCGTCACTGTGCGCTTGTAGCAGCCGACATCCCAGAAGCTGTCACCGGTCGCAATCACCGCCTCATCATTGCTCGACATCGTCGCTTAGTGCCACTCGCTCCTACCACCGTCGCGATCCACTGGCAGCACTGTCAACATCACGGAACCACATGTTTAGTATCTCATGCAGACATACACGCATCTGTGAAAACTTTCTTAGAATGTCAAAAGTATTCACAAGTCTTTTTCCCCAGTTCCTTTGTGAGTTAGTAGAAAGGCATACCAGTCTGAAACCAGTATTACATCACACAACACATGTATATACTTAAATTATTATTTATCTAACTTAATTCATAATAACTCTGTTTATTACATCATAAATAAGTATAACTTATAAATAATACATAGTAGTAGTTAAATAATGTTTTAGCAACTCTTGATCATGTTTTAATGTGTTGAAGTTTTGCCATTTTTATTAATCTGGTGCTGTATAAAATACACTATTATTATCATTCAGTTTTTGTTACCAGAACCAAGAGATTTCTGAAGTAAGTCAATGTATTCATGTCATAAATCGGAGACAACTCATTGGGACCTGGTGATCTTAGCAATACCAACCAGCAGTAAATAACTCCCTTGACCATTGATTACCAGTATAGCCAAAGATAGAAGGTTGACCTAAGATACATGACCCCCTGGCAAATGGTTGATCTAGTTTCATTAGCATTTAGTCAATCATTATACTAATGCCATCATCAGAGGGTTTGCAGGTCACTGGTGTAGCAGGCAGTAGTGTGAATATGAGCATGATGCACATTCATTTATGGTTATCTGCACTAAAGGTACTTGATTTTGCTTTCCTCAAAACAATTCAGTTCACTACCTATTGAATAGGTGAAATTGAGGAGGACATCATTATGCTGAACATAAATATCACATTTCACGAAGAACTTTCCACTGTAGCAAGGCATAAAAACAGACACATAAATCTCACCTGTATAACACCAATTACTCCTGCTGTTTTATCCAAAAATATTTAAAAACAATCATTTATGAAAGGCCATTCAAATTAAGTAACTGTCACATTAAAACCAGAACTGGTTTCCCCAATGCCATGATCCTTTTGTGACAAATTACTTCAGAAACACTAACAAAACATCTGCACAAACAGATAGGATAACTTTATTGTTGCGGCCATACAATAAAGAGGCAACAATGATCTCGTGTAAATGCACAGATGCTACAATTACTGTGAGATTAAATCATATTCTGAGAGTTGCCGAACTGTGCAGTCTGCCATGAAACTATGGATGAAACAGGTTGTCACGCTTCAGTGCTCACATGGAATTCATCCCCATTAACCCTGTTGGCAGGAAACACACTTGCTTACCTGGCCACAGGGCAGGGTATTTGCTCAAATGCCTGCCCCATCACCCACCCCACCCCTGCTACTCTATGGTCTAGATACCACTCCTATTATGCAGTGAATAGGAACTGGGTCAGACCGCTGCTTGGAATGTGTGGTACGCCAGGCAGTGTGCACTCAACTCCACCAGGTACAGGTTCAAATAAGAAATTCCAATATGTGGTACTGGTAGTTTATCCACCAAACACTCACCCACCATCATCACAACTTTATGTAGAGACCCATCCGCCCATCATTTGGATGGGCAAAACCCATTGTGGACGGGTAGAAATATCAATGGATGGGTACAAAAGTTCAGCAGCAAAAGCAAAAAAGTCTCCAAAAATTATAATATATTCTCAATAATGGGTGTCATACGTGTGTTTGTAGTTAATTTCAAGTCATAAACACATCTTAACAACAAAGAGAATATTATTGTAGTATTCAACAAAGAGACTGTTTCAGTAGCCAGTATTAGATTTACACTTACCTATTTTTATTAACCCTGTTGATGAGATCTCTCCCCAAAGAGGTCAGAAACTAGCGAATATTTGGCGTGGCACGATTCCCGCAATGGCCGACAACTTCCTGAAATTAGAATTGACATTGTTAGAGAAATTTCACACATAACATTTCACATAGCACAAAGCACCAACCTTGAGCAACCAACTTGTACTCAATATTCAGATAATAACGAACATCAAAAGTATTTAAGAAATCTAGCATTGTTGCAATGCACTTGTTGATCTGAACCTGATTACAGCATTGTATGCAAAGATACCACAATGACAGGGTTCTATTTCACACTGGATCACGTTACAGATGCATGCTAACATTTTCCCAAAGAGACACGAAACTGCCACATGCTAAATAAGTACTACTTCTCATTGTCCACAAGATTGTCATTGCAATTTGTGCAGCCAGTAAAGATTGAAGATACCTGAAGATAACTGACCAACTGTCTCTGCAGTGTGCACCATTTGAAATTATCTTCCTGTAACTTCTGTGCTTTCTAATGACATACATGACATGTTATATGCAACTCAGCTGAAGATAAATGTTCGTGACCACTGGAATCAATATGATATTGTGACACCAGTGGTAATTATTAGACCAACCTTCTGTGCAACTCATAGATAAAAATTGCTCATGCGTACAAATCACTCATGCATGCCATTTTGTGTGTTGAGGCATTCTCCACGGCAGATTGCATAGTTTGTTTGTCATTGATCAGAAGAGTTTTCAATAAAATTATAACATTTATTTGGATAAATCAACATGGAAGACACACCCACTAGTCGCTGTCTTCACCTAACATTCCGTACTTATGGAAATGCATATGGAATAGAGAATAGAATCTATATAGTGATGTCACTACTGTGAATTTCACATCAGATTCCTGTGCAGATGTGATTATAATCTGTACATGGAGTGATTGAATTCACTGCAGGCACTTGTCCCTGACAAAACTCACCCTTCTATATTTGTTTGGAACCACTTACGTGAATGTCTGCTGGGCACTACAGTGTGTATGTTTATTGTTCTACTACGTGCTGTGTCCTCTACTCTATCCATATCCATACACAGCAGTGTATAATTATGGAATCCTAGTTTTATGACTGTAAGGTTCTCTAACGTCTGTGTCTAATTTCTTCACAAACAAGTCCTGCAGTCACAGAAAGCTAATCTCATATGTTCCTATGTTCACAAACATAAATTCCCACTCATGTGATCAGCTACAAGACATATTTATAAACCCAAGTACTTCCATGAACGAGGAAGTACAATTATAATCTGTCCATTTGTGGCTTCCACGTTTCCTTCGATGTTGTGGCTGTCAATCTGGGGTCTGCCCAATGCAAAAGTAATTGGCTTAATTGGCAGACGTCCCAAGAACAATCAATAAAACAGAACAAGTCGGACTGTTTGAACATGAAGAGTCTATTTTTACATCCTCAGATTTTGTCTTAATGATTAGACATGTCTGATTATCCAGTCTCCACAAATGGAGCCCAATTTGACTTCAATGAAAAGGGACAGAAATAAGATCTGACTCGTCCCCTCCACTTCAAATTAACCTAGAACATTGTCACCGGTGTGTACTGTGTATGACAGCCATCACGTGATGGTATTTTGAGGACAACATTTGTCAGAGGAGCCATGTTGTCTGCCCAAAGAAACAATTTGAACTATCACATTAATCCGGTTAAGAATACGCATATAAACATTTACAAATCTGCCAATAGTATTACACAGACAAATCTGTATGTCGATCAAATGAATACTGTTTGAAAGATCTGATAAATCGGAAAAAATTCACAGTATAATTAAAGGGTTGTTGCTCAGTTTGTAGACTAAATAAGGAATGTGACAACAAGACAGGCAATACTGATCTGATTAGACAACACTGTGACAGAGACATGCACTGACAGCTCTAGAAAAACAGTCAGGTGTACACACACAGCCATTGATCAATAAGTCTACACGACCTCATAAACATACCCCATTCCCATTATTCAAAGTCTGGTGAAAGATCTCTATCTCTATACATGATGTAACACACAACACAACACAGCAAAAACATTTGCTTTGGATTCAAATGCAGAAATGGAATGTTAGGACAATACGGTGTCCACGAGTTGCTCAGTAAACCACATATAACTGGGTCTTGACAACAATATGCGAAGATCGTGGCAGTGAACAAGCAAGATATTGACTACTAACAAATATCTCCTGTCCAATGTAAATTTTATATGACCCTGAAAGGAATGTATAAGCTGCACGTACTAGGTAGCTGACCAGTGACCATTACAAATGTATCGCTGGCCTTTGACCAGAACTCCCTGAATTGTTTTATATCAATGTCATAATTTGCATAACTCGGAACTTTACCATTACTGTCTACATTACAGGTGCTCACAATGGTCCACAAGCTAGTTGCAACATTTTGTTAAATCACCAAACAGTATGACAGTCCAGTGACCATATCCACTATATATTATAAGCTAAATAAATAAAACTAATGTTGCGCATACCACACATGCTACACCAGAATGATCTCATCCTTTTTATCTACATCAGATTATTCCCCATTAGCTCTCTCTATAGAGCCCCACAATGTGGGTTCCAGATGATCAAGGCCATTTATTATCACACCATAAACTGCTCGGAGCAAGTGGCATATGCTGTATTCACTGCAAACAAAATAAGGATATATTGCAATGTCTGCACACAGCCGGCTGATTAGGGTTGTCGGAAGTCAGATTTTATCTACCAAACGTCACAAGGGGTCATCTCAACCATGGTACATTGCAAAAAGGTTCAGCACTACTTTGTTTTTGTAGTGTGATATTCAGTGAGCAGGTCTGCTCAGTGATACGTTTCACTCCCAGGCGGACTTGTTCATCACGGGACCAAATCGATATCTCTGGGAAGTATTCAGTAATACTGCAATGTTGCAGTCATTTGTTTGCATAAATCCACCACAGTCTGGTATTCACTTACACAAAGCTGTGAATGCACTGATGCAAGGTGGAATGAACCAAATCGTCAAACCTTCAACACTGCAGCAATTCAAAACAGAATTCTCTGGACTGAGAGAGTGCTGCTCATTCAACCAACCTACAGTGCCCCACAACCAAGACATCTCGTATTACGGCTAGACCATAAGTGTAATGTGTCCTCACTACACAGTGTATACTGACAAACTGATAAGGGGGCAACTGACATCTCAGGTATCCCATTCCCAGTCTCACTGTTATGCCCAATGTAGTTATAGTCATCATACAGCTAGTCACAACATGTCTGAACCATGAGTACATCCTGTACACTGTAACTACCTACTAGGTGCAGCCATCACATAAATGTTGACCTTCGGATTCTTGAAACCTACGTTTGAATACTGTGCTACAAGTGACAACTTGGACAAGTTTTGTTCACTCTACATTGCTCCACTTCACTCGGCTTTATGACTGAGTACCTTGCAGTGACAATGACAGTGGTGGATATGTGCGCACAGATATTATAGCGTTCATGCATTAATTGCAGCAAGGCTGGGTGTTTCCTACAGAAGTTGAGGTGGTGTTCGATTAGTCAGGTCTGCCAGTGTTAAGCACTGTGCAAACTGGATACTGCGCTATATAAGAACTTACCTTTACTTTTGTTTAATTACAGGATGGCTACAGAATGCAGATTTCATGCAGGCACAGAATAGCATGCAGTGCCACTACTACAGTACATACCAATCAATGTCAACTTCCATAATTAAGCAATCATTGATCATACAGTTTAATAATTTACCACTTCAAGGTATCTAATAAGTATTAATTTATTAAAACAGTCATTGTTTCATGTTGTCATTCTACCGTCCCAGACTCGTGGCTGACCACCCGTTGGTTGAATTAATTCTGGTAATTGGTTCCTGGGTGGTTTGTTGGACAAGTGCCACTGCAAGGACTGTGTGTCCCTTTGTCCTAGTAATAACAGACAGCACCCTTGGGTGAATGTGACATATGAGAGACATGTCACACAAGTACAGAGCTTGTTATCTCAATGTAACCCAATAAAGTCTCACTACTCACCAGCCGAATTCATAACGGTGCTGCTAAATTTCTTACCAGTAACAGCCATATCATTAAACAGTTATAAAGGTGCACAAGACAAGTCAAGCAACTTGTGTATGGTCAAGACGGTTTACCGGCAAGACTGGTGTTTACCACCGGTACATATGGAAATAAATTTCTGTATAATCAAATGTCATTGTCATTTTGTAATTATTTATTGTTAACACGACTCTTGTTGGGAATTACTGTGAGACTACAGAAACACAAACAGTCTAGTCTTGTCCACAAAAACAGTAAATGTACAATATCATTAGTCTAGTCTTGTCCACTGTGTGGTGCCCTTGTCTTGCCAAAGTGTGGTGCCCTTGTGTGTGTGTGTGTGTGTGTGTGCGCGCGCGTGCGTGCGCGCGTGCGCGCGTGTATAATTAAAAGGAAATACATCACATATATCATCCTTTATTTTACTATTAATATTTACTTATATGACCTAACATACTGTACAGACAGAAAGCTGCTAACTTTTACACACTGTGTTCCCCAGACAGACCCAGACCAAGTTGACCCAATGACACCAGTTTGAAGCAGCAGTGTTTTCTACTGCCATAGGAAGTGTCCAACATGGTGGCCAACTGTAACACGATGTACAGTCTGAGGGCTACACACCCCACAGCCCGAGGCGACAAGAATCACTGAAGCATGTGAGACCATGTAGGTTACACTCAGTGTTTTACACAGGAAGTGAACATGCACAATACATGAGAACATTAGACACAAGTCTTCCCAGTGACTCAAACATACGTGTTTTCCTTAACATTTCAGCTTCTGCTGTGGTTTATTTTGAAGACACATACCAAGGCTTGTTCGACATTTGCGTGTTTCAACACTTTATGTTAACTGTTCTGTTTTATTTATAAGATAATCACTTAAATATTGATTTTAATTGATAAAATACAGTTTCTAAACCAGATCAGCTAAATCAGCATAAGCTAGCACTCCTATGTAATTAAGAATTTGATATTTTGCCCCAACTTTACACAAAGACTCAAATGATATCAACTTTGTAGTAACAGTAGCAAAGTAAAAGCTACATCATAACTAATCATCATTTCAGCATTTCGCAATGAGGTTAATTATTCAGGGCAAAGAGGCCAGGCCAATTATGGTCAGCGTAGTTCACACTTCACACAGTCACAATGGTCTGGTTAAGAAGAAAACAATACCTTTCATACACCTGAGGTTTTTGGTCGCAACCTTATGATGCCAGTCTTATAACTGTAATCTACAGACCAGGAACATTATGGGAGTATGACTAATGTCATAATTGTCTTTCATTGCTTGTTTTTGTACCTCGTGGAATTTAAGTACATCTCAGTCATGCACCAGAATTGGCATGTTTTAGTACTTGCCCAAGTGAAGGTATCCAATCAAACATTGAACTGACAATAAGTCTGACATCTGTCATAATCTGGGTTGACAGAGGACTGTAATTCTAATAGATTCGATGACTGTGAGTCATTTGCACTACTGTGGGTCAGTAGGCTTGTATGTGATGAACATCACAAGTAGTGAAGTAATGTTTGGGAATCTGTTATGTAGTCAATGTTATTGTACCCCAGTTGACTGTTTGAAGATGTAATACAATATGCAACAAATGTACGTAGTTAAATCACACATTCATATTTATCACAGCCTATACTGAAACACATATTTAAGAAGGTAACCAAGATATGTATGTTTAGTTCTTAAAGATTAACGTAACTGTCCATGATGCTCTCTTGAATTCCTGAGCAGGAGTCAACGGGGTGCTGTGGCACTGTAGTTAGGGAGTAAGACTGTCATTCAAAAGGACTACCCTTTGAGCACATAATCTTCTACTGCTGCTAACACTAACAGTTGCCTGGTTCTAAATTTACTCAAGATTACAACAGACAACCTCTGTCACCCCAGTTCACCTGCGTCTTTTGGTGACACAGAAACTCTGTCTTTGGTGGTGGTGTAGTGTCTATGCCATGTAACAGACCCCACACAGGGGGTATTCTCTGTAAATGTGTAACCTGTCAATGACTCACAGAATGACAGTCTCTGTCTCTAATGTGCTAGTGCTTACAACTGCCTCCAGCAACAGACTCATAGGATGGCAGAAGGGACTACTTCCCAGTGGGACACACAACATGACCGACTCCCCAAAGAGGCATATAATCATGATATATGGATGAAATCAGTGGAGGAAAAAACCGACTTGATTCCAGATCCAGCTCATCTTGGGATTTTGGCCAACAAAGTTGGTTACTGTCTCAGCAAGGTTCGACTGTACTTTAACTGTTTTGTTCTAGTCATTACACACCAATGTTGGCACCTGTCGACTCTGGCCCCTGGCAAGTGGCTACAACAATGTCTCTTCACGCTCTATATCCGACAATTCATATAACTGACACAGGTGGCACCCATCTTGCAACAGGTGACAGTGTCACAATGCGGGTGTCATCAAAATAATGAGTCCCATTGTCCCTGAAGGAGACACAGGCAGTCACGCTGTGTGCCCGTGCTTGCTGAGCACAGCAAAACTCGCAATGGTCACGTAATGTGAGACTGCCCCAATGCAGACAGAAATGATGTGAAAGCAACTGTTGGATCTCCAGTCCACCATGGTGCCTGTAAACATGAAGGTGTTGTTGTCCATCTTCCTAATGTCTGTTATCTAGCATCACTTACGCAGCAGTCATCACTATTAATGCACTGTTTTCTTAAACATGTCTCATTGACCAAGCACTTTCTGCCTGTACCACAGAGAAGACTGGTTCACTATTTAATATTAATATGTGAGTACAAAACTTTAATAATCTAAATAACTACATTTGTGTCTTCTGAAATTGTATAAATCATCAATTGGTAAATGGCTTTAACACAGACTGAGTAGACGTTGGCATCTGGGAGGAGATGATACCAGACTGCACCCAGAGTCCGCACATCAATATTTTAGTGATTGGTAATAGAGATCGGTTTACACTGCAAAAATTGGCAACACAGAATAGAAACAATTTGAAAGTTCCTAACAATGTGGACTGTGGACTGCATGCTTGCTGTGATACCTCATCCGCCTAATGGAAGCCTCTAGCACTGTTTAGTCCTACCAGTTGCACTTTCTACTATCAACAGTCAATACTGCCTAGGTGATCCTGCCACTACTTAATAGTTGTCAACCCAAAACCCCTTCTCTGAGTCCAGCCAGCTACTTGCTACGTTGACATCCTTCATCAAACTAATGTTAGTCTTACACAGTCCTTAAAAAAGTTATGTAGTCTCATCCATTCTAGTAGAGACCTGCCCTGCACCCTTTCTACATGGACAGACTATCAGCCATGGAGTCCTGCCAGCTACCATACTACGTGGAATCCATCCAGCTAGAAGAACGCCAGCTCCCCTACATAAGTTTGAGCCTCATCCAAACTAGTGTGGCCCTGACCCCTACATGCACGTGCAGCCTCATCCACCTAGGTGAGCAACCACTACATGCCACCGACAGCCACAACCATGTGAGTTTATCCCGCCAGCTGACATGCCTTGGGGACCTCATCCCTCTTAAGAGTAGATTTCGCTGTACTTTAGGGCATTTACACCTCATCCAGCCTATATATCCCCTAACAAACTGGTTTTGGGCTCCGACAGCTAATCCTCCTGTCTAAGTCTTACCTAAACATGACGTAAACGGCGCATCCAGAGTAAAACCCTATGCTGTACTTACTACTGAGTGTACTCATGGCATAGTAGCATGACCTTAATTAACTGTACAGGTACGTGGACAATTCATCCAGCCATGTGGAGACCTTTAAGATTGGAAATTTATACGTGTAAATTCTGGTCAAATCAGTGTGAGGACCTTGCAGCTGTACTATGCGTGGACAGCCTAATTCCACACTAAGTGGTATGCCAGGATTAAGCTAAAAGGAATTCCCATCCAGACAGTGGAAGTCCAGCCAAAAAAATCTTCTTATTTGGATCTCCACAATGCTTTTGAGTCCTGCAAGATGAAATTTATGTGGATAACACAATCAGCTAGTGTGAGTCCTGCAGCTGTACTCAAGCACGTGGACAGCCTCATCCAGCTTTGTATGAGTCTGCCATGTACTTTACGTGGACAGCCTCATCCAGCTCTAGTGTGAGTCCTGCCAGCTGTACTTGCTACGTGGACAGCCTCATCCAGCCTAGTGTGAGGACCTGCTAGCTGTACTTGCTACGTGGACAGCCTCATCCAGCCTAGTGTGAGTCCTGCTAGTCCACTGTTTAGATGCCTAAACAGTTGCACTGACACTATCAAACTTGTATAATGTACTGCACCAAGGTATGACTTGTGCACTAGTTAATAGTTGTCACACCCAAAGTACCCCATTCTCTGACAACATCATACATCCCACAGTTGACTGCATTCATTATTATTAAATCTAGACATGATTAGTTTTACACAGTGCCTTAAACAAAGTTATGTTGTCTGCATCCATTCTATTAGTCAGACTTACCCTTGCCCTGATGACTAAACTCATGCAGACAGACAACACCAGGATGTCACATTACCAGACACCCGATACTGGGTATATCCTGGTTCGACAGACAAATGAAACTCAATACCCCATACATAAGTCTTTGATGTCATCACAAACTACTCTGGTGCTGCCTGACACTGACAGTGACAGTGCTAGGAACTAGACACTGGTGCACGGCTGTAAACACACACATACATATCCACCAACCACACAACAGTGTGGCAGTTTATCTCCCCTCCATGGGAAGATGCCTTGGGGTATCATCCCTCTTGGAAGAGTAAGATGGGTTATCTTTAGGGCATTTATCACCACCATGTATATCTTCCATGTCCTAACATAACTGGTTTTAGGGCATCACCACCATGTATATCTTCCCTGTCCTAACATTACTATTACCTAAACATAAGCAGTATAAACTTGGGAGTAACAGATTAAAAATCCCTATTGCCGAGTACTTAACAACTTAGTGTACATGATGGTCAAAGCTTAGCATACATATAATTATACAATTATACAGGGTGTGTAGAATTACAGGTGTCACATGTGGACATCTTATAACGATATGGAAATGATGCAGATTTAAACTTCTGGGTGCAAATCATTTGAAATTTGACTTACGGCGTAATGGTAGGCTTGTGTGTAATTGCACACATAAGCTGGTTATTACAGAGATTAAACTTAAAAGGAATTCCCATGAGACACGTGGAATGTAATCTCAGCCAAAAAAATCCAATTTATTTGGCTGTCTCCACAAGATGTGATTTTTGCATGGGTGAATGATGCCAAAATTTATGTTATTAAACAACATATTAGAGGTAACTTTCAAACTGCCTACAATGTAATCACAGACAGTATTCATTATTCAGTAATAGTGGACAATAAGTAATACTATTAGGTCACAATAGTTACTATTCTGCAAACACTATTCAATTATTAATCTTTCCTGCACAGATGTTTGACGTGACCGTGTTTCGCAGGCATGACTGATTAGGTCGATGCCGACTTAGCATGGACTGTAAACAAAATTCCTCGCCAAATGATCGACAATCAGTCCATCTTTGAACAGCCAAACACACTTTAACCAATCAATAAATTGACCTGCATCGACTGCATGTTCTCATCGCAAAAGTGCTTGATCAAGCTGCATGTATTGGTGACAGAAAAATGGATCTAGCATATGGTAGGAAGTTGTGTTTGTTTCAGTTTCCTGCATGATTTAACCAATCTCATTCAATAATAATTATTACCGATGGTCACAACCAATAAATTCACAGGCTAAGATTGTGATGTATGATGTATGAGTGAATCTGAAACTTGTGAAAGCTTTCCAGAGCTGTGATATTGTTCAAAAGAACACGCTTGCTAGGGCCAGACATATGCACAACATTCTGAGCAGTCGTAAGGTCAGGAAACTCAATAATAACTTATCTTTTTACCTCTTATCCTGAATTTTTTTAAAGAAAATTCCATTTCTTTAAATCCACAATGAATTAGAAAATGCGATTTTCTTAAAATATCATACCCGGTAGTCTTCAAGCATTTTAACATTTTGTGCCTGACAATGGCTGTCATTCAGCATTCCTTCACTATTTGTTGAAGGGGTCCATGCAATATTAATTACATGTGAATGAGCCCGTAAGTGCAGGCGAACAAAACCAATCAATGACGCCCTCAGGGAAATTGACTCAAATCACCCAATTTGGAAGGAGGATTTGTCTTTTCATGTGCACAATTTAATAGCAGATTTTACATTTGAGCAAGGGACCATGCATCATGCATGTAGCGATTAGAGCACCACTCTCTGAAGCAGGGTTTACTTGCATACAGACTGTCAGTGTCAGTCAAGTCATGGAAAATTCAAATGTTGTTCACTTCATAATGCTGCCATTCACTAGGCAGTGTAAATTAGTTCCTGTCACCTAACACTGGGGAGTGACAGACAGATCTTGTAAGTTTACTCTAAATAGTCCCTTATTGCATTAAATAATAGATGAACTTTGGAGCTGACCATAGACATTCTACTTTCAACACAGCACAATTAGTTTTTAATTCAAAATTAAGTTTGACCGGTTTATTATGTTGACTAGTCTATCAACAGCAACTCTACATACATTTTAGGCTTTTTAGTCCAAATAATGGCAGACTTGAAAAATAGTTGGACCTAAATTTTAAATGTGCCACGTTAGGTACTCAATGACTGACCACATGAAATGTATACTGGGATTTAACTAGACTGCACATAGACAAATTAGCATTATCAACATTTTGTATTAGTTAATTTTTTTGGACTTCTTTTTTGCTAGTTCCCCTTTCATAATGACTATTAATTGTATACATTGTTCCTTTTAAATTAACGTGTAATTCCCAGTCACTAATATATTTCATGTACCTGCCACTTGAAAAAATACCAGTCTCCTTACATGTCTCAAATGTTGTTAAGACACCAATATGTGGTATTTAAGTGTTTCATTAAAACATAAAACAGTAGGTAATGTTCCAATATTCTGGTATGCATGCTCAAAGCTAATCAAGATAAGCTGACATTAAATCACCACAATGCAGGTCCACGGTCTAGAGTACCACTCCTAGGTGTTGGCATGCATGGTACATTAATTGGTAGTTTTCTGTACTATTTGGTCATGTGCTGTGGTCACTGCTCTATTCCTCTACATGCAGGTTCAGTACTGACCAGACAATTTTTCATTGCAACTTGAGGGGTAATTTGGCTTGGACATTTATTGCAGACCATCATTCATAGTATTGTAATATATGTTAAAGTAGTGTGTAACTCTGTAATTATAATATGTATATAGACACAGTATAGCCTGTACTATCTACTACTCCCACAGGGCTGTGAAGAACACAGAAAGAACTTATTAAAGAAACTATCAGTGAGTGGTGCCCCAATGATCTTAATTGTTATGATATAAGGAACAAGGAAAGTTCAGTCTCTACTGATGGAGACATCACAAATATCTTACAATGACACATTACATCCATACGTATGTACTCTCCTCAGGTAATGCAGCAAATGTTCATCCTACACTAGTATACATACAATGGCCAATGCCAAGTGACAATTAATTACTATATAAATTAGACTAGCTCCTTTTCCATTTGTTTCTAAATCCGAATATCATGGTGAAAATCGTGGATTACATATGTTGGCCAGCTGTAGAAATTAAACAATAAAACACAACTAAAGCAAAGCTGTTCCGATAGCATGCCCACGCAAACAACCACAATAGCAACAACCATGAATCAAATACCATCCACGACCCCGCCCTGTCCACATTCATTCTAAAATATGGACGGAGGGGTTTACTACCTGTGCTAAGTCTATGATTGGGTAAGCATACTGTCTGGAAAATATGTTTAATGCAACTTTCTTACAAACAGGTTTAATGTTGTTAGCCACTTTGCAAGACCTACTAAAAAGGCATATTTATACAGGTACACTGAGAAAGTCAAGTTAAAGATTCGGGTGTCAAGTCAAAACTCAAACCGGAAATACATTCGTGATTCGAGCTCGTCGAGAAATCTCGGCGATTGCGTGACACGTCGTTCGCCGAAACATTTCAAACGAACCAGACATGGCATACACATTCACAACAGTTGACATATATACAAATAAACAACTAACCTGCACAAATATGGACAGAAGGTACGATGCCGGCGGCATTCAGTATTTCCCCATTGGTTCCTTCGTTTTAGAAGCCAAATAAATGGAAGAGGTGAAGGTCGCCGCACATTTCAAAACTTGCCACTGATTGGATAAATCATAAAGTGTCGCCACCCTGTGAGGTGATGAAGCATTACGTCCACAGGGTCTGCTGGCGCGCCGAAAGCGTTTTTAATAAACGACTTACTGTTTGTGCGCCAAACCTCAGTCGGAAAATAACGCTATTGTGTCAAAAACTTTGTTCTGTTTTTAAGTTGTTTATGGTTCATATTCATGATGTTGTGCATTGGGGAGACAGGGAAAGATTTTCTTCTGTAATAACACTTCTCTAAGCGTTGTTGCTATAATGTAGGCTATTATCAATGTCAGCGTAGCTTTAATTCAGATATACTATGGTTATCGGTACCATATCAGCCCATGTATGTGTGTATTTAGAAGCTTGTCAACCTGTACTACATAAGGAAGAACTAACCTGAGGCCTGTATTCATGAAATACACACAAATAACAGATGCACGACAGCAGTTTTATTTTTAACACCCGATTTGTATTTTATTACACTTATACATATTCCACATTTTGCGATTTTCTTCACTGCAGTTCGTTATTGGGATCACAAGTTTGTATGCTTGGCCAAATAGCATGACATATTTACATTGCAGTGGTTGGTTGAAATTAACATTATGATTATTTTCTCGTCTTTTATGCATGCAAGGAACGTTCACACTTAATTTTCATGCATATATTCCATCCACAGAAGAAGGCAAATCCAAGGCTCAATTGACCGTCCAATTATAATCCAAACAATGTATAACTTCTGCACACATCAACATTGATCTTATCACCCCTGCCACAACTGCTATGTATGCACAGACTGCAAAACATTCATTATTGCATGAGACTATTTTATCCACATGCTACACAGTAGTACACACACGCACGTACGTACGCACACACGCACCCACACACACACACACAACTACTAACAAGTAGTAAGCAAAAATGGCATTGCCCAGCCTGCCAATTGTTTATGCTACTCCACCATCTTGTCATTTTGAAAGTACAATTAAGTTGTGGCAGTGGTGAAATGCTGAATGGTGTTGGAGAGAGTATTTGTTTGTGTGATCAGATTCTAACAGTTGTAACTAACTATTGCTAGGCTAATGCTGCTTTTGGTATTCCTGACGTCTGTTGTTGGTTGTAACACTATATACTTGGTTGAGTTTGTTCTCGCTTCAGCGGCAGGTTGAACACCCAATGCTCGCCTTCTTTGTGGAAGTACTGAAAACAAAACAAACAGTACAGTACACGTGGCAGTAACATGCACCAGACTGTTCTGTGACAGACACAATATAAAATATGATGCACATCAGTGAAGTTAAAAGTAGAAAGAATCAAGGTGAAATAGGTGAGGGAAGAATCAAGTTGAAACAGATGAGGGAAGAATCAAGGTGAAACAGGTGAGTGAAGAATCAAGTTGAAACAGGTGAGGGAAGAATCAAGCTGAAACAGGTGATGGAAGAATCAAGGTGAAACAGGTGAGGAAGAATCAAGGTGAAACAGGTGAGGAAGAATCAAGGTGAAACAGGTGAGTGAAGAATCAAGGTGAAACAGGTGAGGGAAGAATCAAGTGAATCAGGTGAGGGAAGAATCAAGTTGAAACAGGTGAGGGAAGAATCAAGGTGAAACAGGTGAGGGAAGAATCAAATTGAAACAGGTGAGGGAAGAATCAAGGTGAAACAGGTGAGGGAAGAATCAAGGTGAAACAGGTGAGGGAAGAATCAAGGTGAAACAGGTGAGGGAAGAATCAAGGTGAAAAAGGTGAGGGAAGAATCAAATTGAAACAGGTGAGTGAAGAATCAAGTTGAAACAGGTGAGGGAAGAAGCAAGGTGAAACAGGTGAGGGAAGAATAAGGTGAAACAGGTGAGGGAAGAATCAAGGTGAAACAAGTGAGGGAAGAATCAAGGTAAAACAGATAAGGGAAGAATCAAGGCGACAGAGACAGACGGGCAGGCAGGCAGAGACAGATAGAGCTTTAAGAAGCTAGTAAGAGGGATTTAAAGTCGGCTGGTTAAAGGGGAGAATGGTTGGAAGAGAAACCAGATGTCAGGAGAGTGGAAAGGAAAGGAGAAGAGGATGACTTAGACTGCCCTGGAATGGGAGCAAGAGACAGGCAGAGAGCATCACTCCACCCATCATGTGGACAGGTGAAACCTGTTTTGGAATGGTAGGAATTTCATTCAGCGGATGGGTAAAACAATAGTATGTTCATAAATCATATATATCAACTGTCAATCTGAAAATGGACATCACACTTGTGTTACTTGTTTATTTCAGTACATAAGACACATCTTAACTGCCTATAATTATGTATGTGTCAACTGACAACCACAACATATTTGGTCTGATAAACATGTTATCCAGCATAAAGGCCTGGCAGGGTGGAGGTGGTTGATGGAGACATCAGAGTGGAGGTGGTTGATGGAGACATCAGAGTGGGGGTGGTTGATGGAGACATCAGAGTGGGGGTGGTTGATGGAGACATCAGAGTGGAGGTGGTTGATGGAGACATCAGAGTGGAGGTGGTTGATGGAGACATCAGAGTGGAGGTGGTTGATGGAGACATCAGAGTGGGGGTGGTTGATGGAGACATCAGAGTGGAGGTGGTTGATGGAGACATCAGAGTGGAGGTGGTTGATGGAGACATCAGAGTGGAGGTGGTTGATGGAGACATCAGAGTGGAGGTGGTTGATGGAGACATCAGAGTGGAGGTGGTTGATGGAGACATCAGAGTGGAGGTGGTTGATGGAGACATCAGAGTGGAGGTGGTTGATGGAGACATCAGAGTGGAGGTGGTTGATGGAGACATCAGAGTGGAGGTGGTTGATGGAGACGTCAGAGTGGAGGTGGTTGATGGAGACGTCAGAGTGGAGGTGGTTGATGGAGACATCAGAGTGGAGGTGGTTGATGGAGACATCAGAGTGGAGGTGGTTGATGGAGACATCAGAGTGGAGGTGGTTGATGGAGACATCAGAGTGGAGGTGGTTGATGGAGACGTCAGAGTGGAGGTGGTTGATGGAGACGTCAGAGTGGAGGTGGATGATGGAGACGTCAGAGTGGAGGTGGTTGATGGAGACGTCAGAGTGGAGGTGGATGATGGAGACGTCAGAGTGGAGGTGGTTGATGGAGACGTCAGAGTGGAGGTGGTTGATGGAGACATCAGAGTGGAGGTGGTTGATGGAGACGTCAGAGTGGAGGTGGATGATGGAGACGTCAGAGTGGAGGTGGTTGATGGAGGCGTCAGAGTGGAGGTGGTTGATGGAGACGTCAGAGTGGAGGTGGATGATGGAGACGTCAGAGTGGAGGTGGTTGATGGAGACGTCAGAGTGGAGGTGGTTGATGGAGACGTCAGAGTGGAGGTGGTTGATGGAGACATCAGAGTGGAGGTGGTTGATGGAGACGTCAGAGTGGAGGTGGTTGATGGAGACTTCAGAGTGGAGGTGGTTGATGGAGACGTCAGAGTGGAGGTGGTTGATGGAGACGTCAGAGTGGAGGTGGATGATGGAGACATCAGAGTGGAGGTGGTTGATGGAGACATCAGAGTGGAGGTGGTTGATGGAGACATCAGAGTGGAGGTGGTTGATGGAGACATCAGAGTGGAGGTGGTTGATGGAGACGTCAGAGTGGAGGTGGATGATGGAGACGTCAGAGTGGAGGTGGTTGATGGAGACATCAGAGTGGAGGTGGTTGATGGAGACATCAGAGTGGAGGTGGTTGATGGAGACATCAGAGTGGAGGTGGTTGATGGAGACATCAGAGTGGAGGTGGTTGATGGAGACATCAGAGTGGAGGTGGTTGATGGAGACATCAGAGTGGAGGTGGTTGATGGAGACATCAGAGTGGAGGTGGTTGATGGAGACATCAGAGTGGAGGTGGTTGATGGAGACATCAGAGTGGAGGTGGTTGATGGAGACGTCAGAGTGGAGGTGGTTGATGGAGACGTCAGAGTGGAGGTGGTTGATGGAGACGTCAGAGTGGAGGTGGTTGATGGAGACATCAGAGTGGAGGTGGTTGATGGAGACGTCAGAGTGGAGGTGGTTGATGGAGACGTCAGAGTGGAGGTGGTTGATGGAGACGTCAGAGTGGAGGTGGTTGATGGAGACGTCAGAGTGGAGGTGGTTGATGGAGACGTCAGAGTGCAGGTGGTTGATGGAGACATCAGAGTGGAGGTGGTTGATGGAGACGTCAGAGTGGAGGTGGTTGATGGAGACGTCAGAGTGGAGGTGGTTGATGGAGACGTCAGAGTGGAGGTGGTTGATGGAGACGTCAGAGTGGAGGTGGTTGATGGAGACATCAGGGTGGAGGTGGTTGATGGAGACGTCAGAGTGGAGGTGGTTGATGGAGACGTCAGAGTGGAGGTGGTTGATGGAGACATCAGAGTGGAGGTGGTTGATGGAGACATCAGAGTGGAGGTGGTTGATGGAGACGTCAGAGTGGAGGTGGTTGATGGAGACGTCAGAGTGGAGGTGGTTGATGGAGACGTCAGAGTGGAGGTGGATGATGGAGACGTCAGAGTGGAGGTGGTTGATGGAGACGTCAGAGTGGAGGTGGTTGATGGAGACGTCAGAGTGGAGGTGGTTGATGGAGACGTCAGAGTGGAGGTGGTTGATGGAGACGTCAGAGTGGAGGTGGTTGATGGAGACGTCAGAGTGGAGGTGGTTGATGGAGACATCAGAGTGGAGGTGGTTGATGGAGACGTCAGAGTGGAGGTGGTTGATGGAGACGTCAGAGTGGAGGTGGTTGATGGAGACGTCAGAGTGGAGGTGGTTGATGGAGACGTCAGGGTGGAGGTGGTTGATGGAGACGTCAGAGTGGAGGTGGTTGATGGAGACGTCAGAGTGGAGGTGGTTGATGGAGACGTCAGAGTGGAGGTGGTTGATGGAGACGTCAGAGTGGAGGTGGTTGATGGAGACGTCAGAGTGGAGGTGGTTGATGGAGACGTCAGAGTGGAGGTGGTTGATGGAGACGTCAGAGTGGAGGTGGTTGATGGAGACGTCAGGGTGGAGGTGGTTGATGGAGACATCAGAGTGGAGGTGGTTGATGGAGACGTCAGAGTGGAGGTGGTTGATGGAGACGTCAGAGTGGAGGTGGTTGATGGAGACGTCAGAGTGGAGGTGGTTGATGGAGACGTCAGAGTGGAGTGGAGATGGTTGATGGAGACGTCAGAGTGGAGGTGGTTGATGGAGACGTCAGAGTGGAGGTGGTTGATGGAGACGTCAGAGTGGAGGTGGTTGATGGAGACGTCAGAGTGGAGGTGGTTGATGGAGGCGTCAGAGTGGAGGTGGTTGATGGAGACATCAGAGTGGAGGTGGTTGATGGAGGCATCAGAGTGGTGGTGGTTGATGGAGACATCAGAGTGGAAGTGGTAGATGGAGACATGAAGATGTGTCACATGACACACATATCCATTTCTATTGTTATCAAGCTTGAAGCCTTGTCTCTAAGAGAACCATCCCAGGCAAACAAACTGTTTCCTCACAGAACACTTTTGTCAACAACAAAACATGGTTGATTAAAACACATCTAGGTAGTCAGTACGCCAGACACTGTTGATGCTGTACAACGTGGTTTTACAATACAAAAGACAACTTCCCTTTAACAAGAGTTAGATAGATGGGAGATGTAGACAGACCTTTGTCGGGAAGGGAGAACCAACTGTCTGTCTGTGCTTCTCCGCTTGTCTCTGTCTCTCCTCCAACTGTCAACAAAGCACTGGTGGGTAAATAAGGTGGACACAAGACATCCACTCATAAATAAGTAATATTAATAATATAATTAATAATATAATAATGAAAACATACAAAATCACACCTGACGAGGAATAATTGCATCATGCAACTGAATTTACAGGAACATCATCAATGAAGAGTTCAAGAAAATGATCTTCGACACTCACAAATCGTTTATGTTGTGTCGCAGTGTCGACGTCGCCTTTCTTCAAGTTGTCCGTGACATTCTGCCAGAGACGCCGCGACTCAAAGTTGCTCTGTGCACTAATGGGGCGCACACACTTGCGGATCGTCTTCAAGGTCTCAGTCTCCACCACCTTTGTCTCACCCTGAAAGTCACCACAGTCTCAGTGGCTGTCTTCACGTGTCATTTACCCTCACAAGTTTTAATCATATAATTATTTGACTCAATGGCCTTATAATTAAATGCATTCTAATTCCCCACACACTGATACAAATTAAGCAAAATATTTTTGAAATAGCACAAATAAAAAAAAATCCAAATAATATCATTCCACACCTTGAGCATAGAAAATGTATACATCAGTTTTAAAATACTACCCGGGTATATAGCAAGTAACTATCCCTCAGATGTCACCAAATCAAACACACTGTAGGCCCTGTATCTCACATACTTACACTGGCATAGGTAAACTCAAGCGTTCCATTCCATTCCCCGACCACCTTGCATACGACCTCTCCACCAGGGTTCCGCACTTCTGACGTTATCTTATTCAACTTGCCTCCATAGAAAGGCTGCAACATAGTGAGATCAGAATGTGACACTAGGTACGAGAGAATTTGAAACACAATCCATGAATATGTTCTTTATGGGAATTCCTTTTACTGTGATAAACTATTTGTATGAGGAGAATGTGTCTTTAATACCCATTGTCGATTTGGTGAGGTGTGAAAAACGTTATTAACTTTACTGTGAACTGATTTAATAGTGGTGCACTTTAAACAAACTGTTACATGCTTACATAAGAACTTGCCTAGCCTTAGATCTTGCATTCAAATGCTGTATTTTAGCTGACCTTTGTTTGGAAGGCCACAGCAGCCGTGTAGCCCGTCTTCTTGCAGTTTATTGTGATACGGTCCCCCAGTTCCACCCAGGGCACCGTGAGGATAGAGCGGGCATAGGCACTGGGCAGGGAGAGCTCATACTCCTCCTCATGCTCCACCAACTTGATCTGTACTACAACACAACACGTGACATAGTGGTGTAACAATTGATATAACCTCCTCATGCTCCAACAACTTGATCTGTACTACAACACAACACGTGACACAGTGGTATAACAATTGATATAACCTCCTCATGCTCCAACAACTTGATCTGTACTACAACACAACACGTGACATAGTGGTGTAACAATTGATATAACCTCCTCGTGCTCCAACAACTTGATCTGTACTACAACACAACACGTGACATAGTGGTGTAACAATTGATATAACCTCCTCGTGCTCCACCAACTTGATCTGTACTACAACACAACACGTGACATAGTGGTGTAACAATTGATATAACCTCCTCGTGCTCCAACAACTTGATCTGTACTACAACACAACACGTGACATAGTGGTGTAACAATTGATATAACCTCCTCGTGCTCCACCAACTTGATCTGTACTACAACACAACACGTGACATAGTCGTGTAACAATTGATATAACCTCCTCATGCTCCTATAACTTGATCTGTACTACAACACAACAAGTGACATGGTGGTGTAACAATTGATATAACCTCCTCGTGCTCCAACAACTTGATCTGTACTACAACACAACACGTGACATAGTGGTGTAACAATTGATATAACCTCCTCGTGCTCCAACAACTTGATCTGTACTACAACACAACACGTGACATAGTGGTGTAACAATTGATATAACCTCCTCGTGCTCAAACAACTTGATCTGTACTCCAACACAACACGTGACGTAGTGGTGTAACAATCGATATAACCTCCTCATGCTCCAACAACTTGATCTGTACTACAACACAACACGTGACGTAGTGGTGTAACAATCGATATAACCTCCTCGTGCTCCAACAACTTGATCTGTACTCCAACACAACACGTGACATAGTGGTGTAACAATTGATATAACCTCCTCATGCTCCAAAAACTTGATCTGTACTCCAACACAACACGTGACGTAGTGGTGTAACAATCGATATAACCTCCTCATGCTCCAACAACTTGATCTGTACTACAACACAACACGTGACGTAGTGGTGTAACAATCGATATAACCTCCTCTTGCTCCAACAACTTGATCTGTACTCCAACACAACACGTGACATAGTGGTGTAACAATCGATATAACCTCCTCATGCTCCAACAACTTGATCTGTACTACAACACAACACGTGACATAGTGGTGTAACAATTGATATAACCTCCTCATGCTCCTACAACTTGACCTGTACTACAACACAACACGTGACATAGTGGTGTAACAATTGATATAACCTCCTCATGCTCCTACAACTTGATCTGTACTACAACACAACACGTGACATAGTCGTGTAACAATTGATATAACCTACTCATGCTCCAACAACTTGATCTGTACTACAACACAACCCGTGACATAGTGGTGTAACAATTGATATAACCTCCTCATGCTCCAACAACTTGATCTGTACTACAACACAACACGTGACATAGTCGTGTAACAATTGATATAACCTCCTCATGCTCCTATAACTTGATCTGTACTACAACACAACACGTGACATAGTGATGTAACAACTGATATAACCTCCTCATGCTCCAACAACTTGATCTGTACTACAACACAACACGTGACATAGTCGTGTAACAATTGATATAACCTCCTCATGCTCCTACAACTTGATCTGTACTACAACACAACATGTGACATAGTGGTGTAACAATTTATATAACCTCCTCGTGCTCCAACAACTTGATCTGTACTACAACACAACACGTGACATAGTGGTGTAACAATTGATATAACCTCCTCATGCTCCAACAACTTGATCTGTACTACAACACAACACGTGACATAGTCGTGTAACAATTGATATAACCTCCTCATGCTCCAACAACTTGATCTGTACTACAACACAACACGTGACATAGTGGTGTAACAATTGATATAACCTCCTCATGCTCCAACAACTTGATCTGTACTACAACACAACACGTGACATAGTCGTGTAACAATTGATATAACCTCCTCATGCTCCTATAACTTGATCTGTACTACAACACAACACGTGACATAGTCGTGTAACAATTGATATAACCTCCTCATGCTCCTATAACTTGATCTGTACTACAACACAACACGTGACATAGTGGTGTAACAATTGATATAACCTCCTCATGCTCCAACAACTTGATCTGTACTACAACACAACACGTGACATAGTGATGTAACAATTGATATAACCTCCTCATGCTCCAACAACTTGATCTGTACTACAACACAACACGTGACATAGTCGTGTAACAATTGATATAACCTCCTCATGCTCCTATAACTTGATCTGTACTACAACACAACACGTGACATAGTCGTGTAACAATTGATATAACCTCCTCATGCTCCTATAACTTGATCTGTACTACAACACAACACGTGACATAGTGATGTAACAATTGATATAACCTCCTCGTGCTCCAACAACTTGATCTGTACTACAACACAACACGTGACATAGTCGTGTAACAATTGATATAACCTCCTCGTGCTCCAACAACTTGATCTGTACTACAACACAACACGTGACACAGTGGTGTAACAATTTATATAACCTCCTCATGCTCCTACAACTTGACCTGTACTACAACACAACACGTGACATAGTGGTGTAACAATTGATATAACCTCCTCGTGCTCCAACAACTTGATCTGTACTACAACACAACACGTGACATAGTGATGTAACAATTGATATAACCTCCTCATGCTCCAACAACTTGATCTGTACTACAACACAACACGTGACATAGTGGTGTAACAATTTATATAACCTCCTCGTGCTCCAACAACTTGATCTGTACTACAACACAACACGTGACATAGTGATGTAACAATTGATATAACCTCCTCATGCTCCTACAACTTGATCTGTACTACAACACAACACGTGACACAGTGATGTAACAATTGATATAACCTCCTCATGCTCCTACAACTTGATCTGTACTACAACACAACACGTGACACAGTGGTGTAACAATTTATATAACCTCCTCATGCTCCTACAACTTGACCTGTACTACAACACAACACGTGACATAGTGGTGTAACAATTTATATAACCTCCTCATGCTCCTACAACTTGATCTGTACTACAACACAACACGTGACATAGTGATGTAACAATTGATATAACCTCCTCATGCTCCTACAACTTGATCTGTACTACAACACAACACGTGACATAGTGATGTAACAATTGATATAACCTCCTCATGCTCCTACAACTTGATCTGTACTACAACACAACACGTGACATAGTGATGTAACAATTGATATAACCTCCTCATGCTCCTACAACTTGATCTGTACTACAACACAACAAGTGACATAGTGGTGTAACAATTTATATAACCTCCTCATGCTCCTACAACTTGATCTGTACTCCAACACAACACGTGACATAGTGGTGTAACAATTGATATAACCTCCTCATGCTCCTACAACTTGATCTGTACTACAACACAACACGTGACATAGTGGTGTAACAATTTATATAACCTCCTCATGCTCCTACAACTTGATCTGTACTACAACACAACACGTGACACAGTGGTGTAACAATTGATATAACCTCCTCATGCTCCTATAACTTGATCTGTACTACAACACAACCCGTGACATAGTGATGTAACAAATTATATAACCTCCTCATGCTCCAACAACTTGATCTGTACTACAACACAACACGTGACATAGTGGTGTAACAATTGATATAACCTCCTCATGCTCCTACAACTTGATCTGTACTACAACACAACACGTGACATAGTGGTGTAACAATTGATATAACCTCCTCATGCTCCTACAACTTGATCTGTACTACAACACAACACGTGACATAGTGATGTAACAAATGATATAACCTCCTCATGCTCCTACAACTTGATCTGTACTACAACACAACACGTGACATAGTCGTGTAACAATTGATATAACCTCCTCATGCTCCAACAACTTGATCTGTACTACAACACAACACGTGACATAGTGGTGTAACAAATGATATAACCTCCTCATGCTCCTACAACTTGATCTGTACTACAACACAACACGTGACATAGTGATGTAACAAATGATATAACCTCCTCGTGCTCCAACAACTTGATCTGTACTACAACACAACACGTGACATAGTGATGTAACAAATGATATAACCTCCTCATGCTCCTACAACTTGATCTGTACTACAACACAACCCGTGACATAGTGGTGTAACAATTGATATAACCTCCTCATGCTCCTACAACTTGATCTGTACTACAACACAACACGTGACATAGTGATGTAACAATTGATATAACCTCCTCATGCTCCTACAACTTGATCTGTACTACAACACAACACGTGACATAGTGATGTAACAATTGATATAACCTCCTCATGCTCCTACAACTTGATCTGTACTACAACACAACACGTGACATAGTGATGTAACAATTGATATAACCTCCTCATGCTCCTACAACTTGATCTGTACTACAACACAACACGTGACATAGTCGTGTAACAATTGATATAACCTCCTCATGCTCCTATAACTTGATCTGTACTACAACACAACACGTGACATAGTGGTGTAACAATTGATATAACCTCCTCATGCTCCTACAACTTGACCTGTACTACAACACAACACGTGACATAGTGGTGTAACAATTGATATAACCTCCTCATGCTCCTACAACTTGATCTGTACTACAACACAACACGTGACATAGTGGTGTAACAATTGATATAACCTCCTCATGCTCCTATAACTTGATCTGTACTACAACACAACACGTGACATAGTGGTGTAACAATTGATATAACCTCCTCATGCTCCTACAACTTGATCTGTACTACAACACAACACGTGACATAGTGGTGTAACAATTTATATAACCTCCTCATGCTCCAACAACTTGATCTGTACTGCCCAGACAAAAGCCTCTACAGGTAAAAAGAAAGATCTTGATTTTGGATATGAAAAATGAAAACTTGATAGGAAAAAGAACTAGCATGAGAAGTGTTCAGTAATAATGAGACACGTGTACCCCTGGTAATTTAGTTATTTCAACAATTGCAATGCTGTAGGAATTTCAGCTACCCTAATGCACTGTTTATAAACTGGAAACTGATATGCAGCATGACTTGGCTGCCCGTGGCTATGTAACTAACTAATTTATTACACCAACTTCATATTTATAAGGCAGGACATTTTAAAGAAAATTCCTTTATCAAGAAATGATACAAAATTCTGTAGTAGTTATATTTGCACATATATTGCATTGATTAAAAAATCTAATATCTCAGTAATCCATCTGGATTACTATATTATTACACCAAAAATGTAATTATTTACCTTTTCCTATCATTGTCACCCCTATCGACATGCCCATGAACTTTGATCTTGTCCAGATCGAGCCTTCCATGTAAATCTGCTTCTTGGGACTTTCAAAGTAGAATGCAGAAACTAAAACAATAAAACATCTTAGTGTGACAGTGAACTCACTCTTAGCCTGTCCACAACTTCAAAATACACAGGCAATGAACATCATTCACTGTTACTGGTTTGCAGACTATAACAAACTTGAATAGCTGTTGTTTTAAAGAAAGAATGTTAAATACACTATTTGTGGAACTTTTAATGTAATGGATAATAGAGCCAACTATGGCATGTATATTCAGTGGACACAATAGAGCCAACTATGGCATGTATATTCAGTGGACACAATAGAGCCAACTAGGGCATGTATATACAGTGGACACAATAGAGCCAACTAGGGCATGTATATACAGTGGACACAATAGAGCCAACTAGGGCATGTATATTCAGTGGGCACAATAGAGCCAACTAGGGCATGTATATACAGTGGACACAATAGAGCCAACTAGGGCATGTATATTCAGTGGACACAATAGAACCAACTAGGGCATGTATATTCAGTGGACACAATAGAGCCAACTAGGGCATGTATATACAGTGGACACAATAGAGCCAACTAGGGCATGTATATACAGTGGACACAATAGAGCCAACTAGGGCATGTATATTCAGTGGGCACAATAGAGCCAACTAGGGCATGTATATACAGTGGACACAATAGAGCCAACTAGGGCATGTATATTCAGTGGACACAATAGAACCAACTAGGGCATGTATATACAGTGGACACAATAGAGCCAACTAGGGCATGTATATACAGTGGACACAATAGAACCAACTAGGGCATGTATATACAGTGGACACAATAGAACCAACTAGGGCATGTATATACAGTGGACACAATAGAGCCAACTAGGGCATGTATATACAGTGGACACAATAGAGCCAACTAGGGCATGTATATTCAGTGGGCACAATAGAGCCAACTAGGGCATGTATATACAGTGGACACAATAGAGCCAACTAGGGCATGTATATTCAGTGGACACAATAGAACCAACTAGGGCATGTATATACAGTGGACACAATAGAGCCAACTAGGGCATGTATATACAGTGGACACAATAGAACCAACTAGGGCATGTATATACAGTGGACACAATAGAACCAACTAGGGCATGTATATACAGTGGACACAATAGAGCCAACTAGGGCATGTATATACAGTGGACACAATAGAGCCAACTAGGGCATGTATATACAGTGGACACAATAGAGCCAACTAGGGCATGTATATACAGTGGACACAATAGAGCCAACTATGGCATGTATATACAGTGGACACAATAGAGCCAACTAGGGCATGTATATACAGTGGACACAATAGAGCCAACTAGGGCATGTATATACAGTGGACACAATAGAGCCAACTAGGGCATGTATATACAGTGAACACAATAGAGCCAACTAGGGCATGTATATACAGTGGACACAATAGAGCCAACTAGGGCATGTATATACAGTGGACACAATAGAGCCAACTAGGGCATGTATATACAGTGGACACAATAGAGCCAACTAGGGCATGTATATACAGTGGACACAATAGAGCCAACTAGGGCATGTATATACAGTGAACACTTGCTCTAAGAGACTTACTTGGGGGATGATGCGAGACCTGCTCTGCGCAGTAGTAGAGCAGTCTTCGTTCCTCTACCAGTGTCTCCCCACTCCCTCTGTCCCCATTCTCCCCTTCCCCTGGCTGGTCCCTCCTTCCCTCTCCCTCATCACCAGCTGTGTCAGTTGTCAGACTCCCTGGTGCGTCGTCACTTGGAGGCAGGACCCAGGAACAGTGAAACGTCTCCCCAATGATAGGGTTGTAGGGCTTCTTGGCTATGGAACCCTGACAAATACACACCAATTAACACAGTAAAAGTTGTGTTTTATAACTAGATCTTATGCCACACTGGTAGGTGCATCATACAGTGGAGTCAGTTATAGGTGAGGTCATAGTTCATACGTCACATATTAGTGCTGAATCAAGTCACATTAAGAGTATACATTACTTTACATTTCACTCCGTGGAAGGACATGAAATCACATATTAACAGTAAGCTTTATTAAAAATATTTTATGCAACATACACACATCATTATATGTCGGAACAAGGTGAACATGAACAACAGTAAATAAACAATTCATAAATATATTATCAAAATGCCATCTACCATTACAACTAAAGTTATCCTCTAGTTATATATCTATGTATTAGTCTGAACAACATAACATATTTTTCATATGCAATCAGTGTAATTAGCATAACCAGACATGTGCTGCTAGCTACAGGAATACTCATTAACATGTAGTGTATTAAGCACATTCTAACATAACTAGTTAGAACTTTGAGACCGCACAACGAGTACCTTTCTTGCTGCGTGGAACGATGTGAGATACCACTCAACTACTGCCAACATCCGGCCCTCGGGGTCAGGATAGTCTGGTATTCTACAAACACAAGTCCTGCTTCAACTGGTGGACCAGAGAACACTACTAGGGATGTCAATGAGCTTATGGCTGGAAGAAGGAGGCAGCTGTGACGAGGAGAGGCGAAGGTGGTTGTTGAATGAGTTGTACTGATTGTGATGTGACTCCATCCCATAAGACAGAGGAGGAAGAACAAAAAGAATAACTTACAATTGTAGCTGGAATAACAATAACAAGTCATGCTTTTTTATTTGAAAACTGTTATCTTGCATAATGACTAGAGGACTGGTATACAAATGTTAAATGATGACCTATTTTATGAACCTTTGACCTTGCCCTGTCTTTACTATATCACACTTGCTCTGGAACACCAATCACCTTCTAGTCTTAGTGCACAATGTTGTTCACTGACTAGGTGCACCACAGCATAGGTAATGTTCATTGTGCATAGTATTAATACCTTCAACATGGCATGTGACTACTTACCGTAAGAAGTCGTCTGGGTGGGCCATGCAGTCTGCAAACATCTCCAGTAAAGATCTCTTCTCCAAGATGAATGTTGGCAGTACCACCTGCAATACACAGTAAGGCAATTATTAATCATCTTCCTGATACCATAAAACTATATTTATGATAAACATTGCTAAATGAAAACTGTCAGAATTGGTCCTTCCTGTATGTACAGACCACAGGACATGGGCCACTTCTTTGTCAGTTTGATCAGGGTAGGACCTAGTTGTCCTTAGTGGCATCTGTGGACTAGGGAAGTGATTCTAGTGTTGACCTTTGTGAGGTTCATGGGGTTGACAAATGACTATTGGGGTAGTGATGACCAGAGACAAAGGGTTAATTGACCTTAGTGAGGTCCATGCCGAGTTTGAGTTGAGACAGTAGCTGTAGGATGACGTTCTTGTGGTCCTCAACACCCTCCAGGTCGGTATCACTGTACTCTGTCTCATCCTCCACCTCCTCACTGTGAGTCACTGTCACTGCTACAACACAGGACATGTGACACAGGACACATCACACAGGACATGTGACACAGGACAACACACTCTACATGCTACAACATACAGGACATGTGACCGAGGACAAAACACAAGACACTGGACTTCACACAAGCTATCAAACAACACAGAGGTCATGTGACCCATCTAGACATACAGTGACACTCAACTTGCGATACAGGACACTGGACAAGGCACTGGACAAGTCATGTGACACAGGATAATATACAGGACAACATATGGGACATGTGTTGCAGGACAATACACATCTCAAGACAGCTATGACAACACAATGGACAGTTATGATATCACAAAAGACAACTGTGACAACATCAATATGATGTTGTGACAACAGCCATCAGAGATGACAATATGCAGAACTGGTATGATGACAATATATAATGAACTAGTGTGTGTGTGACAATGCCGCTGACAGGTGTATAACCAATACAGTCATTTACCTTCTGGTATATCTTCAAGTACAGATGTCAAAGAGACAAAGCTGCCTGTGGGTGAAATCATTTCGGCATTGTTGTCCCTAAAAACCAGACGAACAATCTGACCAATGGGATTCATAAAACATTCATAGATGCAGCCAAACTAATGGTGAATGTCTTTGTGACTACCACACGCAATTAGACATTGCACTAAATATAAACCCCATGCATAACTATTATATTTTATGATCCAATGTAGCGTGTTTCACTTTAGAATTGCAGTGAACAAATGGAAAGAAAACTAAACGCGACTACCTAATAGACGCCCAGCCCCAGATGTGAAACAATCAATAACATGTATTTGAGTGATGCAAAAATGCAACATAATAGACGCTACAATTATTAGCACAGATGGCGGTGAAATTAATGCTATTCATAAATAACAATTGTGAGAAGGTCCACCGAACCGTTACTAGTGATACTTTGGTAAGTAAATATATGGTAAACGTAAATGCTTACCAGAAAGAGGGCTTTTATTATATATTTTATGATACTATCAGAGAGAGGCCATCATGTGCATCAAACAAATGGCAGATTTGTTTACGTTGGATTAAACGCCGACTGTTCCCGTAAATACGGTGCACTTGCGTATTTTATTGCATCAATCAAGACACACAATTAAAACAAATTGTGCCAACTAATTTGAGTAGAAACAAAGTTGAGACTGTCATCCGTTTCAAAACTCCATTCCAGACGAATCGCCCGCGGCACGCAGTGCGACTGGCATCAACCAACTTCGATAACAAGAATAAGTCAGAGTAATTGTCATATAAATTCATATTAAAATATAATAATTATGTGTTTCAATTAATAAGCTTTGCTTCTGTCGATAAATCAGACAGTTGACAATTTGAATAATTGCGTCTGTTATTGACTCATGGTTCTATACAGTTCTAGTCAGGACCACGTACATCGTTATCGACATCGATATACGTGTGTCGACACTGATTTGCCATTTCTGATGCACATGGGCAATGCAGCTTTAACATTCAGTAAATCCGCTCTATGTTCACATTACTACATTTATTCAACATTTTTAAAGCAACTTGAAGAACACGTAGATTGTACCGAAAGCATTACGCAGTAAAAATGTTGATTTAAAAAGAAGTATATCTCGGGTCATTCACATATGCATACTTCAGTGGCGCCACGTTGCGGATTAGTTATCTACTCTGTTTAGAAGCTGATATAGCAGGTGACAACATTCGTCCCACTTTTGAGAAATTAATTCAGGTGCACCCAAGCCTTCCCACTCGCGCACTATGTACGTCTATTAGGGACTATATGGTAGCTTGATCTCGTCACATGTCTCCAACTTCTCACCCTACTTGATTTAACGTATGTTAGCAGCTCAACAACCAAACTTGCATTGATTCATCTCCGATCATTTGAACAAAAAGTATTGCCTTTATGTTTTACAATTCCCCTTCATTAAAAGGGAAACAAAACTCAATGCTTTGATCAGTTAACAGAGTTAATAAAAAGTAACAACTTCCAACAACAATCATATTTTTGACGTCAGTGGTTTACCAGGAAAAAAATGTAGAACACATAGCCATAGAAAGTCTATAGACTATGCCATTTTAGAAACAAAATGACGTAGTTAAGTCTTCTTGGTTGGCGTGAACTGTGCATGCATATTATTGTCTTTTACTTTCTGACCTAACCATGAAAACAACCACCAACAGCCACCAAACTTCTCCTTACATATCTTACATACATATACAAACAGTACATTAAAAAAAATCATTTGTATTCCTCTAACGAAGAAAATTCACAAAAGAAACTCAGGTCTCAGGTGATTACCTCCAAACAGCACAAACTTGGGCTAACGCAGGAGTTGTTCTTCTCTAGAATTTGTGAGTCCACTACAGGTTACACATTTACCCCCTGTGTGGGATCTTTTACTTCCCCTGGCATAGACACCAGTGTCTCTTCCGAAAAACACAGATGCAAATGTGGGGTGAAGAAATTGCCTAAGTTTCGAAACTGCGGTAGGTGGGATTGAACCACCGTCCCCTCAATTGACAGTCCGGCGCTTTACCGCGCGACTACCGCTCCCATCTCAACGGACGGCAACTCGACAACTTATTATAAGTTAGCTTTACACAAAATACTGCTAGATGGCGCGTTTGTGAGCGCGAATATTTATAAACCTTACTGCATGCACACAGGCGAATTAGTTTTATTAATTATAAATAATATAATAATAATTAGCAGCATCACCATAGTCTGCAGAACATTTTAAACGGCAAACAAAGGCAACGCTTTGGTGATATGAGCGTAATAGAGTTGATAAAAAGTAACAATTTAATATAAAAATATATAATTTTAATAGTTTCTTTTATATAGCGCCAAATCCATAATTGTTTGTGGTGCTTCACAACATACTATTATTAAAGTATATGCAATAAGAAGAATGCTACCCTAAGGTAATATTTTTTAAATATTAAAAATATACAGCTGTATGTGTCTGCATAATTATCTAAAATTGCCTATTAGTTGTAAAAGAGGTATAGAAATTACGTGTTGTTCTATAATGTCACATTGTTGATTTTATCAATATTTCTATAAACATCCCGCATGTACTGTGAGCTTATATTACATAAGCAATGTTTTAACAATAATAACTAAAACAATAACATATTAATGTTATTATTTTTAAATGCACCAAAGCCTTCCTTCTCTACCACCTTATATTTCCCATACATTCTTTTTTATTTCAGTTATTTATTGTTCCGATAATTAATAGTGTCTTGTCCAAAAATAATAATTATTACATATCTGGTGGTGAAAATATTATGATTCAAAAGTAGAAAAAATAGCTTCAATTATATTTTCTTATGCACAATGTGTGTGTATGTGTATGCTGAATGAAAATAATTGTTACGTCGTAATTATTTTACCATTTTTATTATATATTACTGTAACATTAATTTATCACTATTATTGTTATGGAATTTGTATGGGTTCTTTTTAATACTGATAGGTCACTTTAGTTAGTTATATAGACACATGTATTTTCATTATTATCTGTGGGTAGTTTTCTTCTTATTGTATTTTCTAAAAGCAGAATATTGTGAAGCGCCACAACCAATTATGGATGTGGCACTATATAAATAAAATATTATTATATTATAACAAAACTTATTATTTCCTGTAAATCATAGTGATGATAATAATTTATTATTATATTATTTATAAGTAATTAAACTATTTCGCGTGTGCGAATGCAGTAAATAAAGTTTATAAATATTCGTTTTCATAGTTAGGTCAATCCAACCCGGTCGTCTGGCATCTGCACTGTGTCTGTCCCAACGAATCCACTGGACTACTGTTTCACTTCTGTTCGATTCAAAAAAATTTGATTGTAGATACAAATGGTTAGCTTGTGTAAGCTCTTTTAGGTGCATTACACCAAACCGCTGCCTTTTTTACCCTTTAAGACTTCTTACTTGCTTTAGGGTTCATGCCATATTTCAATCAGATACATATCAATTGCTTGTAACACAATGCATATTTTCTTAATTTGTACTTATGAAGAATCTACAAGAAGTTAACTTACCGCATTGTTTCATGTTGGCCAGGCCAGTCAATATTAACTGAGGGCACATTTGGTCCGTGGGTCAAATTCACCTGAACACCAAAATAACATCTTGTTAAGCCTGCACATATGTGACGTGTTCTAATGAAATGAGTCGTATGTAAAAAAAAATTGTTAGTCACACCATTAGAAAGAACATATATTAAGCTTTACAACAGTGTAAAAATCATGGACTTAGCTCATACATAGCCAAAGTTATTCGACACTGAACATGCCTGGTTTAAAAAAGTTCAAACTGAGAAAAACACACTTGAAGTTAGTGGTGACGTAAGACATGATAGGGTACGTTGGTGTTTCAAAATCGGCCATTTGTGACTGGTTATTACCTGTTGTTACTTCAGGATGCTGAGACACTTCTCCAGACAATTAAGTGTGACTGGTTGTTACCTGTTGTTACTTCAGGATGCTGAGACACTTCTCCAGACAATTAAGTGTGACTGGTTGTTACCTGTTGTTGCTTCAGGATGCTGAGACACTTCTCCAGACAATTAAGTGTGACTGGTTGTTACCTGTTGTTGCTTCAGGATGCTGAGACACTTCTCCAGACAATTAAGTGTGACTGGTTGTTACCTGTTGTTGCTTCAGGATGCTGAGACACTTCTCCAGACAATTAAGTGTGACTGGTTGTTACCTGTTGTTACTTCAGGATGCTGAGACACTTCTCCAGACAATTAAGTGTGACTGGTTGTTACCTGTTGTTGCTTCAGGATGCTGAGACACTTCTCCAGACAATTAAGTGTGACTGGTTGTTACCTGTTGTTGCTTCAGGATGCTGAGACACTTCTCCAGACAATTAAGTGTGACTGGTTGTTACCTGTTGTTGCTTCAGGATGCTGAGACACTTCTCCAGACAATTAAGTGTGACTGGTTGTTACCTGTTGTTGCTTCAGGATGCTGAGACACTTCTCCAGACAATTAAGTGACTGGTTGTTACCTGTTGTTGCTTCAGGATGCTGAGACACTTCTCCAGACAATTAAGTGTGACTGGTTGTTACCTGTTGTTACTTCAGGATGCTGAGACACTTCTCCAGACAATTAAGTGTGACTGGTTGTTACCTGTTGTTACTTCAGGATGCTGAGGCACTCCTCCAGACAATTAAGTGTGACTGGTTGTTACCTGTTGTTACTTCAGGATGCTGAGACACTTCTCCAGACAATTAAGTGTGACTGGTTGTTACCTGTTGTTGCTTCAGGATGCTGAGACACTTCTCCAGACAATTAAGTGTGACTGGTTGTTACCTGTTGTTGCTTCAGGATGCTGAGACACTTCTCCAGACAATTAAGTGACTGGTTGTTACCTGTTGTTGCTTCAGGATGCTGAGACACTTCTCCAGACAATTAAGTGTGACTGGTTGTTACCTGTTGTTACTTCAGGATGCTGAGACACTTCTCCAGACAATTAAGTGTGACTGGTTGTTACCTGTTGTTGCTTCAGGATGCTGAGACACTTCTCCAGACAATTAAGTGTGACTGGTTGTTACCTGTTGTTGCTTCAGGATGCTGAGACACTTCTCCAGATCGTTAAGTGTGACTGGTTGTTACTGTTGTTGCTTCAGGATGCTGAGACACTTCTCCAGACAATTAAGTGTGACTGGTTGTTACCTGTTGTTGCTTCAGGATGCTGAGACACTTCTCCAGACAATTAAGTGTGACTGGTTGTTACCTGTTGTTGCTTCAGGATGCTGAGACACTTCTCCAGATCGTTAAGTGTGACTGGTTGTTACCTGTTGTTGCTTCAGGATGCTGAGACACTTCTCCAGACAATTAAGTGTGACTGGTTGTTACCTGTTGTTGCTTCAGGATGCTGAGACACTTCTCCAGACAATTAAGTGTGACTGGTTGTTACCTGTTGTTGCTTCAGGATGCTGAGACACTTCTCCAGACAATTAAGTGTGACTGGTTGTTACCTGTTGTTGCTTCAGGATGCTGAGGCACTCCTCCAGACAATTAAGTGTGACTGGTTGTTACCTGTTGTTGCTTCAGGATGCTGAGACACTTCTCCAGACAATTAAGTGTGACTGGTTGTTACCTGTTGTTGCTTCAGGATGCTGAGACACTCCTCCAGACAATTAAGTGTGACTGGTTGTTACCTGTTGTTGCTTCAGGATGCTGAGACACTCCTCCAGACAATTAAGTGACTGGTTGTTACCTGTTGTTGCTTCAGGATGCTGAGACACTTCTCCAGACAATTAAGTGTGACTGGTTGTTACCTGTTGTTGCTTCAGGATGCTGAGGCACTCCTCCAGACAATTAAGTGTGACTGGTTGTTACCTGTTGTTGCTTCAGGATGCTGAGACACTCCTCCAGACAATTAAGTGACTGGTTGTTACCTGTTGTTGCTTCAGGATGCTGAGGCACTCCTCCAGACAATTAAGTGTGACTGGTTGTTACCTGTTGTTGCTTCAGGATGCTGAGGCACTCCTCCAGACAATTAAGTGTGACTGGTTGTTACCTGTTGTTGCTTCAGGATGCTGAGACACTCCTCCAGACAATTAAGTGACTGGTTGTTACCTGTTGTTGCTTCAGGATGCTGAGGCACTCCTCCAGACAATTAAGTGTGACTGGTTGTTACCTGTTGTTGCTTCAGGATGCTGAGACACTCCTCCAGACAATTAAGTGTGACTGGTTGTTACCTGTTGTTGCTTCAGGATGCTGAGGCACTCCTCCAGACAATTAAGTGTGACTGGTTGTTACCTGTTGTTGCTTCAGGATGCTGAGGCACTCCTCCAGACAATTAAGTGTGGCGTTGGACGTTGCCTTCAGAAGCAACATCTCCTGCAGAACACACACGTTCTAGTTCAGTCACAGCAACTGCTTAGTTTCAACCATCCAAGAAAACAAGCGCTTCTACAATTACCATCCAACCTAGAAAACAGCCATCTTGTCAGCAAATGTATTTTCTATCTCAGTTCATACTTTGTAGCAATCGCGTAGTTTCAACCATCAGAGAAAAGAAGCAACTTTACAATTATCATTTAACCTAGAAAACAGCCATTATTTGAGCAAATGTGTGTATAATACTAGGCATAGTTATATAATTACAATAACAAAATGTAAGATGTGCAATAATTAGCCAAAGTCCAACTTCTAATGCTAACTGAAAGGTGTTCTTTAAAAGGAGCTGCTCCTAAATTTTAAAGTTACCACCATGTTCAAATGATAAACAAAACAGTGTTTCTGGAACAGTACAGAAGCAAGCTGACTTAGCCACCACACTATTGGATGTTTTATGTTCCCATGTTCTAGATACCATATTTCCAATTACAAATGACTGTGCTGGCTAATTGCTGGTAGTGGAACACACACCCTCCCTTTAAGTACACAATTGGGAATAATCATTGTAAAGTGCCCCAGAACAATTATTTAGATGGGATGCTATATAAGAAATAACTTATTATTATTATTATTTAATATTTATTAAGTAGCATAATAAAAATTATGGGATTTTGCAGGGACAGGAAATGTGCATGGAATTACCTTATCAAGGTAAGTCACATCACCGGATGATGGCAAATCCTACATAGAAAATACAAGACGTCAGTCAAATGTACACACATTTGCATAACAACATAGTCTTTCAAAGCAATATTCCTTAGTAACTGATATAATCAAATATGATCAAGAAGTAAGTTCTCAAAGCCACCACCTTTAATTTGTAAAAGTACTTTCTTACAAGTCTTTGGTTTACATATAAAGCAGATATTCTTAGAAGACTTTTTTTAATATAAAGCAGATTTCCCTAAAACCAGACCAAAAATAGCCAAAGGGTCATTTTTAACATTTTAGAGGTGACCATCACCAAAGTGACATAACTGATACGTGAACATTTGGTGTCATTGGATAGTCGACAATTTTTTCTAGATTGTGTAAATTTTTCCTTGAGTAGATTCAGTGACAGATTTTTCACAATCGAATTTAGAAAGCATGTGATGTTGTCGCTGCCCATATTTGGGAGAGTTTACTATGTCCTGATGAATGAATGTACACATCAATTAATAAAGTCTACACCCCCACACATGCAGTATCAATAGAAAGCTTTGCGAGTGGCCAATCTGCCAAAAATAAGTCGCATGCATTCAGTTGATTCAGCCAATCAAAATCATGGTTACAAATGTAGCATCATGTATTATTTAGCAGCTAATACATGAGGCTACATTTGTCTAAACAGCAAATTATTTTCATCCATGCCATCATTATGTGGCAGCAGGATGAAATGTTTATTTTTGTAGTTCAATATAATATCCACGCGATTTTCATTTGTTCTATATTTATAATTTGATTATAATACAACATTCTTTTAGTTATTACAATTATTTATATTTTTATGACCAATATTAGCAAGGTTATGATTTTTTTTAACAGTATGCTACAGAGGATTTTTCTTGGTCACCTGCAGGATAAACTATTCCGATTTTAATACAATGCACTTTTGATTACCTGCAACACATTCAGCGAGATATTTTACTCAAATGGCACTAACAACAAAAACACCTGGTATATGGTATAGTAAATAGATCAAACTTTCAAATGACATTATCCTGTGACACTCCATATGTGGGTCATTAACGTTGATGGACTTACCGATATGTAGGACCCTATTGACTGCTGGTGGTATCGTACTTGAGCCAACATCTCCTTGGTCCCTCGGAAAGCATCAGACGTGTGAGGTGACATTATGATGTGCTTGTGATGTCCACTAATAACACACGTTGTACTGTCAGTTGAGACAGGCAGACATGGATGGAATATTGAGATTAGAATGAACAAATGAATAGCATTCATGAAATAAGTTACTTATTTACTTACTTACTTCTATTAGGTCAATTCATAAATTTAGACACCTGTATTTAATAATGGCTAAATTTGGCATGCTGACAATGAGACAAGGAACACACACCAACATCTATACACATAGATGACATATTTTTTACAAGTTACTTCAATGTTGAAGAAAATAAACTGTCACCATATTTACAAAGAAGACTTACAAAGAACAATAGTTCACTATTGTCAGAGTAGCAGTTAAACAATACAAAGTTATATTTATATTCATAAATATAAAAAAAATGATATGTATTGTAATTGAAACATATATTTGAATTACACAATGGTGTGTTAATAACTAATAAATATAAAATGCAACACAAAATTTAGGTTTGAACTTAGTAATATAATGGTTTGAAGAAAACAAATATAGCGCAGATATCTTAACAAAACTCACACAATAAAAAACTTGTCATATACCCTAACATACCGGTAGTTGTTTATGTGTTTAAGATATTCACATCATTGGTAATTTGAATACATAAACATACAATAGCAGGACACAGTAAATATCATTTATTAACGAGAGAACTGCCCATACAATTGAGACCAACTAGTAATTAGGAAGCTGCAACTGTCAAACGTCAGGTCAGAATGTTCAACAGTTTAACATGCCACTTTATTATCAAGGGAATAATTAAAATAAGTAGTTGTACAAACGTACAGTTTATATATTATATTATATTGTATGAGTGAGTGAGTGTACCTAAATTGGGTTAAATGACAAATTAATTCTGCAATAAATGCACATTTAAAAAATAAATATTAAAACAAATATCGTTTTTCAATGATTACCTTTTAGCAGGCTTTGTAAACTGACTAGAGGTTTGTGAACTGGCAACCACAACACTAGCTGTGGTTGTGCTAGAGTCATGTTGCCTCGCAACCACCTTCTCAGAGGGGTTGCTAAGGGGAAGCAAAACCCTACAATCAAACAGCATGCAAACAAGGTGTGCGTCAACTTAGTCTTGTGCAGTGGTTGACTTAGGTAACTTAGGTAAGACTGGGTTTGATTATGTTCTATTTATAACTACCTATAAATTGATAAGTATATTATTATCATGGCAATCACATGCAATTATAATCGATTACACTGATCATTATAAAGAGTTTTCAAATTGCATAAGTGTAACTTTATAATCATCAAAATAATAAATTTTATCTTAGGACGACACTGCGTACTAATGCAGTTTATTCTTATAAAAAACATAATAATACTAAAAGTATATTGCTAAATTACTTTTTGAGTATGAAAATGTTCTGTAAGAACACGTCAGTAAGATGTTATAATCAAACCCAGCCCTAGCTAAACACAAGACATAAACGGGGCAGCCTTAATTAACAATTAGATGTCATTAACTCCATTGAAAGAAATTGGTGATGGCAGATCATATCAGAACTACATAATTATTACCAACATCAACATAACTAAACACAGACAATTTCTTTAAAGACAGTAGTTTAACAATCCTAGATTGATTGACAGAGCAAGTAGAAATGTTCAGCTGCTGAGAGCAGATGCCACATGGTGCAGCATGCAGTGTACACGGTGGAGGGGTGTAGTGGAGGGACAAGGTTTGAGTTGTGGTGTGTGGCCCATTTCTAGTCACAATAAGGAATACACAGTGAACAGAGGGCACTGTCATCTACGCCGTGGTTAGAGCTGCACAGAAACATGCACATGCACAGACTGTGCACAAAGTCCTACTTGGAGACGGAGACTGAAGCCGTTGAGGCAGGGAGAGGAAGACTCTCAGACGACCCGGTCTTAGGCCGACCACTGGCGAGATGACCAGGAGGGAACGAGTGGTGTCGTAGCTGACCAGAGAGTGGTGGTGCATTCTGCAAGGATGACCATTGGTCAACAATAAGATTAGTATTTTATCATTAGAATATTTCTCCAATGTACATAATGAAACATGTGCATTGCAGTAAATCACTTGGAAGGTAGTTAATACACGTGGGAAAAGTTATGTTTATTGTTGTAACATCTGTTTTAGTGTTAACATCTCTATTAGCCACTATATTTTAGAACACTGATTTCTTACATATACATTTTATATTAGGACTGATCAACCACTTTCTGGCTTACCTATAAACAATGTACTAGATATAATAATACATACACCTAACATTTAAAGTTCAAAGAATTTTAAAATTCATTTGAAGAAAAACAGAACAAAGAGTTTATACTGGGGTGAAATGGAATGAAGAATCACTTGACAGTTGACAGTTTGGTGTAAACTGAAGACATTAACAAGGAAAACACAAATACAGAACAGAGTGGTACTGAAGGTGATGATTGAAATGAAGATGGAAAGCCAATGTTGTGAGAGATTTCAAAAGGTCAGAGGCGGACAGCAGAATGTGGGCGGACTATGTTTGGTGGACACCCTTCAAGAAGACACACAGCACAAGTGATGTGGATGAGGTACCTGAGCCACGGTCTGCAGCTGGTACTCAGCTGTGGTACGCAACCGGTCCACCCAGTACTGTCTCTCTCTCGCATCATGAGCTGCAAACACATTTACTACTTAAACCAGACTTAATCACTTCAAATCTGAGCCACTAGCAGTATCAAATAACACGTTCTATATAAGGGGAGCTGTTTAGCAAGTTCGAACAACAGATAACTCAGGGGTAGAGCTTCAGACTCTCGACCACGAGAACCCGGGTTTGAATCCTGTGCTGTGGTGTTAATACCTTGGGCAAGTTTTTTCACTCTACTTTGCTTCGGTTCACTCAGCTGTACAAATGAGTACCTGGCTATAGACAGTGGGAGCGATGTGTACGAGCAGCCCTCGCGCTTTAATTGTAGCATATGGCTGGATGCTTCCCAGAGAAGCCAAGATGGTGTCTGAGTGAACAGGTCTGTCAGGGAAGTAATTTGTAAAGCGCTTTGAGTAGTCCTGAGGACTTGCCTTTACTTTTTTATAACTAATTGACAAGATTAGGGGTCAGATGTAAATCCAGTGATTGTAAAATGTAGATTTTGTTCACCCAATATTGTTTGTACAGTACAGACACTCCTGTATCCAAGCAAGTGTCCCTATGTTGTGGGTGTTCCCTCATCAAACATGCACATGTAGTGTAGATGTATGGATTCCGATGGACATTATTTGTATAGATGTGAACAGATTGCACTTTGTTCTACAAAGACTGGAAAAAAAAATGATGGGCAGTAATAGCGTATTGACGAATGCAAGAATTGATTAAAATAACCCCAATTCATGTCATTGTTCAGTTTGTTGTCGTTGCAATTGGTGTCTGTGTCTGTGAGCATAAGCTCAGTCTCAGACTCAACTGCAATTAGTTAATTGGCATTGTCATTGTGATACAACACAGAAAAACATCCCAAACAATACCCAGCCAGAAATAAAACTAATTATCTACACCCAGTTGGGTAAATTAGGTAGAATCTGTTTGTCTGGGTTTCACAGGAAGTTTAGCCTTTGTTTTATCACACTGCATGGGTCACGACATCCTGTCCGCTGCCATCATGTAAATAAACAGAATATTTTGTGATTGTTGCCATGTTTTCGCTTATTGTCCGCTTCAGGAGGGACATATAACCAAAATACCATGTGCACATCCACAGGGTGTCCCCTCATCAGGAGGACATTAACATGGCAAAACATTTCGTACATTGACAAATTGTCACAACATAGTGGTGTCCACTCATCAGGGGGTCTGCTGGAGACGGGGTACTGTATCTTTTAAAACAAATTCAGATTCCATCTAGACCAGGGTATGAAACATATCCTTATGCAGCCTGTGATGAACTCACAGAGTTGGTGATCCCTCTCTCTCTGTCCCTTTCATTCCATCTCCCTCCTCCCCCTCTCTATGTCACCCTAAAACAAACTTATCTGGGTGACAGGACTTACCTCTAAGCCTGTAGATTTCTCCATTGGCTGCATTCACTGTGAATGTCTGTGAATCTTCATCAGATGGAGATACGACAGCTCCCTGAATTGACACTTGTTTATAAAAAAAACATGCTTAACACAGCAAAACTATGGCGCTAAGTTAAATGGCCTATAGTTCAATCGGGTTTTTTGTAATAAACATCTGTGTCATAAAACAACTGATGTCATATTTCACTGATCCATGAATGAATGAATCATTTTATTACAGAAATAAACTTTCCATATACAAGAGTGTGTGCGTTATATAAATCCACACATGTAATAGACAAGGCATTTTTTCTCTTAAACTAATCCTCTTTTTGGATAAACAAAAATCCTCACTGGATACATGGCAAGATCGGTCGCTTTTGTGTAATAATGACAAGTGGCAATGAAACAATGACAGATACTCACGGCCAAATGCACAGATCCTCGTGGCTTCTGTCTTTTGTGTTCTTCTTTCTGTGACACACAACACAGCAACCGAGTCACATCACTGTCCATCCAACCGAGTCACATCACTGTCCATCCAACCGAGACACATCACTGTCCATCCAACCGAGTCACATCACTGTCCATCCAACTGAGTCACATCACTGTCCATCCAACTGAGACACATCACTGTCCATCCAACCGAGTCACATCACTGTCCATCCAACCGAGTCACATCACTGTCCATCCAACTGAGTCACATCACTGTTCATCCAACTGAGTCACATCACTGTTCATCCAACTGAGTCACATTACTGTCCATCCAACTGAGACACATCACTGTCCATCCAACCGAGTCACATCACTGTCCATCCAACCAAGTCACATCACTGTCCATCCAACCGAGTCACATCACTGTCCATCCAACCGAGTCACATCACTGTCCATCCAACCGAGTCATATCACAGTCCATCCAAATGAGTCACATCACTATCCATCCAACCGAGTCACATCACTGTCCATCCAAAGACATTTCTAGCTAAAGAAACTCAAATGGATTACAATCTTCCACATCAGATATAAATGGATAATGCTCGAGTATTTGGACCAAACACGATAATCTGAGACACTGCTGGTTAAATAGAAAATATGTTGCATGAATACTTACTTCATAGTATCCAAGACATCCAGACTCAGGGTCAACTACAAACCAGCGGTACTGGAAGCCTTTCATCACATTCGTGTACTTGTACAGCTGCCCCTCCAGTGGTTGTCTGCAGCAACATATTTGCATTTGAAATGGGATTAGTTGATGTAATTATCCATTTGTTTAGTAATGACTTGACAGGTGTAAAATGTAATGCATATTAGTTGACATAATAGCTCATCAATTTCAATATGCATTGCTGCATCTAATCATTATAATACTACAGCCACTGTATTGTTTAGAGTAAGATGCGTTGTACAGTGGTAACAAGTATTGTCAACAGACTCAACCCAGCAAACACAAAACTACACTTTGCTATCGTTTAGTGAGATAAATATGGCAACTAGGTAACTACTAATTTTATATTCTATATCAAATAAATAAATAGTTAATTCTGGTTCATCATTCCTTTTCTGACTAGCCAAAATGTCAAAATAAATGTTGACATTTCATGATAATCAGTTGTAAAAAACATACCTCATTAAGTATTTTTCTTCTTGTGCTTCGAACTCCTGAAAGAAAATTTTGTTTCCAATGTACTGACATGTGTATCACAATTTGTGACAATTACAACTGACCTATAAAAAGTCCAATTAAATTTTAAGAATTGGAACTGGTTTTACTTTTTGAAAGTTAGTTGGACTTTTTAATCTTCTTAACAGGAACGCAAGTTTTAGTAATAGCATATTTGGTATGAGCCAAAAAACTTGAATTATTCAATGATGTTGAACATCTGCAAACTGCAAAGTAGATGTCGACATCCTTTACCCATCATGCAGCAGTATTATTGTTTCATAAATGTGTGTTATAATATCTAGTTTTGAAAATCTTCTGCTTTTACTGACTTGGCTGGTGATCGCAGTGCCACCCAACGCATACAAGCATGCCTCCCAAATTCCCCAGAAAACTTTCAGAAAACTATCAAATATCCCTTTTGGTCACAATGAAAAACTAACATCTCAAGCATCTACCAGCTTACAATGCCTGCTAACTAACTGCAACAGAATCTGACACTGCATAAACTAATGCTCACAAATCAGACAATGGCCACACAGTCATCAAACCAAACAATGCCCTAAATAGGTGTTATTAAAACTCATATGTAAATCACACCTTACGTGTATAGCATGTTCACATAGTCTTAAATTGTAATGTTTGTTGAATGTTGTTTGAATAATTTAAGTCATATTGAATTGAATATTGGATTGATGACTGGCCATATTGAAAACAGTTTAAACAATATCCTTGTCACTTAATACCATTAACATTGTTTACACCATAAATAATGTTTTACTGGCGATTATCGCTCATTGTAAACGTTCAATAGTTGCACCTTGTTCAATTGATGTATGTTGGCTAAATATTACAATTGGGGTACAATAAAATTCCCTGGTACATTATAAAACAATTCTTCACATTCATATTTAGTTCTATAAGATAGGATATTGATTAAATTTGTAATTTTTAAAATAAAATGTTGTTGCTTTTTCAAGCAATCTTCGAATCATGTCAGCTTTGGGGCAAAGCTGACATGATCCAAAATCTTCTGCGTTTTTGTTGTAAAACTTAAAAACGAAGATCGTGTGCTTCTTTTTAATCAAAAATGCAAAAGTTGGAAGGTATATATAACTGGTAAATAGTTTCTTGAGGCTACCCGTGTATTGGAAGAAGATCCCTATCCAAGATCAGTACTGGATAGTGTATACAGAAGTCTGTGAAGACGTTATTCTGTGTAATGCTTGGTTCATGTTTCATCCACAGAGCTGCTGTCATTTCACAATCACATGTGTCGATGATGTGACTTGTCAGAAATTGAGATGACAGAACGCCGTTTATCAATCACACATTCGTGCGCCGATACCGTTATATAAACTTACGTATAGTTAATATATAAATACCTTTGCGCGCTGCATGACCTCTAAGAGTTGTTTCTTTTCGTCTTCTGAAAGATCAGACATCGCTGAAACGTCAGTGGCAGTACCTTCTACAGAAGAACTGCAGTCTTTCCTGTGAGCCATCGTGAAAACACATCAACGACCACCTAAGATTACAATGTCAAGGTCTTTTGGTTGACATGTCGCGCCATCTGCTGGAGGGTATGTTACTTGAATATAGCTTCCCCAAAAACACAACAGAGGGCAGTACACGTCCAGAACCATAGTCTAACTTAGAACGCAAACTGCGTCTCCGATGATTTGCACTTTTGTAATCTGGACTTACATTTATTATTTAGTCATTTATTAATCGCGAATGCCTAACCTTCGTAGATTACCGGTCGACGAACTAGATCTCGCCTCTAGGGCAAACGCACTCACGCAGTCACGCACGCACACTAGCGTGTGGGGAGCGCCGGACTGTCAATCGAGGGGACGGTGGTTCAATCCCACCTACCGCCGTTTCGAAATTAGGCAATTTCTTCACCCCACATTTGCCTGTGTCTTTCGGAAGAGACACTAAAAGCCGGTGGTCCCTTCTGTCTGGTGTCTATGCCAGGGGAAGTAAAAGATCCCACACAGGGGGTAAATGTGTAACCTGTAGTGGACTCACAAATTCTACAGAAGAACAACTCCTGCGTTAGCCCAAGTTTGGGCTGTTTGGAGGTAATCACCTAAGACCTAAGAGCTATCACAAACGCACATTCGCATCGACGTGTGGGCGCATTGATATAAGATTAAAACCTGTATTATTATTATCATTACACCCGCCCGCCATGGTTTGCTTTTATGATACCGGTATTGTGGGTGTATTATCATGCATTTGCACCAGTTGAAACCCTAATGACTTGGAAGGAATAGGATACGGATCAAGCGATCAGTGTCAGTGGGAGTCGGAACCGATAGGTTTTGAATCCCAAAACATTTGTAGGAAGACTGTTTAGGCCCCAATATTTAGGGAAGGTGTAGCAATTTGTAACGTATTTGTCAATTGTCAAACATCAACTACAAATAGGATTAGTCAAACTCCTCATATTTATTAAATATATCGGTGTGCCTGTTTGGGCGGAACCCCTAAGAGGGAGTGCAGATTGTGAATTATGTTATGAAGATGAAGGATGAAGAGCTCTGAAAATTCTTCTGTTCTGTGCAGTATTCGTCCAACCGACAGGCAGGGACGGGTAGTGGCTACTTGCTAACCACCCACGTACAAGTGCCTATCAAATGCATGTAAAACACCTAATGACAATCTTGTCAAAAGTACATTCAACCTAAGCCAAACCTTAACACTAATCCTTATTCCACATAAGAGCAAAGAATGGGCCCTTGTACGTGGGTGGTTAGCAAGAAGCCACTATACCCCAGGGGTGTCCGTAACCGTAGGAAGTGTTCCGCAGGGTACGTGCTTTCGGAGGGCAAGACACGCACGCGCGCACGCACGCGCGCAGTATATATATATATATATATATATATATATCAGGGGCGTAGCTATAGCCGTACGCACGTGCTTCCACATCAATAAGGCAACCATAAAATGCCCACTTCAAACGGTGGCCAGAGGATGTCCAGATCTATGTTCAACGCCTTTGGCTACAAAAACATCATCATTCACTTGGAACAATTTGTCAAAATTCTGACAATATTGTATTAAGTTTCTAGAGCATGTGCCCGGAACAAATGGCTACTGCCTCCTGTAGCCTATCCTGGCAATGCAGCTACCAGACTTATTTAACTAGAAATAATTCATCTATGTTTTAACGTCTGTGTGGGCTAGCATTACAAGATGAACAACAACACCAAACTTCAGTCGCTCTGAGATATGGGCCAGTCATGCCAAGCAATGCACTGTACACATTAAAGTTTGCCTTCACAGTTGAAGTATCTGTTCTGGAATATACATGGAAGCTGATGGGGATGTCAAAGCCAGAAACTACTTGTTGTCAATCCAAAGGTTTGACTTCACCATCACATTGGTAATGATCGAGCATGTACTCCAAAGTCTGCTTCCTCTGACACGTTTCTACAAACCAAACAATGTTACCTCGTGGAGGCAGCAAATGAAGCAGATGCTGTCGTCTCCCAGCTGCAACAAGAGCGGGCAGACCACAAGGTGTGGAATACATTATAGAACGCAGCGAAATTTGAAGTTCAACTGAGCAATCCGTGCTGGAAAACAAAGACACCGCTAAAATGTTCCCACTTACACATGGAAGAGGCCAATTTACCAACCAGTCATGGACCATTTGCTGCAGGAAATGAACACGTGATTGTCAGTGGCTCAAGGTCACTACGTGGCTCAGTACATCGCACGGAAACAACTGGTGCATCTGACCCTAGAAAGAACAGTCCAGCTGTACAAAGTGTTCCAAGATGACATGCCTGAAGATCAACTACGTCAACTACAAAATGAAGTTGTCGCTGGAAGGCAAGATTGGAATGCACACTCGACAACATGGTTCAAGATATCAATCCCGACCTAAGTCTCAACATGTACACCGCAGTCGTCATACTGATGGTGATGTCTGTATCGACCGTCACGACAGAGCGATCTTTCAGCGCAATGCGGCGTCTCGTGAATTATCTGCGCTCTACCATGACAACTGTGGGCATGTCGGGACTGGCCTGGCACATCCACAAGGACATAGAGTTTGATGCTGAATGCATCATTTGTCAGTTCAGTCGTCAAAAAACAGGCACTTAGCCCTATTATTCCGCCCCTAATGAAGGGGGAGAATAGCAACTGAACCGATGTTGAACACAATACAGACTCGTAAATAAAACACACAATTTACATATTATATTATCTGGACTTATTATTAAAAACTTTTATTAACTATTGCAGTGTTAGCTTTCCGTAATTACTATGATGAGTAGGCCTACATAGCTTATTTTAATGCTTACGATACACCTAGTAATTGTAACAGAACTTTTCCCACTGACTTTTTATGTTATTATAGTACACTGAACACAACAGAAATTGTTATTGTCTATTATGCAGCACATTCAAATATATGTTACGTATAATATCGTATATTAACCGTTCAAGTCCACAGGTTTTTCAACACGTTTCACGCAATAAGAATAATGTGTAGTTTTCTATTTACTCCTTAGGATTTTCTGTTTAGTGCGACTTAAAACTCATTACATTTCAACAGCCTGGGTCGTCGCACAAGCTACACAACATTCTGGAGCTCCAGACCCCATGACAGAATTTAGATTAATATCATTAATTAGTGCTTCCACGTGTATTTATGCCTAGCTACTGCATATATATATATATATATAATTATATATATATATATATATATATATATATATATATATATATATATATATATATATATATATATATATATATATATATATATATCTTCGTAATTAGTGCGAGAATGCATATAACACATGGTGCGAGAATGTATAACTCAAAATCCTAAACTGCTGGGACATATCTGACTTCAGATTAGGAACCAGCATCCCAGACAGCATGCTAACGTTAATCTAACGTTCATTTAACGTTAGCAGAAACGTTGGTTTAACGTTTACATGTGAACGTGTTTTTTTGCGTTATTTTGCTCGTTTATTTAACCTAGATCTACGTTTACTTTCTAACCAAACAAAAAGAACCGAAAACTAACGTTTCGGGAACGTTAGAGATATAACCGTAACCAAAATCAAACGGTTCTAACCAAATGCAAACGTTAATGTAACGTTTGCATGCTATCTGGTATATTGGATTTAATCTAAAAAGATCCTACTAACAAACGTTGCAGTATTACGAAATAGACGTATTGGACGAAATAGACGAATTGGCCTAAATGCAAGAAATCAACATGAACTCCACGAAAACGACTAAGTCCTACGTGAAATATGTACGTTAATTATTACACTATCAGGCGAAAGTTATTACATTATCATGGCTGTGAACATAGTAATTATGTTGGGCCTAATGCTGAACAGAGTAGATCCCAGCATACAACCTTCTTTTACGCCATTGGCAACCGGGAAAGCAGCGCAAGCATCGACGTCGTCCAAATCATGCGCTCATGAAGAGAACACCTCGCGCACGCGAGCACCCCAGATAGCATGCAAACGTTAATCTAACATTAGCAGAAACGTTGGCTTAGTGGGTATATAACGTTTAGATGCAAACGTTTTAACGTTATTTTAATTGCTTGTTTCAGTTTTAACCAAACCCCCAAAATTACGTTTAGGAAACAATATAAGATTTAATCGTAACCCAAATGAAACGGTACTACCGAAATGCAAACGTTTATGTAACGGGCGCGCGAGCACACCATGCACGCGCGCGCGAGCGAGCACACCTCGCACGTGCGAGCGAGCGAGCACACCACGCGCGCGAGCGAGCACACCACGCGCGCGAGCGAGCACACCACGCGCGCGAGCGAGCACACCACGCGCGCGAGCGAGCACACCACGCGCGCGAGCGAGCACACCACGCGCGCGAGCGAGCACACCACGCGCGCGAGCGAGCACACCACGCGCGCGTTAGATGAGGCGCGATCGAGCTCACCACGGCCATGCGCGCGCGAGCTGAGCACGAAACACACGCAATATCGTAAAAGATTGTCCGCCGCATTTAGGCATACGTACGATAATTTTACAGTGTAGTGTTCACTCACGTGACCGATTTAATTAAGGGGTCACTATTAAATAGTTTGTTTATTCATGATGTGACCGATTAAAGGGGTCACTATTTTATGACACACCAATCACGACGCTCAGCGCGCTGCTGTAATCACGTAGATTCTCGAAGTTCGAGAGAGTAACGACTAACGTGACGGCTGAAGAGTAAACAAGTGGCGCTTCTCTGATCTGATACAAAATAGCAATGACATCAAAACTAACCTTTGCCGGCAGCTTTGTGGGCAGATTTCTTAAGCGACTATTCCCGAAGAGTGATGTAGCTAGAACGGGTTTGATGTGGTAAGTGCCTAACTGAACTTGAAAAGGGTGTCCGTGATCATTCATAGTCAGTGATCATGCTGTCACTGGATATGTCAAATGTAAAACCGGACGGTATTCTGTTAAGTTAAAATACATTTAACCCTGTAATGTTTGCCTTTAAAACGGATATAACAAATACACTTGGGGTTTGTATATGGGATATGACCTCGCAGCGTTTGTTTAAACTATTGTCTGAACTGCGTTAGCGGAACGTGTGGCCGTTAATACAAGGACACTACCTATCGAGTGCATGTATTATCGCCCAGTGCTACGGATTACACGATTTCTCCATCAGGCATCACTGAAATTTATATAAAACAAATTTGCCACATGACGAGGCATCAAAGTTTAACACTTTACTTAAACTAATTAATAGATTAATATTTATTATTTCAATATTTTCCTATCATATTTTACAACTGTACAAAATAAGGTCTAATGATTAATCTCTTTTTATTCAAATCTTAAGTATTTTTGCCTGATATCATTGAATAGTGAATGTAGTATGTAAAACTGTTTCATGTTCACGCATTAGTCTGAAAACAGGATTTCTGGGAGGTTAAAATATAATATAGACCCTGGTGTCATTAGTGTCACAAACTTTATTTTAAATATTTTCACCATTGTCGTTCACGCAAAACAATTCTTGTCCACATTTTAAATTCACCTTAATCAAATTGTAAGCATACTTCAATTTTTTAACCAATGAAAAGGCTACAGGTGATAAATAAAAAACTGACAAAGGTGATCTTTTACTTTCTGAACCTAACCATGAAAACAACCTCTTACGGCTGCCAAACCTCTCCTCGCATATCTTATACATACACACACATCAGGTTACAAAATATAATCATGTAAAGAATAAAATTCACGAAACAAACTCATGCAAAACTCGACATCACCTGTTGTGGCTATGCTTAGCTCAGCAACTACCATAATGGTTGAATACGCAATCACTCATTGTGAGATCACAACTATTTCGCCTTGTGCCATGGTGGTATAGCCAGATCTGCCTCACTCCACATAACATTAATTACTATAGAAAGTGGCACACTCCTATATTATACTATGTAATCCAATATCATAACACATAACATTGATATTTTGTTGCGGCATTGCTGCATAAATGAACTTCAAAAGTCCGGTTTTATCCTAACTATCCTAACGCTTAAGTTAACCCTAACCATAAGCTAACCTTACTTAAGTTAACCCAAGCTAACCTTGAACTTAGTCTAGACTCTAAACCTCAACCCTATACTGCTGACAGTCAACACACAAATATAATGAAAATCACAGAGCTACGCATTTTATTTTGTGAATTTTATTTGTTTTGCTGGCTGTTATTTATCGTTTTATAGTTATGCCAGAAAGTAAAAGATCGCCTTGATAAATTTAGATTGTTTCCACTTTTGCAAACATTTTTAGCATAAAATGTTTCATTATCTTCTGAGCTACATTAGACAGCAGGTTTTTAAGAAATATTTTAGTGTCCATGAGCACTTTCTCCTGCAAACAGGAACACCGGGAATGTAAAGCCTCAATCAACATGTAAGTTAATGTAATACAATTCTAGGCCAATTTGTTATTTATTTTGATCAAATTGTAGACATACAGCACTATTATACCTAATTAGATATATTTTCAGTCAGTGTGTTTACCTTTCATCTTGATGCCAGTGATAAAAACATGTGTCGATAATGACGTAAGGGAATTTGAAAGTTAATTGGCATAGTCAAATACGAATCAGCATTTTGAGAACATACAATGTATAGGATATTCATAATTCAACATGTACACATCAAGAAAGTCTGGTCACTCCTAGGCTGAGGATTGGGGCTGTCCACATTAGCAATAAGTGGCTAGGGTTTTGTGCATTGGGGTTTATCCCTGCATCTCATATAGATGGATGCATGAAGCAGTCAAAGCATTCCACCCTACAGATATGTTATTTGGGTGTTATTCCGTCATTCGTTGACCAGTTGAGGGGCATGCCCAGTGGCCATGCCATGCCATGTGAAAAATGATAGCCATAAATGTTCACAGACCCTGGTACCAGGCACAGTGTACAGACCCTAGTGTCAGGCACAGACCCTGGTACCAGGCACAGTGTACAGACCCTGGTATCAGGCACAGTGCACAGACCCTGGTATCAGGCACAGGGCACAGACCCCGGTATCAGGCACAGTGCACAGACCATAGCTTTATGCAGAGACCCGTCCACCCGTCATTTGGACGGGTAAAAACCGTTGTGGACGGGTAGAAATATGGCTGGACTGATAACATGAAGGAGCAAAAAAAGGTCTTCCAAAACCATAGATATTATTAGTTATGCCTTGAAAGTGAGTGTAAATGGCATCACGTGTGTTTGTAGTCCATTTCAGGTCATCAGACACATATTTGAAAGTTTGTCAACTGGCTTAACTGTTAACATCCGTGTGTCCACCAAAGCATGTGTGACTGGCAATAATTTTATCCTGCATAAAGCCCTGGCACAGACCCTGGTATCAGGCACAGTGCATAGACCCTGGTATCAGGCATAGTGCACAGACCCTGATATCAGGCATAGTGCACATACCCTGGTATCAGGCATAGTACATAGACCCTGGCATTGGGCATAATGCACAGACCCTGGTATCGGGCATAGTGCACAGACCCTGGTATCAGGCATAGTGCACAGACCCTGGTATCGGGCATAGTGCACAGACCCTGGTATCGGGCATAGTGCACAGACCCTGGTATCGGGCATAGTGCACAGACCCTGGTATCGGGCATAGTGCACAGACCCTGGTATCGGGCATAGTGCACAGACCCTGGTATCGGGCATAGTGCACAGACCCTGGTATCGGGCATAGTGCACAGACCCTGGTATCGGGCATAGTGCACAGACCCTGGTATCGGGCATAGTGCACAGACCCTGGTATCGGGCATAGTGCACAGACCCTGGTATCGGGCATAGTGCACAGACACTGGTATCGGGCATAGTGCACAGACTCTGGTATCGGGCATAGTGCACAGACCCTGGTATCGGGCATAGTGCACATACCCTGGTATCAGGCATAGTGTACAGACCCTGGCATCGGGCACAATGCACAGACCCTTGATAAACCACTGGCAACAGCTGTAATACTGTTGATTCTAGCTGCAAATGGCTAAATTATGTCTGCGCTTAAGTGCATACGGTCCACAAAAATCCTTTTGTTTCCTTTAACATTTTGATTCATCTGCAGGTTTGTCCCACACTTAATTCACATCTGTCACCAATAGTCGCAAAACGTCACAACATTTTTCATGTCTACCCTCGTGTCATATGATTAACAAATTACACTTCCTCATACATGACTACAAATTTACAACTACCCAGGGTAACAGTAAAATTTTTTGTTAGCAAGTATGAATATGCTTGGCACAGTGTGTGTGTGTGTGCGTGCGTGCGTGCGTGCGTGCGTGCGTGCGTGTGTGATCTTTACATTACATTTGTTGTTGTTTTTGCCAGGTTCATTGGAATGCCCAGTGGTGTTGCGGGGTTCTTCATTACAAAGAGTGCCCTTGAGAAACAGCGCTACAAGAAGATGAAGAGCAGGCAACGGATCCGAGATGCACTGAAGGCGAATGAGGAAAAGAATGCACTGGAGGAGGCCCAGGCAGCAGCCGCTAAAGCAGCAGCGGCCCACTGATAGAACGTTACTTTTTGCTCCGATATATTGAACATGGAACAAAGAACAGCAAATTCCTAGACAACTATTTGCTGGCAGTGATGAACTTGGTAGAGTGACACAGTGGTTCTCTCTCCCAGAGTACATTACTCACACTGGGAAATAGTGGCAGTTGACTTCATTACGCTGGAGGGAAGGTGTAAGGAGTACCAGAGGATAATATTGTTTTTACCTCAACTAATACATTTTATTATAAAATATTGGATATTCTCGTTTGATTGGGTACTCTGGTTGTGTTGACACAGTTTGTGTGGCGAGTTCTTTCAGCAGATATAAAATGGGGGTGTGTGTACATATACTGTATGTGTTGTGGAATTGTTTGTGATTTAATGTTACAACTTTTACTTTTATTACTAAAACGTGATACTGAACTTAGTTGCTGGTTGATTAGAAATGTTTTAATCTATAATCACACAAAAATTCCACCCTGGGGTATCCACTGAGTTGATGTAAAATATTGAAGATGATATCTTGAAGTATGCACCAACCAGGGCTTGACATAGACGGATGCTCTACAGATATTTGAGAGATCTTTCAGGGCTTAATGTAGACAGAATCTAGTGATAACAAGGATGTTTGATGCATCCATTAGAGGTATATATACACACACACACACACACACACACACACACACACACACAAACACACAAACACACAAACACACACACACACACACACACACACAAACCACTGATGCCACATGCAGCACCTCTGATGTATCCGCTAGACATTGATGTACATGTAGACAGAAACTACTGGTGGTATAAGGATGTCTCAAGTATCCACCTTGGGACAGAAACCATGTGTTGAGGTATCCACAATTCCACATGGGGTTGAAATCTGCAGATATCACTGGTGCTATGAGGATATCAAATATCCACCAGGGGTTGATGTAAACAGAAACCATGGCGATGACATCCGAGATATCTGCAAAGGGTAGACGTCAACAGAAACCGCCACTCATAACCAACTAATCAGCTAAACAACTACATCCATACACACGCACACACACACGTTTGATTACCCAAACTGGTATGAACATGGAACAGATTATCAGCTGATTGTGTAGGTGCTAGTAGTGTTAATATATTTAAAAATAAAATTGACATACCTAAGAAGGGCTGGGTATACTTAGATAGATAGGTTGGACTCTCGATAAGCCAAAGGGCTTCCCCCTGGTAAGCTCAACTAATGGTGCTACTATTTGCCAGATTGTTCATGGGCTCATTTTCAGTTAATCCAGCAAGTTTGCTCAAGTTACATGTAATGTCCAGGAAGTAATTATTTCAGTACACAGTACCACACAGCTGCCATTTGCCAGCCGTATTGTTTAATTGTTGCATGGTTGGGCGGAGTGTCTGCAGTCTCACTGCTGTGGCAACTGGTGGAGTCAGTTACTTGTTTCCTTGATCCAGCAACTGACATGTGTATGTAGTCAGTAGTCAGTAGTCACAGCTTGCAAGCATGGTCATATGAAGTGAACACATCAACTCATTGTTTAGTATAACAGCCACTGTTTAATTGTTAAACTGGTTTGTATACTGAGAATGAGAAAGAATGTTGGCATTAATACTTTCTAACAATAACAAATATATAATAATTTTCATTATGAATATAAACTATTTACTATGGAATAAAATACCTGCAGTATAAAAATTGCTGTGAATTCTCAAGACTATTTAAATCTAATAAGTCTAGATAGTCTACAAGTTACCACTGAAAGCATATGACTTGCGACTGACATCATATTATGCAGTTAAGTTTAACATTAATTAATGTACTGTTATCACAGCTAAGTGACGCTGAAGACACATTTAGTTATCATTAGAGTTCATCATGTTTCGGCCCAGAGAACTCGTCATAAGATATGAAGCCATCTTTATCAGCGTCTTCCTGCTTAAAAATGTCTGCGATCATTTTATTATGGGCGTCATCGTCCACTGGTTGGTCAGATCCTTCCTCCTGCTTCCGTATGAATTCAGAAATCTGAAGAAAAAACAGGCAAAGATTAGTGAAAATGAGGTGAAACTTTGTATGTTCTAACGTACATTAAAAATACAAGGACAATTAATAAACTTGTTGGAATTAGGACAGTTATAAATAATCAGTGGCATGTGTAAAAGAAAAACCAAGACAATGTTGGGATTTGATTAAAAAACGGGTTAAACCACCATCATGATTAAATGACAGAAAAGTGGGCCAAGAGGCCCTGAAGTTCATTGGACTATATTGTGATTTTCATGAATCATAGTACCTAGGGTAGCATTACAACATGAAGTGTCAATGCAAAATATATCTGGACACACGCTCTGTGGACAGCAAACATCTGTCAAGTGTCACAGATACACTGAATTTGTGTAACTGCGGAACAAAATAAATTGCAGATGTTATCAACAATGTTATTACTATTAATAATAATTGTCTTAGTTATGATAATTATTTGAATAAAAACATACATAATTGTATAAGCTAATCTGGACGTGATAGTCTTAAAGTGGAACCTGCTGGAAATTTTTCAATGTAACATGGATATAATAAAAAAATTGTTGTTGACATAAACATCAGCTAGCCACTGACAATAGATCAGTCACAGGTTACACAAGGTGCACCAATAGTAGACATAGGATCAGAAAATATGCAAGCCATGGAATATACAAGTCACCGAATACACAAGTTATGCTAGGCAGGATCAAGCAAATGTGACCGTTTAGCTTAGAAATGCCCTTAGTAACATCCAATCAAATACAAATGTATTGTGTATTCTTTACCTAAAAAAGTCTATGCAAAATTAGAGAAAAGGTTAGTTCACAGTTTTTGAGATATTGGTGCTAACGGCGGGCGCAATGTCGAAAAGGGCTGAAGATTCTGATATTTATTGAAGCAACTGCTGTGAGTATATATTTGTGATGGACATCTCCATATCCACAAATTAGTATCCTACAGTCTGTGGTAGGGTGGCTCTGGTATTAGTAGTGTAACTAATATCTTAATGGGGACTGTCCTGACTGCAAAAACCAACATAGGGTTCTGCATGATTTGATAGTTACTTCTAACAAGGTGTAACTTTGTCAATAACGTGTTAAAACTACACATTAGAACAGGTGTTCATTACTAATAATAAAGTAGTTTATATTGTACCTAAATCCTTGGAAACCAAGTTGGAAACATGGGGTGGAATATACTTTGGATACAGGGACACAGGTTTAAAGGTAGATTGTGCAAGGTGAAAATTACAAAAAAGCACACCTCATCCTGTGACAGTAATTTATCTTTGTTGGCGTCAATCTCCTTGAAGATGTTTGGGGATGGCTCATCTGCATCTCCAGGCCCATCCTCTATATCAATTAGCTCCACATCAAACTTCAGTGTAGCATGTGCAGGAATGATGTCCCCTGAAAATAGTACAATTACGTTCTATTAAACAAATGTAGATATAACTTATAAAAGAAAAATGGTTGACAAAAAGGATTATATTATAAGTTTCATTATCTCTCTTGCTAACTATCATAATAATGAGAGCTAAAAGTAACACAACATGTAAGTGTAATTTTAATGTAATGTGAAAATTTTAAATTTAATGTCACTGCAGTGATTCCAATCCCAACTTCAACAGACTTTTTTCATTCCGGTTCTACCCACACACAGCAACTCTGATCCCACCATTTTATATTCTTTAAAAGCACCATTTCTCTCTTAGGTAATCTGACAGGAAGCTGGCTAGTTGAAGCTGATCCTGCTTGCTGAAGCTATCTATACCTTCTGGGCTAATGCCGTAAAACGAGTATATACATTTTGTGGCTTTATTCAACATTTGTCAGTAAGTATCAAATACATACAAATTGACATTTCCTAAAGGGAACCCAATGACCTCTGGTAGACTCAATGACCTCTGGTAGATTCAGTGACCTCTGGTAGACTGGTGACTGATTGTAATGATAGAAACAACACTTTAAAGCATGTCTGAATCAGAATGACAAGCTCAGTCTAGGAACAGGTAGGTTACTCACCAACACCTTTGTCTCCATATGCAAGACTTGGTGGGATTGTCAGCGTCCTCTTCTCCCCAACACACATCCCTAGTATGCCCTCTTCCCATCCCTTGATCACTTGACCTTTTCCAAGTTTGAATTTGAATGGCTTTCCGTGGTCAAAACTGAAACAAAATGTATAATCTTGAGTCTACTTGTGTGAATATTTACCAACTCAGTTGATAGTGATATTTAACTACATCCATAGTCATATATCAGTCACTGTGAACAAAGGACGTCTATAAACTTGCAACAAAGTTATTTGTCTCAAATTAAAATGAGGGAATAGGTTTTTGACATATTTTCATAGCAAATGCAGACCACAATACTTACTACAGGGTCATTCCACGTCAAATCAATCACTCAAAACATCACCCGACTCCAATTTTGATGAAATTTAGCACACATAACTATTACAAAATTATTAAAACATTAGTGTAAATAAGAATATTGTAATTTTTGAAATGATACTTTTTACCTAAGATACCAAAATAAATATCCTCTGATTTTCCTAATATGTGTTACACAATATCCTATACTATTGCAGAAGAATCCCTGAAAATATTGGAGTGGGCAAATAATAATGTTCAGAGATACATTAAATTAAGTACACCTGTGGATAAAGAATTGCATCAGGATAGCACTGTATAACCTGTGCAATACAAACATACAGCACAATTTAGCTCTCTATGCTCACTAATGATATAATTGCTATTCAATATACCAGGAGTTATTGTTATTATCCATCAGAGTGACAAGATCATGCACATGTAAATTTGTTCTGTAATGTTATGTGATTTGTGGCATACAGAGCAATGTTAAAGCATACAAATGACCTAATTGTATTGCATAATACACATGGTAAGCATTGCAGATCGAATTGTATTGACAGTTGATCAGCTTCATGTGTGATGATTGCAGTTTCATTAGAGTGAGAAATAATATGTGAAGTGATCTGAAAAATGTGAAGTAATGAAATTTATAATTAGTGAGCACATATACATATACGATTTACACATCAGAGACTTCTGTATGTTCATACTGGGTTATACAGTGCTATCCTGGTGCTGTTTTTTTATCCACGGGTGTACTTAATTTAATGTATCTCTGAACATTATTATTTGCCCACTCCAATATTTTCAGGGTCTCTTATGCAATATTATTGGATCCTGTGTACACAATATTGTGCTGCGTTTGTATTGTTAAACAGTGCTATCCTGGTGCAATTTTCCATCCACGGGTGATGTCGGGTGTACTTAATATAATGTATCTCTGAACATTATTATTTGCCCACTCTAATATGTGCAGGGACTCTTCTGCAATAGTATAGGATACTGTCTACAAAATATTAGCAATATCAGGATAAATTGTTTGTGTATCTGAGGTCAAAGGTAAAATTTCAAAAAATTACAACATTCTTATTTAAACTATTGTTTTAATTTTATCACAGTTATATGCGCAAGTTTATTGGCTTTTCAATGATATATTGTTTGTTTCTCTACCTTTATTAATAGCAGAGTTACAGGCATTATTGTAGCGGTCGGCATGCGAATCGGGTCAAAGTTCAGTGACCTATATCTTCAATGATACTTGACCTAGATTTTTATTTTATTTTTATTTTGATATACTCATGTGAACCAACAACAGTTTTTACTATACTAAACTGAATTAAATTTGGACTCGGGTAATGCAATAATGGCCAAAAAGTGATTGATTTGAGATGGAATGACCCTACAGTAATATTTCAATGTACTGGACTGTTACTAATATTATTTGTATTAACACTAATTACCACAGGAGAGTTGATGGACATCAGAAACAGCGCTTCTGATTTCTAGAAAACAACATATTTGATGCATTGTTTGCACACCATGTGCATTATTCAGGTTAACAACATCAATACATTGCAGGATTATTTCAGTTTGTTTGGAAACAACTGCGCATTATGGTTGTATAGGACAGGAACTAAGTGGACCAGTATACTTGTCAAAAAGTATGTGTGCCCTCTGAAACATTCTCATATCACTGATAAAACACTAATAATCCACTCAAATTGTGTTACCCTCAAGGATTAGACAACCATGCACTGTAAAACACATTAATTGATCATGTCACAGCGACTGCACCAGCCAGACAAAGCTAATACACAATGACAGACAGAGCACTTGGATCAGAGCAGTTAGACTTCCTGGTCTGACCCATATAAATGTACACTGTAGTACCAAAAGAACTGTGTTAATTAAAATTTTGAAAACTACGATATATCTGCAGTGTAACGACACATGTTAAGCAGAGTATAGTTAGCATAGTGATGTTTAGCCATCTTTTTACATGACCCTGTGGATGCATAAAAATATTATAATTTGTTCAAATGCACATGCTTGCATTTTAAAAGATCCAGAGGTAGTGATTTCGACGAAATATGATGAGCATGTTAATGACATGATTGCAGTGACAGTGTAGAAATTTAAAATTTGTCTCTGGTACAGTTTCTTTATAATCTGACAAAACGTTAACATGGCCGCCAATGGAAAATCAATTGTGCTATGTGCCCACTTGTGTGAGTAGGGCCCAATACACAACTTCTCAAGTGTCAATAGGGCCTGCAAATGGGTCACGATACATGGCGTGAGTTCGCCCGACTGGAGCTTATTGGGGACTAAGCGAGACTAATTGGGGACAGGACACAAGAATAATATTCTAACGATGGATGACAGTTGTAGCTTCCGACTGACGAATAGTACAAAAATAAAGTCATAAATATCTTGTGTTATACGTTTCTTATCTTAAATGTCCGATTTAATATTGAGTTTATCACACTATCATAGACACATAGCGATTTACGTAGTGCAGACAATAGCCACGATGTTAGGCCGTATGTGTCTTTTACGGGATTTGCATTTTACATTGCTGTACGTTGTGGTTTCGATAAGCACTTATATCTGACAAGTTGTCTAAATGCACATAATCATAACATATGTTTACGTTTGCCCCAAACAGGTTGTACTGCGCGAAAACTGGCACTTTTCGTTATTAGTCAAGATCGCCAAACACAAGTACTAGCCGGCGATGCCATGGCAACCACCATAACAATCGATTAAAATTCATGATTTCCATGATCATTGCCACCGGCAAAGTGTTGCACTGCTTCTGCTTGTAATAATCCTTAGGACAATATAACTGAAATACGCTATTTGGTAACAGTTCGATTATTACGACCAAAAACAAAACGAAGTCCTATAAATAGTATATGTTAACATGGAGTATATGGACCTCCTGGCCCCAACTGCCCCCAGCCTTGTTTTCGCACACGAAGCTTGCACGCCCCATGGCCAAGGCACAATCACTTGACTAACACTGGGCAATTTATTTCTGTCTCTGCACCAGTCTGTCATTGTCACTAACGGGGGGGGGGGTGGATTGTGGGGGGGAGCTTGCCATTGTATAGTGGTTAGCACATTCACCGTGAGTTTACCCAGACTATTTGGTGTAAAAAACCTGACTCTTGACATTAGGGCTGTTTCCATTATGACTTGGAGATCACATTAAATGTCAGTCCTGTCTAAATTTGTAACATAAAAGAACAACTGAGGATGATAATCAAAAGCTCCCTGGGCTAGCAGTGGGCATACTCACAGCCTCAGTGCCCAAATAAAAATAATTTGGCTTGGGTATACTTTCTGATTGACTATTTAGTTGAATAAGACCTCATATTATAGATAATAAGATTAGCTGTAACTGCAGTATATCATGATAAGTATTTTTTTGAAACAGGGCAATATCTTTAAGAATTTGAGCTCAGAGACACAATATACAAAATCACTAAGAGTTGTTATATTGGAGCATGAGACCGCTGAAAGTTTAGGGTATGAGTCTATAATTATATATATATATAGATATATAATGTGTGTGTGTGTGTCATTGATCGCCATGATGCTATATTGTAAGTTTGTTTAGGGATCTATCCCAGCCCTCCCCACTGAAACATTCTTGCGGCCCCAAAAACAAACAAGACACATTTAGCCTAAGCACTTCCCAGACCATCTATCCTCAAATTTCGTACAACTAACAGTAACAACACCAGATGCTTCATAGTACCTGCAGCCCACACTGCAGGAACAATTTAAGAACTCATTTTTTATAGAAACAATAGTTGACTGGAACCAACTTAACGAGTCGCAGGTCCAGGCTGAAACCATACCTGATTTCTGCAGCTCAAACACTCTATAACATGCGCACACACACTCCCCGTCGTTGTCGTATATAATAGCTAATATTGGCTCCTTCATAAGTTACGACGTACCCCAAATAGATTTATTTTATGAATTAATTTAGCTCTCTAACTCCATTTGGTGATTGATGCTAGGAGTGATCCCTCAATGTTTGATAACAGGCACAATTATATATATAATAGTATAACAATGTATTATTATTCGTTATTAAGACAGTCTTAAATTAAGTATCGTTGACTAAGTAATTATAATATATTAATTATAAGGCCTCCGTAATTATAAAGAAGTCTTGCCTAATTAACTCAAGATAACGCTGATACCATCGAATTCGATCTATGCAAATCTGTGGTCGATGATCAGTTATGCTATTTGGCATCTGCGGACATTAGTCATTACCTCGAGTCAAATTTCTTTCCCGAATCCGCTAAGGTGCCGGTGTACTGAATAGATAGCTGGTCGCCGTTTGCAGCTTTTTGACAGTCGTCGGTCTGTCCCGATAGCACTTCCACTTGTAGTTTGTTTGCTTCATCTCTTTCATCATCAGCAGCAACTACTAGCAAGATACATGCAAATGTATAAATAAAACCTCTAGCCCTCATTTTTCAAACAGTTGTAAACAGCTACTAAACTTACAATAAATAAAAGTGCAAAAACTCCCGCACGTATCAGTCCCGGAAATGACACGCACACACACTCGGGTCAGCTTCTGATTGGATAACGTAATGACAGTTGAAGGTCATTTTTGGTTTGCACCCGGAAGTGAACGAGGATGGAAATGTTTACATTTCAATTTTTGTAAAATAATCTGGTCATGTAGTATTACATGTTAAAGTGTTCAGTTTCAGTAGTAATCTGCATGTTATATGTGTTGGTGAGGTAGCAAGGTGAAACCAATCTTGCGGTATACACATTGGACAGATGGCTGATTTGGCCCCGTTTTAACTGGCGTCGATCCTCATCCATTTCAGTTGACAGATTGTAAACGTGGACGGAAACCAATTTAGGGAGCAGTAATTTTTTGTACACGTGATTGGCACAGCGCGGGATGGACACCTACGCTAGTTGATGTGCTGTTCTGCCACTGTATTTGAGATCAACCTTGTCTAATTGATCGTTGCACCGAGCTGATGATGGGGAAACCACGTTGACACACCCTTCCCAGGCATCCGTTCGTGTTTGTCTGGGGCTGGGACAGTTTCAGTCCAGACTTCCAGTCACAATGTCAATGACTATGTCTATGGAAGGCACTCTTTGGAAATGGACAAATTATTTTAGTGGTGTGTATTTACATGAGAAGTGACAGTATTTGATAATAACCAAACTGTAAACTAAATGAATTATTATAATTAATAACAAAACAAACAAAACAAAAATGTTAATTGGAACTATAATTATATAGAATGCGATTCAATATTCCCGCTCAGTTCATTATAAGAAATTACTATTATGTCCTGTGTACATTAACCATCTACCTGGCTTTTAATAAAATACTGTACTTAAAGTTAAGCAATAACCCACTGGCTATTTGCAGTGCTGAGCTGTGTGAATAAGAAATCAAATCTTATTGTTCACAGAGTCCTTGAGCAACCAACCAGAAGAAATCTTTTACCGTAGTCCCCTAAAAACAATAAGAAAACTGTTTTTTTGTTTAAAGAAACAGTCATCTAGTTTTAAAATGGCTATATATAGGCATTTTAAACATAATATACAAGACACATCTACATGGTGTGATTTCTGACAGTATCAGTATGGTTCATCTAATATGTGTATAATATGATTGTGAATTAATCTATTAGTTATTTAGGCCATATTGTTATGCAGTATATGTTTCAATGCAAAGGACTGCTGTTCATAAAAAACCTAAATATTCATGTTCAGATGCTGGTGAAAATTATACTAATCAGGACGTTGCATCTTTACCGTTTTCAGTGGTGTATTTTCCTCAACATTTACAACAAATCAATCAGTCAGTCAAATAAAAATATGTACTTTATTCATAAAAAAGACTAATTATAATCCACCAAAGAAAAAAGTATGAATAACCCCATACAGTTACAGTTGTATGTCATTATTTGTATTGGATATTTATAGTATTAATTGATCAAAATTAATCTATGTCATAATGAATGATATGATATCGATTAATTTCAGGATGGCAGTCACGCTGGTTTATTCTGGACAATGGCATCTTGTCTTACTACAAATCAGCTGATGATGTGAACAATGGATGCAAAGGATCAATTAAAATGGCTGTCTGTGATGTCATAGGTAGGTAAAACAATTCCTTATTGGCTTCAGTAATGCTGACCAACATTCATTGCATATTTGCTGCTGTCCGTATACAAAAGTATACAATAGCTCCATGAGAGGGGCTTAATTGATATTGTGTACTGGAATATAGATGCATTTGGGTGTTTACATGTTACAATGTATAATCTGGCATTTGCGGTAGCATATAATCAAAGCTATTTATCCTGTACAACAAACTCACCCTCTTTATGGTTTAGTAGGAAAACTATCATTTATATGTACATATAACCTATGTAAATGTTTGAACCAAATTGTGTTAAAAATTATAATGTCAGGAGATCAGTTTAAAAATGAACAGAACCAGACATTGCACCTCATCAGTAGACTATGGACACAGTAAGTGACCTGTGTGGACACAGTAAGTGACCTGTGTGGACACAGTAAGTGACCTGTGTGGACACAGTAAGTGACCTGTGTGGACACAGTAAGTGACCTGTGTGGACACAGTAAGTGACCTGTGTGGACACAGTAAGTGACCTGTGTGGACACAGTAAGTGACCTGTGTGGACACAGTAAGTGACCTGTGTGGACACAGTAAGTGACCTGTGTGGACACAGTAAGTGACCTGTGTATTTGATTGACAGTTCATTCAACAGACAACACTCGATTGGATTTAATCATTCCTGGTGAGGCTCACTTCTATGTGAAGGCAGCCACACCACACGAACGACAACAGTGGCTTGTGGCCCTCGGCAGCTGCAAGGCATGTCTCAGTGAAGGTACCACCACAGCACAATTCTCATCTCAAGGTCAGTCTGAATGTCAAGGTCAGGTTCACTTACAGATAATTTATTTACATGAAAATATATAGGCTTACTAATACTGGCAAGATAAAATAATTGAACAATTTGAAGGCAGAAGTCAAGTTCACTTGCATATAATAATATATAATAATATATAATATATATATATATATATATATATATATATATAAACAAACACATATATATACAGTGTGCTGATAAATTACATCAAAAGACAACAGTTGTGTAAATTGTTTTATCACATTTGTAAAATCAAATAAAATTAATGTCAGATTTGAAAAACACATTAAATCCTCAGGGTTGTGTCTATTTAACAAGGTAACAGTAGGTCTTTTACAAACTTGTCAAGCACTGGTAGGTATTTCAAACTAAACTCTGTTTGCCTCTGTCTCCCTAAGATGTTGAATTGTTACACTGCAAATAGAGCAATGTTTGCCTATCTAATTCTTCTAAGCGAAGTTAAAGCTCAGTTCTGGGTTTGACCTTTTATTAGACTGCAGCCATGATGTTTCATTCAGTTTAATTAAAATAAAATAAATTGGCACTGTGTTTTTGCAGTCAGATTAAGAATTGGCGTCATAAATGGATTAACTAATTTTGTGTGTTGTCTTTTAATTTCGTAGTGCATATATTTTGCTTTACAAAAGAAAAACCTGTTGTAGTATCTGTGATGTGATATATGTTGGAGCTCACTCCACTCACTCACTCACTCACTCACTCACTCACACTCACTCACTCACTCACTCACTCACCACACACACACACACACACACACTCACACACTCACACACACACACCACCACTCACTCACACACTCACACACACACACCACACACACACCACACACACACACACACACACCCACACACACACACACACACACACACACACACACACACACACACACACACACTCACTCACTCACTCACTCACTCATGTCAGTCACTGGGTTTGAACACTACTGGCTTCAACCTTCCATCTCTAGTCCCAGTGTTTTCTGTAAACAGTCTATGTAAGTTGCTGTTGGTCGTCCTGGTTGCCACAAGTACGTCCAAGATAAACAATTAAATATTACAATTATTACGCTTGTAAATGCAACATGCAAAAAGCCTGCTCAGTATACTTGTCTGTCTAACGCAACATCTAAAACAATGTGTTAGAAAGATCCCGCAGAGTGAGCAGACCTGTTACATGGCCTGATTTACCAGTGTAATATAATACCCAATTTTTTTAATACTTTACTTGTTGCTTGCTCTCCATTGCTACATAGTACATGTTTCTTTCACATCAGATGAGATTCCCGTCGATGAATTGAAGTCAAAGAAATCTGAGTTACGACTGTACTGCGACCTGCTTATGCAGCAGGTGTACTCGGTGAAGTCTGCAGTCCAGGAAACCCCTGTACCAAATATAGAGGTAGGGCTATGTATGAAACCCCTGTACCAAATGTATCAGTGTAGGTTAATCTTATGTTTGCTTACATTCATGACTTAACAGTAATCAGTCAAATTGTATGGTTGCTTGACTAAATTTATTTCCCACTTCCTAAACAATAGTGCACTGCTGAGCCTAGCATAATACTGGTAATAGTTGGTCATTATAGATACCCAGAATAGATTCATGTCTTTGTAATTGTGTTTCAGAAATTAGATGAAGCTACGTTGCTTCTTAGTGCCACCTGTGATACGTTTATAAATGCGCTGGAGGATTGCGTCAAACTTGCCAATGCCAATGTTTCCCTCGAGGGGGCTTCACCATCGACACATTCCAGCCACAACAAAGACAGCGTTGTCCCCCCTTCCCCAAATCGACGATCGGCAGGAACCCGGGTAGGTATTTGTTAAAAACTGAATGTTACTGGAACTGGCCACAAGTTACCTGGGTGGCCCTGACTGATTCTAAATATTTGTAGTCTGGTAAAAATCCAATTCAGAGTTGGACCTACCATAGTTTTATTGTTGAATGCTGTATTGTTTATTAAAATGTTTTAACTACAAAATCAAATAAATCCATACAAATGTAGTATTGGATAACAATAAAGCATTCCTGTGGTCATGCTTAATCAGCTGTCAGATTATATGAAATATAGATGCATGAAGCAAAATCTGCTAGGTTTTATATAACATCATAATGTATTTAATTATTCGTTCGTCCCCTGTAAAAGTCTCTTATTTTAATACTTTTATGATGAACTCAAGAAAAATATGTGTTAAAGGAAATCCATTTAAAAAGTGATACAGAGAGGTGCAGGAATGTATTGCAAATTTTGACTGTGTCACTTCCAACAGCAATATTTTGGAGGAATGTAAAATTGTACATGACCGTGTCATGTGACTGTTTGTGACTGTTTGTGACTGTTTGTGTGGTGGTTTGTCTGCAGAATCAACCGTTTTCATGGACCAGCAGTACACCATCTATTCAGCGATCAATATCAGTAGATAGGTGAGTGATGGTCACCATGGCCCTATAGAGTTCAAGGTCTCAGTTCATATTCTCACTCGGAAGCCTTCTTTGTATATGTTTAAAAAGAATTATTTTAAGTTTGGTTATATTTCAGATCAATTATTTTTTTATTGTATTTTTTAGGTTTTGTTTCCATTAATTTATAAATCAGTTACATCATTTGAATAAGATGTTACATGTGGACTAACATACTATTAAGAAATTGTATTACTTTTTGTTTTTACATTTTTTGTATAATTTGTTTATTTGTATCTAACAAATTATGGGCTAACTTAGGATGAAGAAATGGCAGCTAACTTAGGATGAAGAAATATCATAATATAGTTAGGTCAGGATTATTTTGCTATTTTATGAAGTCACAATTTGTTATGTGACATCAGAAATACACATACAACATTGTTATAGGGTAAATCATTGAAGTTATGGAAAGTAGACATTAGTCATGTAATATTTTGCAAGTAACACGTACGTACATATGTATGCATATATGTGTGGTAGACTGCATATCTCCCCAAAGACAACTTATATGCTACTCTATAAAAAAGAGTACATACATCTTTGTTTTGTACGTGTACTTCTTTGTTGTGTGGTTAATTAATGTGTCTGATTTCAATTTGTTGGCATGTTACAACTACAGTTATCATTTGAATGTGTCGTGATTTGTTTTTACATCTTCTGTCCACTCTACTCTTGAAAATTAATTTTATTTTAAATACATTTCACCTTACAAACACTCAAATGAGGCCAACAATTAAATGGTTTTCAGTCAATACAATTTGGTGAAGGACAAATATACGCTGATAGGTTCGTTGGCCACCAGGAAGCAGCACTAGTACTTCAGCCATGCATCTTGCATTCAGCGCCTATTCGTGATTGTCCTCAGACCTTCAGGTGGTTCTCTTTGACTTCAGGACATCAGTGGAGCAGGACATTCCTAAAGACGATGGTGTCAGCGTCTCAAGTTGATCGAACTCACAAAAATGCTATGAAATAAAGGACCATTTAACAGGCAAAACGTGGTGCTCGAAATATAGCCTGACAATATGTTGCCAAATATTTTGCTACCCATAATTTGGCTGGCCAATATGTGGCCAGATTATTTGCAACCCGTGTGGCTGGAGACTTTGGTCAAAACATTTTTAGCCTATAATACGGCTGGACAATGTGGCGAGATAATTAGCTGTGCGACATACAGTGGTGCTTCCTGTGTGAATTGGTGCAATAAACAGATGGATACATATTGGTTTTCCTGTGAATGTAATTGATAAGGGATTATCTCAAAGTATATGTGTTTGATGCTACACAAAAAAGGAGAAGTGAATGTTTTTGTTTATCATGTTAGATTAGAGTACATAAAACAATGTATTTTCGATCACAATTCTTACAGTTAGAAACATTAGCTGATGGATTTTTGGTACACTTCCACATACAATGTACGTAGACACCTGATTAAACACCTGATGTCAATCTAGTCAAAAGTGCCATCAATCAAGAGGTTAAAAGGTAAGTTCTTATGTAGCGCAGTATTCAGTCCTAAAGTACTTTACACTTTTAAGCCTTGCACCTTTGCAGATCTTTTCAACCTAATTCTAAAAACATTTTCTGTTTTGCATGTTCAACCAGTCATAAAAGCCATGGATATGTAGCACCAAACTCCCTCAGAAACTTTAGGTAGTGGCTTCTTGCTAACCACTCACATACAAGTACCTATTTTTGGTTGCTCTTATGTGGAATAAGGGTTAGGGCTTAGCTTAGGGGTACTTTTGACAAGATTGACATTAGGTGTTTTACATGCATTTGATGGGCACTTGTATGTGATTGGTTAGCAAGAAGCTACTATCTAAAGTTACTGTTTCCATATCGTACAATAAAACAAACTGTACATTTGTTTGTAACTGCTTAGAGTCTATACAATTATGCTTTATTTTACCCATATTTATACACTCGGGAGTGAAGCATCTAGATTATGTGAGCAGACGGAACAATGGCCCTAAGCTATTCTCATGAAACATAAAATGGCACCAAACTGATTCTGAGACAAACTTTCTCAAGAAATTCCTTCAATTCTTTTTCGAGATGCTACCTGGTGTACTGAACAGCGACCTTCAAACTTATCATTTTGTGCACTTCTTGTTTCATGAAGACCAATTACTATGCTCTGTGAGAAGTATATTTTAACTGGTTTGAATGTCACCAGAGTGCAGCCAGTTTTGAGGCCACAAAGACGTCGTTCATCTTCACAGTCAATATCAGAGCAATCAAACGGGTCAGGTCAGACACGCCGGTCATCTCTACCTCGGATCGACTCGGCCATAATGGACAAGGATTATTGTGGTGACAACTTGCCGTCCTTCCTACACAGCATGACAGTCAGGTGAGAAGTGGTGTATCTTACGGGAGCATCTGTTGTGTGTCGTACTTAGACATGTGTCCTCCGTGTGCCACCCACCATGCACTGTGCACCATGCACTGTGCACCATGCACTGTGCACCATGCACTGTGCACCATGCACTGTGCACCATGCACTGTGCACCATGCACTGTGCACCATGCACTGTGCACCATGCACTGTGCACCATGCACTGTGCACCATGCACTGTGCACCATTAGCTGCCACATCCCAGAAACCGTTCAGGGTCTGTTTTCTCAAAATTTGCTTAAATGTATCTTAAGGGTAGAGGCACTATGTACAAGAAACCTGATTGAATAGTTCTAAAAGCCCCCTGGGGCCCCCATAGCCATGGCCCCCAAAACAACTGGTACATTTTCATAGGTTGCCTTTTTTCAAACAATTACCCTTTTCTAAAATTTTGCATAAACATATCTCAGGGTAGTGTCACTGTATACAAGAGATTTGTGTTTGACTGAATATTTTTAAGTCACCTCAGGCCCCCCAAAAGTATTTTGCCTGTGTCTGCCAAAGTGGTTTGTGTATTCGGGACTATACAAGACACCCAACCCAGGAGCCCAGGTTATTACTGCACAGAGAACCATGCCTAATTGGTAATTGCCCTATGCTTCTATCAACAACCCTGTTAAACTGGATGTTGCCTGTATGTTTTAAGCTTTATTTTCAAAACTACCGATTTTAGTCCTTTGGGCAGAAAATCCAACAGACTTAAGGCATCACTTTGCATCCACCGTGCGCCATCCGCTGGTAGCACCCATATTTCAGAAACTATACAGATCTATTTTTTATAATTTAGCATAGACATACAATGTATATTAGGGCACTGCCACTATACACAAGAAATTGACATTTGGTTGGATCGCTCAAAGGTACCTTGAGGCCTTCAATGGCTCAAAAACCAGTATTTTTCAGTTTGCATATTTGTTTCAAAATCTGAACAAGTTTTTAATGTAATTTTGCATATATGTATATATATCTCTGGGTACACAAGACATTTGTATTTAATTGGATGTTTCTAAGGGCATGTTCTGGCCTCCCACAAAAGGCAAATGTTCACATCTACCAGATCCTGCCTAGCATGACTTGTGTATTCGCTGACTTGTATATTCCAGGGCTTCTGTATTGGCACTCTATGGGCTTCTTGTTCCAGCTGTCTATTGTTGGTGCACTCTATCTCACTTGTGACTGATGATCATGTGTTATTTGTGTGTAGCTGTATACTAGCTACTAGCTAATGCTTAGGTCAACAAAACTTTAGATCCATGTTACACTGAACAGTTGCCAGCAGACTATCAATGAAATAAAATGAAATACGACAAATAAATATTTATTTAAAAAAATTATTTAATAAATATTTTAATTTTTATCTAATAAATAAATACTATTTCTAAGATGTCCTTTAAAATGATAGATTGCCTATTTTAAAATAGTTATCTTAAGCTAATAAATAAATATTATATATAAAATATGTCCTTGGAGAATCTAGGCAGTGACCACGATTCACCAAAATACATTTCATTTTCAATTACAAACTATAGTTGAAAGGACTCTGTTCATTTTTATTATTCACACACATACATGCACACATAAAGAACGATTACACATTTATTTTTGTATTGTTTTCAGTTGTTTGCATCAAATTAAATCTTGTTTGGCATTGTTCAGTTTCACAGACATTGAGCTGCGTCCTAACAGTGGAGTGCCAACTGAGACCTTCCTAGATGCCTGTGGAAGCATATTGCCAGTTTTTGGTAAGTCAGAACTATAGGGGACAAATATATCCGATCAGTGCCCACATCCAAAAATTGTGTTTTAATAAAACTTACACGTATTGACATTGATTTGATTTCTTTTATATTTATTCTGTTGCTTTGATATTCTTGTTAAGTTAAATATGCTTCTGACGTCAGTGATAAATAAACCAGTATTAACACAAAGTGGTCAATTTATTTTAAGTTACCATGTAGTGATGTTGCATAAATGAATTAATTATGTTAACTTTAGCTGATAAACATCAAATTCTTCCCCAACTTTTGCTTCTCCATTAATCTGTATCACACTTTTATATTATGTTTCTGCAAAAGCACATACAATTTACAAGTATTTCATAAAATATACAAGTCAGAACCACATCATAGCAATACCAATGATGATGCAAAGAGCTATACATTTATACATGAAAGTGCATTTATGGAACTTCAAGTAAATAAGTTATGTATGAAAACAGTTGTCGTGAAATTAAGCCTTGTAATAAAAATGTTGGTGCAAAGCATAGCAGCATGTAAAACAGTGATACAAATAGTGAAATGGCATTGCATTTACGTTCTTCTTCAACATATTTACTGACTGCGTTTCAGACAGGTTGAATCCTACAGCATTTGCTCCGGTGAAACTGGACATGGCAGCAAACATCAACGTAAGTGTGTGGTAACAACATGTCTACATATATATATATATATATAATATATAGAGAGTTTGTGCTGTATAATATATTTTATGTACAAACTCAAACTTCATGCAACTTTTTTATTTAAATTCTCTGTTAAGTGTTCTTTGAACTAGGATTTTGTGCAACATTTGTTGTGTCAATTTTTCAACATTAAGTGCTTGTATGAAATACAACTTTATAAATGATTTATTTAACGGTGCATTTTTCAAATCTTTTCTCATTTTCTTTTTGAATAAACTTTCATTGACCTGTAAAAACAATTCTGCATGTATGTGTGCATGCCTGTGTGCGTGCATGTTTGTTATCAATGTATTATCAATCTGTTGACTACAGCAATCTTTAAATATGCTACATCAGAATCTTATACAACAGATGTTGCACAAACATATATTCACTATGTATTTGTTTTCTTTCAGAAAATCCACAAGAAGTATTCCATGAATCCAGTGCAGTTTGATACACTGCAGCAGATAGTTGAATTTGAGATCAAAGCGAGACAATGCCGTGATTCTTGCTCTGCCACAATTGCTCTCCTGTGGCTCAAGAGGTAGGAAACATTAAATAGTGACGCTACATAGTAAATAATATGATAATCTATAATGTAGAACAATTGTCATGAATACGCATTGTTGAGTTTGATTTGTAAAGTATGCCCAACACTCCTGTCAAAGCATACTGAACTGGTAGTAGAACAGTGTACAGTGTATATGGACCGATGCATCAGACTAGGATATTCCAGGTTCAAATCCTATGCTATAATTTAGAATCTTGGTTAAATTGTTTATTGTACATTGCTCCAGTTCACTCAGCTGTATGAATGAGTACCTGACTAGTGGCTGTAGACTGTAGTGATATGTGTATAAGCAGTCTTAAAGCATTAGTAGCTGCTCAAAGCACTTTATTGCTGAGAACACTACACTTTACTCTCTGAAACACATGTTCAATTGAAGACTCTCAACTTCTCTGGGAAGCATCCTGCCACGCTGCAATTAATGCACAAAACGTATCTGTACACAAGTATCCACCATTGTCTGTAACCAGGTAATCATTCATACAGCTGAGAAAACTGGAGCAATGTGGAGTGAACAAACTAGCCCAAGGTTCAGTGCCACAGCAAAGGATGTGACCCTGGTTTCTCTTAGTGGAAGGTCCAAGCTCTGACCTCTCACCCACTGAGCTACTTGTAGACAAATGGTTGCTCTGTTCAGGTGTCTACTAAGTCACATTCACTGCATATTAGTTGCAAATGTACTCTAACAATGGTAGTTTTTATTATAAAGTCTTAGGTAATCTTATTTCCATTATTTGTATATTATTATTGTTATTACGTTCTTTAGAATGTTGAGTGTTTTTGTGAATGCTATTAAAGAGGATTTTACTTAGCAGTAACATATATATTTGCGTTAGTAATTAATGAGATGATAACATCTGTGCCTGTACTTTCCCATGCATATCTGACTAAATGTTCTGGTTCACACAGGGCTATTGAGTTCTGCTGTGAATTTCTAGTGGAGTTTGCCTCCACGACAGATGACCTCACAGTGATTGCCAACACTGTCTACAGCAAGACTCTCAAAGACTTCCACAGCTACGTAGTAAGAGGTGCCTTTAAGGTGAGTAGATGTGCCAAGTCATCGTCTTTGGTCACCCGGGACTGGACTATATAGAGGAGTCATTTCCAGTGGGAATTCTGGTTTTTACAAATCAGCTTGATTATGTTTTTATATGTTTCTCCCATTTCATTTGTCATGTTAAAACCTGTTACTGGAGTTGGTAGTTAATCAGCCATTTATATCATATTCTGCAAGGTCATTTGATTTAGTATATTTACTGTAAACTCATGTGCATTGCCAGCCCACTGTCACTAATATATTCACTTTCATGTTCACTCACACACGCACGCATGCACGCACGCACGCACGCACGCACGCACGCACACATATACACACAGCTGTATATATTATTTATATATATATGTTCATTTTTTTATTACACAGTAGTAATATTTGTTGTTTCACAATAAAATTGATAATAATTTTATTAGTTTGATGTAGACACTCAAATGCCTTGTTCCAATCTGCTGACTATTACCAACTAAGTCAGTTTTATGGTGACTATTTTTATAATTTGTGGAGAATAAAAGGTTGACTAAAATATATTGTGTATATTTTGTTCATTGTAATCAGACACTAACTGAGCATAAAGAACTGCATGCTGGTCCAACTGCACCCACTGGGTACAACAACGTACTTATTGACATGTACCCATTTTATGCATTAATATTACCCTTTTTCTGTATATTTTCTAACTGAAGTTAGTTTAGTAAACCATTAAAGATTAAATGATATCTTCGTTACAGCTGGCCCTAAAGTCTATGCCAACACGGAGAGAATTCTTGCAATTTATTGGAGTCTCACCTGCACATATCAATGACATGACCTTGGAGGCAGCCATCTTGAAAGAGATTGACCTCTACACTACAGCACAGAAAGACATCATAGCTATCCTGAATGCTTTCTTCACATCCTGTGGACTTGAGTTTACTGACAAGGTGTAGGGAAGTGTTGCCCTGACCATCCATTGTCTGACACCTGGATGTGATTGCTTGTATTAGCAATTTTTTGACAGGTTGCCAAATGTGTTTAAACAGACTACGTGTATGCAGAGTAGTGAGAGTTTGTGACAAGGAGTGTATTGTGAAAAAAACCTAATACCCTTCTGTAAGGGTAGCTATTACACTGTGTGCCAAATTGCAAGTTTATATGCTTTACTGGGTGCAGATCATATTTTCATCAACAGCACAGGTTGCTGGGGACACATGAAACCTGCCACGGCATAGAGCTATTGGCATTGCGGGAAAGTTGCAACATTTTTATATGGCGTTTTGTAACTTATCTGGATTCTACATTGTACTGATCATACACTTTAAGAAGACATCTCGGCTGATGAAACATTTGATGAGTAGTTTTTGATTATTTTTTAATATACTGATTATACATACACCCTGTACTGCAAATTTATATTTAAAAAAACATAATTAATTAATGTAGTCAAATTAAATAAAAACCAAGATAATTTGACTCATATCATCTAGTGTATATTAATTTATGGCTTAGTTAATGCATGCATATTATTACTTTGGATTATTTGTTGAGGAAAATAAACTGAGCATCGATAGATGAGATTACAATGTACACATTTTTGCCAGAATCACAAAATCGAGTGGACATGGTCTATTTTTGGCTCATGTGCAGAATAGGCTCAGCTTGCTGTGGCAGGGCATATATTGGCCAGAAATATCACTACAGTGTACCAGTTAATCATATTTCAAATATGAACTACTGAAAAATGCCTTAAAACTTTCCCTGCCATTAATGTTGTCAGTCACAGGTCAGGTTTGATGACGCGTATGTGTTTGATGATGCGTATGTGTTTGATGATGCATACGTTCCTGCCCTTTTAGGGCATCCAATTCCATGATTTGTGTGGTCTGTTATGATTTGTTAGGTAGAAAGGATTTGAGCTGCCGGTCAGGTCAGTATTTATGGGATGGTACAGTTGTCATTTGATATTGGTTATCAAATTTGCTATTTTACAGGACATCAGATATTCTAAGCATGATACTAAGGGTTTATTGGTTTAAATGGAATACTGTGTATTAACAAAAACCATACCTAAATATCACTAAACAGATTTATGTTTTCAAGGCTACGTCACATTACTGAGTTAATCGCCTTTGGGGTGAATTGGTTAACGAAACAATGCTATTGAATCACTCACCATATTGAACCACTGTATTGAAATATTTTACATTACTATTAATGTTCTATTTCATCTATATTGGTATTACTTATTGGTGGTATCCAAGCTTTACTACTACATATTTTCAGGATCGTTTGATTCATCAGATCAGAAAACACTGTGTTTTTTGTTAGAGATTTATGGTTATTAAAATTGATAAAATTACATATGATGGTATTATGTATAGTTTGTTTTGTATTAACTAGCTGAGTTACTTCAAAATTTTAATGGACCATCTCAAGACCCAAACTAAACCTGCGGTCAACATACGCACCCCATGCTTGTGAACATGATGAAATGCACTAACAAAATCAAGCCCTGCCATATACAGCAAGTAAGAAGCTATATGGCCCTACTGCATGCATCCTTCTTCAAGCTCCTAAAAACAAGACCTCCAACTGCACTTATCTTGATCGAGGCTCTTAAGAATGTCCAAGCACTGTACGTGTCACCTTCATGAAACATCAAGTAAAACTCTAGCATGTCACTCAAGTGGAAATCCTTCCTCAGCATACGTATTTGACTATATGCCACAGACTTCCAATGAAGCCCCATTTCAATAGCCTCTTAGGCTTAGCTTTAGCCTAGGAAGTATGAGTCCCATGGCGTGAGACCTTGCAGATTATAGGATATAATAACACGCACGCATGCACGCACACAGTAATCCCTCAATATTCATGGAATATATGTGATGTAATTTTTTATGGTGTTGTGTCTGGGGATAATTGTATTATTATTTAAGATTAGCCCTCAAAATTTGTGGGTGCAACATATCAGGCAACACGTACATACTTCAACAGCTCTCGGATATGTCTTGATCTGACACAAAAAAAAGTGGTGCAGAAGTTGCTGTTTACATTTTGTATACAATTTGAATAGTAATGGTACACAAGGTGTTGACTAATCCTACCAAATTTATATACAACGTATATAATAATTCTAAACAATTTGTATATAAGTCAATATTTTTATTAATTTGAATACACTTTGACAAAGACCTTTGTCTTTGATACAGTTTGTGTATCCCACACATTTTTATTAATTTGAATACACTTTGACAAAGACCTTTGTCTTTGATACAGTTTGTGTATCCCACACTTTTAACAAACAAGCATACCTGCAAGAATACTACACTTTTTCACACTGAATCATACACGTGCACACGAACGACTGCTGCATTTGCGCGTACTTTTGGGACGCTCCGAATAGGTGGCGTGAATTAGGGATAACCTGGATGACAGATGGCTCGCCAGCATCAATTTACCTACAAAGAATATGATTGGTCAGTTCAAGCGGCCTCGGGTAAACAATTCAGTTGCACCCATTGGCCTGTAACAATGCTAATCGGAGTCGGCCTTATCACATTGCAGCGTAAGCCGAAAGTAGGTCGACTATTGTCTGGACAAAAATATTTGCCGCTATTTCTTTGATTATATGTACCAATAAAAATTATTATGTATATAAACCATATATGCTAAAGCAAAAATATCATTATTGGAGGAGTTAACACTGTAAAACTGTGTGAATGTTTACATACTGGACTATAGTCTGACGCGCACATATACATTTAGACAGGTGCTGCTGCGCGTGCGTCACGGTAAAAGTTCCTGGCACGCCATCTTGGTAGACCAGGTTTGATGAGATTTCGACTTATATTGTGACTCTTTCGATACATAAGTAGGCGGTTGGTGGGGCAAACGAATCACGCGAGCAATTCGCATTTACATTGACCTCTACGGCGTCGGTACGTTGCAATATGTTGTGCTTCTTTTGTACGGTTTTCATAGATTTATACGTTTTGAAAAGGCGAGGATTTCCGGAAATGAATCTTGAATGTATAAACCTGGGGGGGGATATTATACACTGAATCATTGAACGGCATACCTTTACTTCTACTAGTTAGACTAGAGTGAGTCACCGTGCAACGATTTCCTTTAATTACAAAGCGGTGTTGTATATGTAGTTAACGCTGATATACAGGTAGCATTACCTGTTTCGCTTAGTCTTTGTGGGAGGCCAAATTACTAATACAAGCACGCTGGAGTCGAGACAGGTCTGATTCGGAGGTAGGCAGGGGAAGGATACCGGACTGGGTCTGGAGGTGGTTCGTGTTTCGATACCGGATACCAAAAAACAAAAGCAGCATTTTATACTTTGTTTCATGCCATGCTTTATAATTACCAATTTCACAATCAGATGGACATATCAATCGCCTATGACTGTTTAATTTTCATAAAACGTGGAATGTTGAAGTCAATATTTGTTTAGCAATAGCAGTTCATTGTTAGCACCAACTTGATATTAATCTAGGGTGGTGATGAATGGAATGAATAGGTCAATTCCAAACTATCAGCAGAGACATTTTACCTTGGTTCTGATTGTAGAAGACGGTGAAGTGGTGGCTTCATATTATTGTAGCCACCTTTATAACTACTTCTTCCAGTTGTTTCCAGCACTCAGCAACATTCTGTGAATTTACAAATCTGTATTCTGTAATTTATCATCCAGTATTAAAAAGATGCATCACACTTGATAATGTGATACACTGTTTTAATACTTACGTGTCCTTTTCTGGCTTGTATTAGGCATTCCTGCCTCTTGTGCCAGCTCTGTCTTGAGCATTATTTTGAGACTGTGTGCATGCATCTGGTCTGAGAAGTGGCAAATGCTGTTTAATTTTGGAAAGTGTAAGTGCCTTCACACAGGACATGGGAATGAAGATGCACAATATACAATGGGTGATACTGTACTAAATTCTACCTTAAAGGAAAAGGACTTAGGGTTAACTATTAGTGCTGACATGAAGGTATCAGAGCAGTGTGGAATTGCAGCAGCGAAGGGAAACCAAATTCTTGGATTAATTAGGCGAAATATTGTGTACAAAGAAAAAGAACTAATAATACCGCTGTATAAAACAAGGCCTCACTTAGAATATTGTATACAAGCATGGAGGCCATATCACAAGAAGGATATTGATATGCTAGAAAGAGTACAAGGAGAGCAACCAAAATGATACCAAATCTCAGGAATATTAGTTATGAAATGCGTCTAAAAGAATGTGGTTTAACAACACTAGAAACCAGAAGATTGAGAGGAGATCAGATTGAGGTGTTTAAAATATTGAATGGATATGAAAATATTGACAGAAATATTTTTTTCACAGGACTAGAGGACATGGAGTTACATTAGCAAAGAAGCAGTGTAGACTAGATATTAGAAAATGTTCATTTTCACAAAGAACAGTAAACGAATGGAACAGATTATCAGCTGATTGTGTAGGTGATAGTAGTGTTAATATATTTAAAAATAAAATTGACATATACCTAAGAAAGGCGGGGTATACTTAGATAGATAGGTTGGACTCTCGATAAGCCAAATGGCTTCCTAGTCCACCTGCCATCTAGAGTTGAATCTCTAGGTGGCAATCTTGTTAAATCTAGAGGTGACACAGTCCATAGTAGAGGTGGGGCAGTAAAATTATTTTTTTAGGATGATTTTTCCATAGTTTATAAATTTTTACTTCAAATGATGGAGCATTTACCACAGACTGTGGCAGACTATTCCATACATCAGTAGACCGGTATGTAATTTTTTTTTGAATATTTAATCAGCAATACACTGGCAGTTGGTTGGTTCATCTTTTCCATGCATGTGTCTCTAAATATACATGGATAGGCTGTTGCAACAAATTGAACATTCCACAGTAAGAAGGTTAATTAAAGCCTGTTAATCAATGCTTTTATTTTTCTTAGTGTAATGGTCATTCATTTCCAGTGAATTGTAGCAGATTGTTATTATCGTTTTGTAGCTAGTTAGATTGGGACATTTGCATAGTAATATGCGCTGGTTGTAATCAGTGCAACATGTTACCCAGATTTATATGGATTCGGAACATATTTAGGTTACAACTCATGAACAAACGTCGTTGAATTTGGCAGTATCTTCGTTTGTGCTTTGGATGAAGTATCTCGCGAGTAAATTTTACGATATATATTTACTGCCAGTTGGTCTTTACTGCAGGAATATGTACAGTGAGAAATATTGAAATTAGGTGAGTGGTATGTGAACAAACATGATTTATCTTTCATTATGGTCCGGTCAGACTTTTTAATAATTTTTTTAATAACATTTCTGCTATGTATGATTTAACTGTGGCAATGATCTAAAAGGAAATGCATTAGGGTGGATACATATACAGTCGTGTCTCGCTATAACGCGAATCGGCTATAACGCGGTCGGTCGTGGACCCCGAATTTCTGCCGCCAGGGGGAAAATGGGCACTACAGCTAACAATAACGCTGTAATTAACTGTCACTTATTTTTATGAAGTCCTCATGTTTTGTCTTGTACAGGTGTATCTAGAACACAATTTAATGATATTCAGAAATTTAACACAGAAGTACAACTGCGTTACTGAGTTCGTTGTTTGTTGTGCCCCTGGCTTCTGCTTTGCCGTCGGCTTCGTGGCACCAATCCAATCGTTTTTCAAACCGATCTATTGTGTAACCAGCGTTTGGTTTGTGTGGTAATTTCTTAAGTGTTTGTTTAAAACGTTACAAATTCCTTTGATTGCATTTAATTAACTTTAGGCTCAGTAAATTTTGTACAAAGGCCTGTTTGTTTGCGCCGATATCAATCGTGTTTGTCTCCTGCCAGTTCGCTGTGGCTTCGGCAAAGGCGCCCGTTTGCTGTGGCTTCCGCGAACGGGCGCCTTCGGCTTGTAAATGGCAATTGAATTGCTTACGAATCGGGCAGTGACGAAAAAGAATTATGGTACTGAAATGGCAGGCTAAAGTTATGTTATGTTTTCTTCACTACGTATACGAAAAAACATTTACTTATGCGCAAATATACGAATTCGTCAACTGCGTGTGAACCGCAGTAGCCTCGAACCACAGTGAATTGCATTATAAATCGGCACAGTAAATGTGCGATCTAAATTTATATTTTGGGATTCATTGAAAGATGAAATCAAGCCAATAGTGACCGAAATTAGTATAAGTATTAATGTTTGACCGACTTTGGCAACATGTCGATTCATTTGTGCATTTCGGCTGCTGAGTTAAAGGTTATTTTAGACCGCGACCATATACTGTGTTATCGCTCTGCCTCAGTTCACATCGCCAGATGAGGCGCGTTGGCTCTGAATTTATTTCAAAACTGTACACCATTTGCAAGATTTACTCAGTTCAACATTCGACAGTGTATATTATTTTAACGTAATACACATTTACGTTGGTTTCAATGTCACTTAGTTATATAAATCACGCATACACTGCAACCAACACCTTGGGTTGCTGTTGTGGCGTTTTGGGGGTGGTGGCGCCCCTGGTGGAATATAATCTATAACGCGCCTCGTTTACAACGCGGTTCCATTTCGTGAACCCCAACTACCGCGTTATAACTTATAATGAGGCGCGATTGTATGTCACGTGAACCAAGTAAACGCTCTGAGCTGGTGACTGAGCGTGGTTTGTTCCTGTCAATCATGAATGAGTGGTACGCTCTTGACCAGCACGGCAAACACAACACCACTAGTCTAATTAGAATCTGAATGGCATTGAATAATAATTGTGGTCGCAAATGTTAAATCATGGATTATTTGTGCTTGCAAAAATGTGCTTCTCCATTATTAGCAGCCATGCAAGCTCATGTTTTCACAAACTGAGTAAGTCAAGCTTCGAATTGAGATGAGGGAAGAACAGGGCTCCAGGGGTGGTGTTCTTCATCACTGCTTAACATTTAAGTTAATAAAATAAATGAGTACTTATCCATGTAGCTACAAACTAGATCATAGTGAAATAAGTCTATTGCTAGGCTCTGTAAATCACAGCATTCAACTGAATGTCCTCATTCTTTTTTTACTAATAGTCAATACTACTGTCTGATAATTGTTTCAATTTGTGGGAAAGGTTTATAACTAGCTGCCATGTATAGTTTCATGTTCACCGCAATTTTAGTAAGAATTCAATTTTTTAATTTCCTGTCAGTAGAGAACATCACCAAAGTCTGTGCCCGCATCTTTCTAAGTAAAACTGTAAACATTCATGTTACCTGTTACATATTTCTATGAATGGAAAGAGCTCCAATGATATGTGATTCACTTTTCTAGCATAACTAGGAGCAGAGATATGTTTGTTTTTATATTTTTAAATGGCGTGTTGGGAAATAATGGCAAAATTATTATAAGTGGCCATTTTCAAGTTCATATTTTTGGCAAATAGTTGCTGGCCTACCAACTTGCAAAAAATAGCCTTAAAGTAAATATAATTTTAAGTAAATACTGCTTTTTGTCTGTGACCTGCTCCAAAATGCAATTTAAGCCGAGGATGTAAAAAGCCGGAAAATAGTTAATGTTTAAAAAGTCATAACTTCTAATCAAGCCACTGAGATGAAATTTGTATCACTGTAATGAGAATAAAAAGTTCTATATGATTTGGTTAAATGATTTGGTAAGTTTTTAGTAGTAGTAACACCTGTCCAATATGCACATGGGTAGAAATAACTCCACAATTGTTGGTAGTCATATGGGCCTACTTAGTTAGGAAATCTGGTAGTCCTCAGATATATCTATCCCAGATTTAAGCAAAATAACATGACAAACAATTTGATAAATATTACTAAATTTTCCAGTACATGTAGTCCATCGGACTACTGCTGTCTTCATCTTTGGTAGTCTGACCAAATTTCTGGTAGTCCTCGGATACCAGACTACCACTATTTCGACCCCTGATGCACATTGCCAGGATTTTATCATTTTGGACAGGTAGTGGGTATTGCAGACTAATCACTTGGAACTTGCTTGTTGTAGAATGAATCAGCAACCACCAGTGAAGATGGAGGTGAGCGACATGCCCCAGATGGACAACAAGCAGCAGACCATGATGTGGCAGCAACAGAACCAGTACATCGGTGACTCTGGCATCCACTCTGGTGCCACAACACAGGCGCCCTCTGTCAGCAGCAAGCAGGGCATCGACGACATGGAGACGGACATAGACACGTCTCGCATGATGTTCGAATTCGACCAGGGCTTTAGCCAGGGATTTACCCAGGAGCAGGTTGAAGGTAAACAAGCCGTTTATTGGATGTGCTCATACTTAATTTTATTGCATGTATATATGAGCTACACAAGATGGTAGTACATAACTAGAGTTGTAGATGTAGGTTCTTTGAATATGAACCGAGATGTTTCATATGAGAGAAGCAGCTATTACTATATAATATTAGATATCTTGTTTTATAATAATTTAATACAAATAAACATTTGAATATCTATCTCTTATGACTTACAACTGTGTTGACTGATTAAATGAAATTTTCGGACACAGCATAAATTGTTTTTGACTAAGAAAGAAAGGAATGTAACATGAGAATATTCACACTTCGATCGAAGGCAACCCCTACCTAATAGTGTCAATCCTGTTGTCATTTCAAAATGTATTGCATTGACTGCACGTGTCATTTGATGTGTGCATTGAGGTTTGACTGTGACCTAACACACTGTTGGCTGCTTGTAGAGATGAACCAGCAGCTGAGTCAGACTCGCTCCCAGCGTGTGCGTGCGGCCATGTTCCCTGAGACACTGGAGGAAGGCATCCAGATACCTTCCACCCAGATCCACATGGACCAGCCAACGGCTGTGCAGAGGCTGGCTGAGCCATCTCAGATGCTGAAGCACGCTGTCGTCAATCTCATCAACTACCAGGTAGGTGTTGATGATGTATATATGCTACTCGTCAGCGAGCTGTTTTTCTATTACTACCACATAAGCACATACTGAATATGTTGAAACTAGAATGTACACATTATGTATGTAACTGTAGTTTTACAGATTAAGCTAGCAAATAACAAAGTATCTGCAATGAAAAATATATTAACTCAACATTTTAGTATTTCTTTTCGCTAGATCGTTCTTTGTAATGAAATTTAATTCAAATGTTTACAGGTAAAATGTTGCATTTGGTATAGATCAGATTAGGTTTGGGTTAGTTTTATGCAACCTATTTCTCTCATGCCAGGATGATGCTGACCTAGCAACCCGAGCCATCCCAGAGCTGACCAAGCTACTCAACGACGAGGACCAGGTTGTGGTCAGCCAGGCTGCCATGATGGTCCACCAGCTATCCAAGAAGGAGGCTAGCCGTCACGCCATCATGAACTCGCCACAGATGATTGCCGCCCTGGTGCGAGCGATGAGCAACACAAATGATGTGGAGACTACTCGCTGCGCGGCCGGTACACTGCACAACTTGTCACATCACCGCCAGGGACTGCTCGCCATCTTCAAGTCCGGTGGCATTCCCGCACTCGTCAAACTCCTTAGGTTTGTTTGCTCTTATGGGTCCATTCACAAGCATATTGATTTTCTCGTACCTTTGGGCTTGGTTTCTAGGAATTACAAAATTACATGTAACCAACATTTTGGTATGGTTTAATGTATGACAGAGTGCAGGCTAATTAAGTTTGTCGTGGTATTATATAGAGGGTTAAAACTTGTGGGTCTGTCCAGAGCAAGCTATCGAGACAAGACAGTCTGACTGGATGAAAACATGTAGTCGTAGTTACCCTTTTTATCCGGAATACGATTCTAGTCGTAGTTTGCACTTGACACGGCTTCCCTGCACTCTGACGTTTTGGAATCCCATTGGCTGGTTAACACGGGATCACTAGGAAACTCATATTTTTCAACCAATCAGCGCCGTTCTGTGGGTATTTGCAGTTCAAAGCGGGTACCCCCAAGCTAAAGTGAAATCAAAGATGGCGTCGAGTCGCAAAGATCGTTAAATGTTGACGTATTTTGAAGGATAACTCCGCTAATTTACTTCATACTGGTGATGACAAGAAGGCAGACAAGTGGATAGACGATATAAGATGGACGGTTATGGTATTTGATGCGACATTTGTCCGTGAAGACATACTTTGAAGCCATCGAAGTGGGTCAACCGACAACGGCATCCATTTCCGCCACCTCGCTCCACGCCGTATTTTTGGCGCCAAACAAAGTTAAGAATATTTCTAACGACGGTAACTACTTCATAAATAAAGTGATGTTGAACAAAGTTGTTACTTTATAGTACTTCTTTATTAGTTATAAGAAATGAGCCACAGAATTATATATCGTTGACAGAAAATATTTCAAAAATTTGCATAATTCCGCTCAGCGGCGCCACACGTTGGCGATTCAGTCGACTGACGTGGGGGTATTACAAACAATTTTACATTATGAGATTATTATCCAAGATGTGTGGACAAGTTGTATACCTTTATTTTCAGCAGAGATTAATGCATAAAATAAACTCAACTTGCTCATTGACATGTTGCTTCCTTCATGGCGAAAATGTCGGGTGAAAAGTAATGTGACAAACCTCAGCATAGGTTTGAATTTATTAGACATGTTTTGCCATATGCCACATATAATATATATGATAAAACTATGAGTTTATTGATGCGACTGTATAGTTTATTTTATCTACTTTCTAAAGGTATATCACATTTAAAAATTGATTGAGAAATAATAAAGTTATGTCCATTTTAAATGAAGGCCTGTCATTTTTTAATGCTGACAGATTGGTTTGAGGAAATGATCAGGAACTGGCTGCAACTCGTCTGCACTAGCTTCAGGATAAAATGGGTTAATGTTGATAAACATCACATTTAATACCAGAAGTTAATAATTGATTTTGTAGTAATCATAGATTGGTTGCAAGAAATACGGCTGCTGTTTTTCAGCTCGCCCATTGAGTCCGTGCTGTTCTACGCCGTGACGACCCTGCACAACCTGCTGCTGCACCAGGAGGGCTCCAAGATGGCCGTTCGCCTCGCTGGGGGTCTCCAGAAGATGGTGGCGCTACTGCAGCGCAACAATGTCAAGTTCCTCGCCATCACCACCGACTGCCTGCAGATCCTCGCTTATGGCAACCAGGAGAGCAAAGTAAGTGGAGTTGTCGCCATTTTAGAAACATGTTTTAAAGATTGCATTTTATCTAGAAGAAATAACAATATTTATTGTATAATGCCAAATCCAGAACTTCATAGAGCTTAACATAAGACATATATATATAGGAAAATAAGACACATTTAAATAAATAAATTACATTAGTTTAAAAGTTAAAATAATAAATTATAATGCATAATAAAAAATTCTACATAAAATAAATTGATTCAGTTGTATGTGTATATATATATATATATATATATATATATATATATAAAGACTAGTAAATAAAAACTGAATAAATTACAGCAAAATGCTACCATGAATTTAAATAGTGTAAGCAGTAATAAAAAGCTGTCTTTAGAGTTTTTTGAAGTGAGGTCGTCGGCAGAGCATTCCATACTGCTGCGGCAGCGTGAACAAATGTACACTCGCCGGCATTACTTCATGATCTATGAATCACATGACTATTATATTGGGATATTTCACGTGCAGTTTGCAGTATTGCAATTCTGTGACATGTTACAATCCTGGTCTGAATGTGTTTGTGTGTTGTGTAGTTGATCATCCTGGCCAGTGGAGGTCCGGGAGAGCTGGTGCGCATCATGCGTTCCTACACCTACGAGAAGCTGCTGTGGACAACTTCACGTGTCCTCAAAGTCCTCTCAGTCTGCTCCAGCAACAAACCAGCCATTGTCGAAGCAGGTCAGTGATGGGACAGTCTTCATGTCACGGCTGTCACTCTGTGTATTCAGTGGTTATCTTTTGACAAACCATCTGGCATGCAATGCCAATTCACCAATTTTGCATTCTATCTATAAAGTTGTCTTTATGTATTGTACAATAAACTGTTTTGTAATTGTAAGAATGTATATTTATTTGTGAGAATATTAATTGTTTTGCTATATTTGTATATAAATAGTATGTTTTTAATTGTTTGTGTGCTTCATGTATTATAACATATATTCTATCTAAGTAATACTGTCAGAGTTCCGTTAATAAAAATTCTTCTCACCTCGTTATAGCGGCTTTAACAGTGTTTTGTGATGTTGTAGGGGGCATGCCTGCTCTCGCTATGCACCTTGGTCACCAGAGCCAGCGTCTGGTCCAGAACTGTCTGTGGACCCTGCGTAACTTGTCAGATGCCGCCACAAAGGCTGTAAGTTGGCCACACAGGATATGTATTGATTATTGATAACAGATATTTGTAGTTTAATGATAACGAGTGTTATATGTAATATTTATAAATTTCAAAACAAATTAATTTGTATGTCCTGATGAAGCTAAATTAGACAGCAGAAAGAAGGCTGTGGTTCTGAGCTTAATATTGAAATGTGTACTTCTAAAACTGATAATGCAAATGTTATTGGATCCCTTAACACTCAGCATTACCAAGTTAAAAAAAACTCCTGTTTAATATTTTTCAGTTCTGGTGTAGGATACTTGTTGTGCCCAGCAAATGTTTAACTCTGTGGCAGGTATTAACGAATGGTGAGAGAGCAATGACATGATTGATGTCACGTGCAGGTGACATCCAGCCTGTGTGACCAGGTTTATTGACTGTGTTTTTGTGTGACAGGAGACCATCGTAGGCCTCCTCCAGATGCTGGTACAGCTGCTCGTGTCCAACGACATCAACATCGTGACGTGTGCCGCCGGCATCCTCTCCAACCTGACGTGCAACAACCAGGGCAACAAGGTGATGGTGTGCCAGGTGGGCGGCATCGAAGCCCTCGTGCGTACCATCCTCCAGGCCGGGGACCGCGAGGACATCACAGAGCCAGCTGTGAGTTGAAGTCTTCTAGTAGTTGTCTGTTGTGGTCATAAGAAATTAGTTCATGGTTTTAATACTGGTAGTGAATCAGTGATGTGTACGTTTTAGAAATATTTCTACCTGCCCATAATGTCTTTACCCATCAATATGACAGGTGGATAGATCTCTGGATAAAGCTATTTTACTTGTATTTAAATTTTGTGTTACAATTGAAAAATGATACGTTATTATATCTGTTATTATTATTATTATTACTGTCTGACAGGTTTGTGCCCTGCGCCATCTCACGAGTCGCCACCCAGAGGCAGAGATGGCCCAGAATGCTGTGCGCCTTCACTACGGACTGCCCGTGCTTGTGAAGTTGCTCAACCCTCCCAGCAGGTGGCCGCTTATCAAAGCCGTCATTGGACTGATCCGCAACCTGGCGTTGTGTCCAGCGAATCACGCCCCTCTGAGAGAGCACGGAGCAATCCCACGCATTGTACAGCTGTTGATCCGTGCCCACCAGGACACTCAGAGGGTGAGTAGTCATGATGAGAACATCTATATAGCGCCATAAAGCTAGATAAAATCCATTTGGAGTCGCTGTACATGAATATGTATACATGCACCATCCGCAAAATATATGCAAACGATTAACAAGTTGCATAAGATTAATTAAATAAAATTTGTTAAAGTAAATGAAATACATAAACTATTTGTAACAAATAATAGTAATAAATGCTAAATAAATAAGTTAGCTCTAAAGATGATTATTAAAATAACGGTTATATTGATAATAAATGAGGTGAAGACATTTTGTTTAAAAAAATTGTGTAACAACATGTGCATGGTAATAGATAGGTAAATTCAAAATAAATAATAAAAAAATGCAATAAACTGACAGGTGTCTACACTCCACTCCAAGTAGGGTTAATGACAGGTGGCCTGGGTCATCTGAGGTCTAGTTCATTCTTGATGGTCATCTCTTATTATTGTGTCTGGTTTATGCACATGCCATTGCGCCTGACTGTATGGTGTGCTTTAGTTATGACTATAGACATAATTAACTATGTCCTTCCTTCATTTCATGAATTTGTTTTTTGCAATAAATATATCTAGTTTATGTTTATGATTATATAAGTGAAATTGTAAGCTTAATAATTCTGACATATTGATTCATATAGCTGATGGATTTGTGAGTTAATTGTGCTTCTCCAGTTTTTGCATGTAATGTTTTATCTGGGATTTGCAGAGGGCTTCGGTCAGTACCAATGGCAACCAGCAGGGGGCGTACGTGGATGGGGTGCGAATGGAGGAGATTGTCGAGGGCACTGTTGGTGCCTTGCACATCCTGGCTCGTGAGGCCCACAACCGCGCTGTCATCCGCAGTCTCAACTGTATCCCACTGTTTGTCCAGGTCTGTACACTCTTTGTCCACTCCATGTCTGTACACCCTTTGTCCACGTCTGTACACTCTTTGTCCACTCCATGTCTGTACACCCTTTGTCCACGTCTGTACACTCTTTGTCCAGGTCTGTACACTCTTTGTCCACGTCTGTACACTCTTTGTCTATGTCTGTACACTCTTTGTCCACTCCATGTCTGTACACCCTTTGTCCACGTCTGTACACTCTTTGTCCAGGTCTGTACACTCTTTGTCCACGTTTGTACACTCTTTGTCCAGGTCTGTACACTCTTTGTCCACTCCATGTCTGTACACCCATTGTCCACGTCTGTACACCCTTTGTCCACGTCTGTACACTCTTTGTCCACTCCATGTCTGTACACCCTTTGTCCCAGTCTGTACACCCTTTGTCCACTCCATGTCTGTACACCCTTTGTCCCCCCAGTCTGTACCCCCTTTGTCCACGTCTGTACACTCTTTGTCAACGTCTGTACACTCTTTGTCAACGTCTGTACACCCTTTGTCAACGTCTGTACACCCTTTGTCCACGTCTGTACACTCTTTGTCAACGTCTGTACACTCTTTGTCAATGTCTGTACACCCTTTGTCAACGTCTGTACACTCTTTGTCAACGTCTGTACACTCTTTGTCAACGTCTGTACACTCTTTGTCAACGTCTGTACACTCTTTGTCCACGTCTGTACACTCTTTGTCAACGTCTGTACACTCTTTGTCAACGTCTGTACACCCTTTGTCCACGTCTGTACACTGTTTATTGTTATATTATAAAAATAAATGTCCATAATGAAATCTGAAAACCAGCTTATGCTATCCATTAAAAAAAACATTGTGCAAGAAAATACTTTTTGTGGTGAAAATTGTATTGTAATAAAACCTTATATGAAATTTGAAGCATAGCTTTATGCAGAGACCGCTGTGGACTGGGTAGAAATGTGGATGGACGGGTAAAAAAATGAACGAGCAAAAAAGGTGTTCCAAAACCATAGATATTGTCAGTTATGCCTTAGAAGTGAGTGTAAATGGTGTCGTGTGTTTGTAGTCCATTTTAAAGTTTGTTATCTGGCTTAACAATTAACATCATGTGTCCATCAAATCATGTGTGACTGGCAATAATTTGATCCTGCAAAAGCCCTGCTTTTATAGTGGATTTCTTACAGGGAAAGAAAATTTGTGAACATTTCTCAAACCTTACCTCGTGCCTTGTTTAGTTACTAATATTAAATAAGGTAATGATTGTCAGAAATGTGCAGTGGTAGGACGTGGTTGAGCTGACCGCTGGTGTTGTGCTGACCGCTGGTGTTGTGTCAACAGCTGCTGTACTCACCCATTGAAAACATCCAACGTGTGGCGGCCGGCGTACTCTGTGAACTCGCTGCAGACAAAGAGGGTGCTGAGGTCATTGAACAAGAGGGCGCCACTGCTCCACTCACGGAACTACTTCACTCTCGCAATGAGGGTGTCGGTAAGTTACAATTTGATTAACTTTTTATAGTTTATCTCATTCTATAACAAAAAAACTTAAATTGATATTTATTGTTTGACAATAAATCACACATACTATACATTTTACATACAGATTGGCATTATCAACATAGTCAGCCCTGACAGGTAAATGAGGTCTTTGCAGCTACATAACTTATGTTCACCAATGTCCTGTGTTGCAGCCACGTATGCTGCAGCTGTTCTCTTCCGCATGAGTGAAGACAAACCCCAGGACTACAAGAAGAGACTCTCTGTCGAGTTGACCAGCTCCTTGTTCCGCGGGGAGCAGATAGCTTGGGGAGAGGTCAGTCATTTATTTGATACCTAGGGAGGGTAATTAATAATTAAGTCAACAAGATTGGCAGTACCATTCCTTTTAGACTTGACAGGATATTCCGACAGACAAGTGAGACTTGTTGACAGTTCATTCCATCAGATGAGTGAAACTTGTTGACCATCAGACGAGTGAAACTTGTTGACCATCAGACGAGTGAGACTTGTTGATCATCAGACGAGTGAGACTTGTTGATCATCAGACGAGTGAGACTTGTTGACAGTTCATTCCATCAGATGAGTGAAACTTGTTGACCATCAGACGAGTGAAACTTGTTGACCATCAGACGAGTGAGACTTGTTGATCATCAGACGAGTGAGACTTGTTGACAGGATATTCCCGTCAGACAAGTGAGACTGTTGACAAGACATTCCATCAGACAAGTGAGACTGTTGACAGGACATTCCGTTAGACAAGTGAGACTGTTGACAGGACATTCCGTTAGACAAGTGAGACTGTTGACAGGACATTCCGTTAGACAAGTGCGATGACTGCTAAACTTTAGGAACAAACAATGTGCTATTGTGTGTTGCACCAGTTTTTACCTGAATATTTTACAGATTACTGGCACTGTTTGAAAGTCGTATTAAGCAAATATTGATCTGGTAGATAAGAATGTATAGTATGATTACATTTTGTAATGTCCAGTGGGTAAAAACTCTTATTGTGTCATTATCATGGTAAAGTAAGGATGCCATCGGAATGACAATATTTGGCCATTTCTAGCACTTGCTGATCAACATTTTTACCATAAGCCAACAAAAAATAATTAATAATAAAATTATCCACCCACGTCTCTCTAGCATATTGTTCCCTGTGTACAGGTGTGAGGGTCAGGTACAGTAGTTAGCCACTTATTTTGTTCCCCATTCTTTACAATCAGTGGTTAGAATCTCGTCAGTTTTGACAAAAACACTAAGACAGAACTAATAATTGATATATAATTACAGTCAGTGCTGAAGACGACTGGTGTCTGTGCTCTTGGTGACAATGGTCTGTGCTCTTGGTGACAAGCGTCTTACTTGTGTGTATTTTTCTACGTGTAGCCGCCCAGTCTGGATGAGATGGGTGGAGGCATGATGACAGGCGGTGCCTACCCCCAGGACCCCCATGATGGCATGGGAGGCTACCCCCAGCAGGGCAGTCAGGGCAGCATGCACGGGGGCAGTCACCAGGACATCAACAGACACGGTGAGTCACAACGGAAGTTGTCAATACGGTGTAGCTCAGATATGGGATTTGAATGCAAATATCCAGGAACTTGAATAGTGTAAATTGAAATATAAGACAAGAAAATAATAGAGTACCCGATAGTTAACTCTACTGCGCAGACCTTCAAAAACTGACCAACGTACGCTTTCGTTTACTGCGATCAGATCCTTCTTTTACATTAACGAGCCAGCTCAAACTGCTGATCTAAGCTCTATCTAGGTCATGGAAACGTGCTGTCGCTGTCTTGTGAAAAAATTGTTTTTGTTTGCGAATTAAGTGAGTTTATTTGGAAGGATGTTGAGGTGCGTTTGTCTAGTTGACCGGTAAACGATAGCCATTTTGTAAATTATGGCATGATTTTTGTCTTCAGTCACGTTGGCGTTGTTTACAAAAACAATTATAATTTGAAAACTAACAGTCAAAATTTGATTAATGTTTTACTATGATGAAACTAACATACATGGCTACATTAGTTTCACAGGATCGCTGTGGTATGTTCTAAGATTTGTTTAATATGTAGCATTTATTTTGTCATCATAACTGTTGAAGTTCACTTCAAGATCTGAAATGTAATTGATTGCAACACAGAAATTTTAATAACACATTTTATTTACTCAATCATTCCATGTACAGAGCAATTAATTTCATATATTTCCATGCATCGGTTGTCGAGTTATTTTAATTTTAATGCAAGCAACATGCAGCGTAACACACAGATGGCTGCCATCTTAAAATTATCTGCCCAGTAAACAGTTAAGATAATAGCATGAAAAGAACACCATAATCATTAAGTGAGACTGCTCTGTATTTACGGCCTAATAACAATAATCTTAGTTGTAACTGCTTTGCATCTGGGAAATGCAACTGCTGTCTTTCTGCAGGAGGTTATGACGCACACGTTCCAGTCGACTACTCGGGTCTCGACGGCATGGGAGACCTGGGACCCAATGGTGAGCTCAACTTCCAGAACCTTGACGGACCTGCAATGATGCCCCCTGGTGGCCAACAGCAGCCACCACCGCAGGACCAGAGTCAGATGGCTGCGTGGTTCGACACCGATCTGTGAGCTGACATCACATGGCAGAGAGCAGGAAATGAGAAACGGAAGCTGTCGTTAATCTCGCCTGGTTCAACCAGCCAGATGTGTTTTAAACAAATCTAGTAGTGAGATGAAACGTACGTTGCATGTTGTTTGTGTAGCAAAACGCCCAGTACCTGTGGAGAAATTGCACGCAAACGATGGCACAAATTTATGGAAAACTTATATAAATAAAATTGTGTGAGATCCACGGAGGAAAGTGTGAGGTTACAGTGGTTGGAATACATTGCATCTTTGGGTTAGTGAGACTGGTGTATTTAGAGTTCAGTGCATTTTATTTAGATTTTTTCACAGAGAGAATGTATTTATACAAGGTCACAGCGATGGTGTTGCGGAATGGTTATTTTAAAGTGAACTGTACGAATATACACTTTGCATTCAATGCTTATCGGTGTGTGAAACTGTGGCTTGTCCGCGCGTATGGTGGCTTTTATTCTATGTGCCAGGCACCGTCCTATGTTGTAAAGTGTCGCAGAATCTGTTTGCAAAGAGACATGATAATTAACAACACACCAACATAGCATGTTTATATAGAAGTCGTAATTGCAGCACCAAATTGTGACATCCACCAATATTGTTCATGGATGCACACGGATGCATTTTAGTGAAACGAAAGCAGATAGTTGTCTGGATATAACATTGTAATTACAAGAATAAAATGGCGGAACAAGCTTATGTCCATTAAAAATGGACGATTACAAATAAGGTTGACAGATTGCAGTTTAGCTAGTGCGATGTTTTACATCTTCACTGCAGTGTCTCCTGTGCACAGTTGATATCGTCTCTATAATTATATCGTATACACTTTACATTAATCATATTTTACAACCTTTTTGCAGTATTTTTGAAATTTTCAATATTTCTTTGGGCGTTAAAATTGGCCCACAATCATCATTCATGCTAGGGATAAAGTTAAATATGCAGAGAGACTGGAGAGTAAATATGACGATTGATGAGCAGGGGACAGTGTAGTATAGATGGATGTTCTTGCGACCGTGAATACATCGTAGCTGGAAGGGCTTTGTAAGGCTTGTTTTGTTCCCGCGTAGGCGAGTGATTGTAGGTGTTGACTAGCTTCTTCTTCTCATGTCCTTCCATCGTAGGTTTAACATTCTCTTGCCTAGCGTGACTTGATGTCGATGATGCATTTACTCTGACAGTTTTATGTAGTTTTAAATGATGTAGAAATCTACAGTGTAGAATTGTACTGCAATATTTTGTTGTGACAGTTGCGTGAATGACAAAGTACACAAATATTCTGTTGAACAGGCATCTCATATATGAAATACATACATGTCTATCTCGTACTGTGCAGTTTTATAAATGTAAGTAGTATCTTTTTATAATAAAATGTCTGGTAAGACTATTGTCCTTGTTCTCAGCTTGAACGATAGATAGCAAAACAAAGAGGTCAGTTTCAGATAATTACCATCACATCCAAATACTGCAATGCATATGTTAGCCCCCAATAGTAATACACTCACAAATTTGAAACAAATTGTCCTTTAGCTTGGTTTTAGCAGCAGTAGGTTACAAGGTAATTTGTTGTGTTGATGAGTGAAGTTCAATCTGCAGGCTCCCCCCCATCACATTGGGGGGAGTGTAACTGGAGTATCGGTGCCATTCCGCCCCAAGTGTCCAGCTCCCTCAGGTCATGACATCAGAAAACACTCGGGATGTGCTGGTTTTTATCACAGACATTGGGTTTTCTGAGCTCTAATCCCAAATTTGGCACACCTTTCCCTAAGTGTTGAAGGCTACTCCAATGCTTGTGAACTTACTTGGGCAAATAGAAGGCTTTGTAAAATATCTTGGCATAGATACGTGCAATGTTAAATATAAGGAGCAAACGCTTTGAGAAACAATTTGAATAAGCCAACTGGGAAAGTTCTGAGAGCATGTGTTACACCGACACACCTGTATGTCAGGAGACACACCGGTGTGGTCTGGATAGACACCTGTATGTCTGGAGACACACCGATATGTCTGGAGAGACGCCTGTATGTATGGAGACACACCTGTGGTCTGGAGACAAGCCTGTATGTCTGGAGACATCTGTATGGTCTGGAGACACACCTGTGTCTGGAGAGACACCTACCTGTATGGTCTGGAGACACCCGTATGGTCTGGAGAGACACTTGTGTCTGCAGAGACACGTGTATGGTCTGAAGAGACACGTGTATGGTCTGAAGAGACACCTGTATGGTCTGGAGACACATCTGTGTGTCTGGAGACTGTGGCACTGGCAGAACTCCAGATGCAGCCAGTATATGGGAACAAGAGGATGGCCAGAAAAAGGGGTTGGGGTGACTGATAAGTTGGATGAGATGGACAGGCCAAACTTGCAAACAACTGAGGCAGGACTGAGATGGAACGACTGTCTGAGGAGGGACAGGTGAGGATCAAAGATGGAGAGAAAGGGTTGTTGACAGGAAGTTATGGAGAGAATAAACAAGACGAGTGGTTCAATAATATTATACCAGACATCACCCCTTTTAATATTGGCTTAAAAAAGGATCCCTTTATTTAACATGCTCTCTGATACAGCATTAAATGATTTCAGACCAATCTCATCAGCGGTCCCTCGAAACGAGGATGACGTCTTCCAATGGCCAGTCGTGTCCTGAGGTGGCTCAAGTCTCATTCTTGATCTGCAGATCTTGTTCCAGGAGGTGCCAGATGGAAGGAGACGTGGAGATGTTGAGACATCTCCCTCTCTTGTCCAGATGTAGATGATTTGTCTCTAATTTGGCTGTTGCCTGGTATATGCTACGATGCCATAATGACAGTCCACAGCCATAAGTTCCCATGCACTTATATGTCAACTTGGCCTTTCTTATATGTTTAGCAGTGTCTTGGAAACGTTTTAAACCAATATAGGTATATAGTGTTTTATGGGGGCTAGCAATGCTTACTTGAGTAAGAAACACAACTCCTGGGGCCAATTTCATGATGAAGCCACTAAGAACATTCTTAATGCTAAGATGACTGCCCCTGGTGATGGGTGATCATCAGTAATACACACAAACACAGAACAAACATATACTGTGAATAAGTTTAATTACACTTAACCTGCATATCAATAACAACTTGGCAATACAATAACATCACATGGATTGTACAATTCAATCTCGTGCAGAGATGCGCAGACAGAAGATTTTGGAAATTTAAACATAACAATGGATCCTGCATGTCGGTGGAATTTCATGAGCTCATTAGAAATTATCCACCAACAACCCATTTCACATTTGCGTAGAGATCAATAGCTATGGCAAATGTTACTTCAGCTATACTATGTCATGGCTTCAGTATGTTCGCACGAAACAACCACACACACAGTTTCAGGCCACATTGCATCAATTTCAAATACAATTTCATAAAAAAGCAGCAGTTGAAACCAACAATTTTAAACTGTTAGTTGAAAAAGTACTACCAAAATCTCCACAATTCAACCGAATGTCAAAATACCAACATGCTGGTACTGAGTACTTACAAACAAGAAAAACAAACCCACACACACTCACTCACGATTCACACAAGACATACAATGTAGCGATTTATGGAAATTATATTCTTTCAACATTTACATCTTTTCATTGCATAGTACTGCCATACAGTCGACATGTTCATATCAATCTTCATTAGTTCACCGTATCCCTGTTTTTAGTAGTAGCTATTGTTTGGCATCTAGTCAGGACAGGCAGACATTGACACACTGCACAACAAAAGGATAACGTGGCAACTTTTGTGTGGATCACTTTAGGGGCTGTTGAGAATTATCAACATTCACCCACTTGAACAAAGCACATACAAGGGGGTCAAGGTGTAGAAATAAAAAAAAATCAGTGACACGTGACATGCAAAACCATAGTGATTATAAATAAATATTTGTAAACATTGTGATTGTTACTATGTTTGATGCATGTATCGTGTCATAAACTTACATGTGATCTCCAAACAACATTTAAAAAGGGAGGACAGGGTTTGAGAATAAACTGGAACTGGATGAAGAGATAAATGTTGACAACAGTTAACAACCCCGTTACTAACATACAGGACATTCACATATTTTTCATAATGTATGGATTTCCCATACACACTGTAAAGAATAGGAAACTAATCTGGCCGCCTCAAACTTCACCTCAACTGTATTGCAAGAATGTAAAACAGAATGTCAAGTAAAAATATGGATTTCAACAAGGAAAATATACTTCTGCATTCATAAGATTACTAATAATATCAACGATGATTAAGAATCATCGGGTTCAGATCTTGTATGTGACCGATAAGAATTGATTCTAAGACGTCACTGACTATGTCCTTTTGTTGTCTAACAACGAACTCTGGCGGTGAACGTGTGTTGGTGACAGGTGTAACTCTTTGACAACCATCTTTGTGCTGATAACAAACCAGTGACAAACCTAAAGTGGACTCCATCATAGCTCATCATGACTAGCCTACAAACAGAGGAAACGCGCCGTCAGACAGGGTATTTCATGACTAGCCTACAAACAGAGGAAACACGCCGTCAGACAGGGTATTTCATGACTAGCCTACAAACAGAGGAAACACGCCGTCAGACAGGGTATTTCATGACTAGCCTACAAACAGAGGAAACACGCCATCAGACAGGGTATTTCATGACTAGCCTACAAACAGAGGAAACACACCGTCAGACAGGGTATTTCATGACTAGCCTACAAACAGAGGAAACACGCCGTCAGACAGGGTATTTCATGACTAGCCTACAAACAGAGGAAACACGCCGTCAGACAGGGTATTTCATGACTAGCCTACAAACAGAGGAAACACGCCGTCAGACAGGGTATTTCATGACTAGCCTACAAACAGAGGAAACACACCGTCAGACAGGGTATTTCATGACTAGCCTACAAACAGAGGAAACACGCCATCAGACAGGGTATTTCATGACTAGCCTACAAACAGAGGAAACACGCCGTCAGACAGGGTATTTCATGACTAGCCTACAAACAGAGGAAACACGCCGTCAGACAGGGTATTTCATGACTAGCCTACAAACAGAGGAAACGCGCCGTCAGACAGGGTATTTCATGACTAGCCTACAAACAGAGGAAACACGCTGTCAGACAGGGTATTTCTTTAATTCTGACTGACAATTTACAAAATAATTACTGGAAATAATTCAAATATCCATAATTTGGCAAAACCATCTACGTGGCTGTGTTTCAACATTTCTATCATCCTGTTTTATACATGATTAATTTGATGTACAATATTGATGAAATGAACACATCATCATTTCAATCCCATGCATTGCATCAAACAGAAATGAAAAACAATGATTTTTGCTAAATTCAACAAGTCATGAGTGTGAGTAAATATATACTAAACAACAAAAGAAACAGAGTTCACCTCAGTTATTGCCGCAACAAAAATTACTTGCCAAATTTTTATTAATAGAATATGATATAAGCCAGCATTTCCTAATTCCAGAGTTGCAACCTAAAATTGGGTTGCCAAGACATTTAGAGTGGGTCACCAAGTCTTCTGTACCTACACAAACATTACTGTAATTTTTAGTTACTTCACGTCGAAGTCTTCAAAGTACAAAGACAAAGGATCTACCAAACTTCCAATAATCTCCCAAGAAACATGAGTACTGTATTGTGTCGCTTTTAATTTGCATTAATAAACCAGTGATCAGCATTGACACTGATGATCCATGTTCAGCAAACATGTTTGATACAAAATTTTATCATTGGGTATTTACATTATGCCTATGTATTTAATTGCTGTATAATTAATTGGTTAAAAGTTAACTGTTTAAAGACGTGGATCACAATGAAGGTTCTATGACTGACATTAGGGTGACAGTCCCAGTAGGTTAAGAACCACTGATCGATATAGACAAATGTTGTGTCTGAAATTAACTAAGCTAAACAATTTTGTAGAAAATACTCATGTTTTTTTATCAGTATAGTATGATAATGCTATGTAATCAGGTTTAAATGCTCAATACTCACATCATCCAATTGTTTGTGTGGTGCTTTACTCTTGAGGTATTGAATAATGGAATTGGGTTCGTGGTCCTCAATCTCTTCTCCATACATATCGTTCTGTAACAGAACTCAATATCAACCCCTGCCTTATGGTTAAGATAACAATCATAACAAAACGTCTGCAAAATAAGAGACATGTTATTATCTTTATTTTACTCAACTTTGCCTTTTATCAAAGATGGTGCTAGCCAGTGTAGAAGGAAATGTAATCAGTGTTTCTAGAATATCTTCAGAATGTTAATAATTGTTCTATGAATTGGAATATTATTGTGGAGTGAAATTTAGAAAGGTAACACGATCAACAAAATGTCACCATTCTGGATAACAGAACTTGCCACGATACCTTTCAAAACGTCATATCTGCGCATACAACATTAACATAATGCTTGGACAGAGCACTTTTTGACAATAACAAAGAGTTATTTCGTGAAATGTTAATGCATTTCGCAAAGAACCAATCACCTTGAAACTGTCATTTTGGTTAAGTATGCTCAATTCTTGTGGCTTCCCATACAAGTAAGCAGCAACATGCCACAAGCCATCACTGCAGGACAGTGACATTTAATAAGTTTATTTCTTATATTTATTTTATTAATTTTTTAACAGTTTATTCTCGAAGACAATTGTGTCCTGTCATCTCACCTCTGATTCACCGTTGTAGAAAGCGCAGTGATGGGTAGGAACCAACGCCTGCCTGCTGACACAGCCAGTCATGTTCATCACAGTTCACTGTGCCTGCCTTCACATGACCCTTCAGTGCCTGCACAGATACCTCATCGTGACACAGATACCTCATCATGACACAGATACCTCATCATGACAGATACCTCATCATGACACAGATACCTCATCATGACACAGATACCTCATCATGACAGATACCTCATCATGACACAGATACCTCATCATGACACAGATACCTCATCATGACAGATACCTCATCGTGACACAGATATCTCATCATGACAAAGATACCTCATCGTGACAGATACCTCATCATGACAGATACCTCATCGTGACAGATACCTCATCATGAAAAGATACCTCATCATGAAAAGATACCTCATCGTGACACAGATATCTCATCATGACACAGATACCTCATCGTGACAGATACCTCATCGTGACAGATACCTCATCGTGACAGATACCTCATCGTGACACAGATATCTCATCATGACACAGATACCTCATCGTGACACAGATACCTCATCATGACACAGATACCTCATCGTGACACAGATACCTCATCATGACACAGATACCTCATCGTGACAGATACCTCATCATGACATACCTCATGTCACAGATACCTCATCATGACACAGATACCTCATCATGACACAGATATCTCATCATGACACAGATACCTCATCGTGACACAGGTACCTCATCATGACACAGATACCTCATCGTGACACAGATACCTCATCATGACACAGGATGGATATTACTGACAAACTACTGCTAGAAATTCGAGCAGCTAAAAAAACATTAACTAAACATTTAAAGCTCATTTCCATGCAATAACCTTTTATCAAGGCCAATAAAATTGGGTCCAACATAATAACATATGTTCAATTAACTACTCCTGTTTACTGCACAGTTCACACACATGTAGTGAAAGGATAAAGTACCATAGCAATTCTTTCAAATTCTGGCGCAAACTCCTGGCAGTGTCCACACCAGGGAGCAAAGAAGTCAACAATCCACGGCTGCCCACTCTGTAGCACCTTCGTCTGGAAGGACTCCCATGTCAGTTTTGTGGTGTGACTCGGCAGGAACTCAAATGTCCACGATCGAATTGATGGCGCATTGCGGAACCAGTTGTTGTAGACACTATGGACAAGACACAACAATGTTACCACTACAGTTGATGTTATTACTACAATGATGTTATTATTACAGACACTATGGATAAGACACAACGATGTTACTACAACAGTTGTTTGCAGACACTATGGATAAGACACAACGATGTTATTACTACAGTTGTTGCAGACACTATGGACAAGACACAACAATGTCACCACAACAGTTGTTGCAGACACTATGGATAAGACACAACAATGTTATTACTACAGTTTGTTGCAGACACTATGGATAAGACAACGATGTTATCACTACAGTTGTTGCAGACACTATGGATAAGACACGACGATGTTATTACTACAGTTGTTGCAGACACTATGGATAAGACACAACGATGTTATTACTACAGTTGTTGCAGACACTACGGATAAGACACAACAATGTTATTACTACAGTTGATGTTATTACTACAATGATGTTATTATTACAGACACTATGGATAAGACACAATGATGTTATTACTACAGTTGTTGCAGACACTACGGATAAGACACGACGATGTTATTACTACAGTTGTTGCAGACACTACGGATAAGACACGACGATGTCACTTTCAACAGTTGTTGCAGACACTATGGATAAGACACAACGATGTTATTACTACAGTTGTTGCAGACACTATGGATAAGACACGACGATGTTATTACTACAGTTGTTGCAGACACTATGGATAAGACACGACGATGTTATTACTACAGTTGTTGCAGACACTATGGATAAGACACGACGATGTCACTACAACAGTTGTTGCAGACACTATGGATAAGACACGACGATGTTATTACTACAGTTGTTGCAGACACTAGGATAAGACACGACGATGTTATTACTACAGTTGTTGCAGACACTATGGATAAGACACGACGATGTCACTACAACAGTTGTTGCAGACACTATGGATAAGACACGACGATGTTATTACTACAGTTGTTGCAGACACTATGGATAAGACACGACGATGTTATTACTACAGTTGTTGCAGACACTACGGATAAGACACGACGATGTTATTACTACAGTTGTTGCAGACACTACGGATAAGACACGACGATGTTATTACTACAGTTGTTGCAGACACTAGGATAAGACACGACGATGTTATTACTACAGTTGTTGCAGACACTACGGATAAGACACGACGATGTATACAACAGTTGTTGCAGACACTACGGATAAGACACGACGATGTTATTACTACAGTTGTTGCAGACACTACGGATAAGACACGACGATGTCACTTTCAACAGTTGTTGCAGACACTACGGATAAGACACGACGATGTTATTACTACAGTTGTTGCAGACACTACGGATAAGACACTGACGATGTCATTACTACAGTTGTTGCAGACACTATGGATAAGACACGACGATGTTATTACTACAGTTGTTGCAGACACTACGGATAAGACACGACGATGTTATTACTACAGTTGTTGCAGACACTACGGATAAGACACGACGATGTTATTACTACAGTTGTTGCAGACACTACGGATAAGACACGACGATGTTATTACTACAGTTGTTGCAGACACTATGGATAAGACACGACGATGTTATTACTACAGTTGTTGCAGACACTATGGATAAGACACGACGATGTTATTACTACAGTTGTTGCAGACACTATGGATAAGACACGACGATGTTATTACTACAGTTGTTGCAGACACTATGGATAAGACACGACGATGTTATTACTACAGTTGTTGCAGACACTACGGATAAGACACGACGATGTTATTACTACAGTTGTTGCAGACACTACGGATAAGACACGACGATGTTATTACTACAGTTGTTGCAGACACTACGGATAAGACACGACGATGTTATTACTACAGTTGTTGCAGACACTACGGATAAGACACGACGATGTTATTACTACAGTTGTTGCAGACACTATGGATAAGACACGACGATGTTATTACTACAGTTGTTGCAGACACTATGGATAAGACACAACGATGTTATTACTACAGTTGTTGCAGACACTATGGATAAGACACGACGATGTTATTACTACAGTTGTTGCAGACACTACGGATAAGACACGAAAGATGTTATTACTACAGTTGTTGCAGACACTACGGATAAGACACGACGATGTTATTACTACAGTTGTTGCAGACACTACGGATAAGACACAACGATGTTATTACTACAGTTGTTGCAGACACTACGGATAAGACACAATGATGTTATTACTACAGTTGTTGCAGACACTATGGATAAGACACGACGATGTTATTACTACAGTTGTTGCAGACACTACGGATAAGACACGACGATGTTATTACTACAGTTGTTGCAGACACTACGGATAAGACACGACGATGTTATTACTACAGTTGTTGCAGACACTACGGATAAGACACGACGATGTTATTACTACAGTTGTTGCAGACACTACGGATAAGACACGACGATGTTATTACTACAGTTGTTGCAGACACTACGGATAAGACACGACGATGTTATTACTACAGTTGTTGCAGACACTACGGATAAGACACGACGATGTTATTACTACAGTTGTTGCAGACACTACGGATAAGACACGACGATGTTATTACTACAGTTGTTGCAGACACTACGGATAAGACACGACGATGTTATTACTACAGTTGTTGCAGACACTACGGATAAGACACGACGATGTTATTACTACAGTTGTTGCAGACACTACGGATAAGACACGACGATGTTATTACTACAGTTGTTGCAGACACTACGGATAAGACACGACGATGTTATTACTACAGTTGTTGCAGACACTACGGATAAGACACGACGATGTTATTACTACAGTTGTTGCAGACACTACGGATAAGACACGACGATGTTATTACTACAGTTGTTGCAGACACTACGGATAAGACACGACGATGTTATTACTACAGTTGTTGCAGACACTACGGATAAGACACGACGATGTTATTACTACAGTTGTTGCAGACACTATGGATAAGACACGACGATGTTATTACTACAGTTGTTGCAGACACTACGGATAAGACACGACGATGTTATTACTACAGTTGTTGCAGACACTACGGATAAGACACGACGATGTTATTACTACAGTTGTTGCAGACACTACGGATAAGACACGACGATGTTATTACTACAGTTGTTGCAGACACTACGGATAAGACACGACGATGTTATTACTACAGTTGTTGCAGACACTACGGATAAGACACGACGATGTTATTACTACAGTTGTTGCAGACACTACGGATAAGACACGACGATGTTATTACTACAGTTGTTGCAGACACTATGGATAAGACACGACGATGTTATTACTACAGTTGTTGCAGACACTATGGATAAGACACACGATGTTATTACTACAGTTGTTGCAGACACTACGGATAAGACACGACGATGTTATTACTACAGTTGTTGCAGACACTACGGATAAGACACGACGATGTTATTACTACAGTTGTTGCAGACACTACGGATAAGACACAACGATGTTATTACTACAGTTGTTGCAGACACTATGGATAAGACACGACGATGTTATTACTACAGTTGTTGCAGACACTATGGATAAGACACGACGATGTCACTACAACAGTTGTTGCAGACACTATGGATAAGACACAACGATGTTATTACTACAGTTGTTGCAGACACTATGGATAAGACACGACGATGTTATTACTACAGTTGTTGCAGACACTATGGATAAGACACAACGATGTTATTACTACAGTTGTTGCAGACACTATGGATAAGACACAACGATGTTATTACTACAGTTGTTGCAGACACTATGGATAAGACACAACGATGTTATTACTACAGTTGTTGCAGACACTATGGATAAGACACAACGATGTTATTACTACAGTTGTTGCAGACACTATGGATAAGACACAACGATGTTATTACTACAGTTGTTGCAGACACTATGGATAAGACACGACGATGTTATTACTACAGTTGTTGCAGACACTATGGATAAGACACGACGATGTTATTACTACAGTTGTTGCAGACACTATGGATAAGACACAACGATGTTATTACTACAGTTGTTGCAGACACTATGGATAAGACACGACGATGTTATTACTACAGTTGTTGCAGACACTACGGATAAGACACGACGATGTTATTACTACAGTTGTTGCAGACACTACGGATAAGACACGACGATGTTATTACTACAGTTGTTGCAGACACTATGGATAAGACACGACGATGTTATTACTACAGTTGTTGCAGACACTATGGATAAGACACGACGATGTTATTACTACAGTTGTTGCAGACACTATGGATAAGACACGACGATGTTATTACTACAGTTGTTGCAGACACTATGGATAAGACACAATGATGTCACTACAACAGTTGTTGCAGACACTATGGATAAGACACGACGATGTTATTACTACAGTTGTTGCAGACACTATGGATAAGACACGACGATGTTATTACTACAGTTGTTGCAGACACTATGGATAAGACACGACGATGTTATTACTACAGTTGTTGCAGACACTATGGATAAGACACGACGATGTTATTACTACAGTTGTTGCAGACACTATGGATAAGACACAATGTTATTACTAAAAGTTGTTGCAGACACTACGGATAAGACACAAGATGTTATTACTACAGTTGTTGCAGACACTACGGATAAGACACGACGATGTTATTACTACAGTTGTTGCAGACACTACGGATAAGACACGACGATGTTATTACTACAGTTGTTGCAGACACTATGGATAAGACACGACGATGTTATTACTACAGTTGTTGCAGACACTACGGATAAGACACGAATGATTACTAAAAAGTTTTTTCGACACAGGATAAGAACACTGTATTACAATGTTGAGCCCAATAAACACAAGCTTTTAACTAAGTTCAACACTATTGGAATTTATTATAATTGTTGCAGACACTAATTTAAAACACACGATGCTTTTCAAGTAAGATTTAAAGACAAAATCGCACTAAAACATTTTCTATGTTTCAAATGTGTCTGTAAAAAACAGACGATGCTTTTTTACAAAACCTTGTTGCAGACATTATGGATAAGACCAATGTTATTATACATTTTCCAAATATGGATGCACCCTATTAACTACCCTTTTCAGTATGGTAAAACCCCCAACATCATGAGTTCAACAGTTTTTCAGACATATATGGATTTTTGACAGAGATTTTTTTAAATTTCACATTTTCAGCAATGGATAAAAGAAATTTATTTTTAAGTTGTTGCAGAACTATGGATAAGACACGACGATGTTATTACTACAGTTGTTGCAGACACTATGGATAAGACACGACGATGTTATTACTACAGTTGTTGCAGACACTATGGATAAGACACAACGATGTTATTACTACAGTTGTTGCAGACACTATGGATAAGACACAATGATGTTATTACTACAGACACTATGGATAAGACACAATGATGTTATTACTACAGACACTATGGATAAGACACAATGATGTTATTACTACAGTTGTTGCAGACACTATGGATAAGACACAATGATGTTATTACTACAGACACTATGGATAAGACACAATGATGTTATTACTACAGACACTATGGATAAGACACAATGATGTTATTACTACAGACACTATGGATAAGACACAATGATGTTATTACTACAGTTGTTGCAGACACTATGGATAAGACACAACGATGTTATTACTACAGTTGTTGCCGACACTATGGATAAGACACAATGATGTTATTACTACAGTTGTTGCCGACACTATGGATAAGACACAATGATGTTATTACTACAGTTGTTGCAGACACTTTAAAAAGGAAATTTAAAAAGACACAATGATGTTATTACTACAGTTGTTGCAGACACTATGGATAAGACACAATGATGTTATTACTACAGTTGTTGCAGACACTATGGATAAGACACAATGATGTCACTAAACAGTTTGTTCGACACAGGCTCCTAACACTGCTTACAAACTGAGCTAACTAAATCAAGCTATAACTAAATCAACAGCTATTGGTAATTTGCTATAATTAGTTTTTCTCTAATTCAGCTCAAATGCTTTCAAGATAAGATGAAAGACAAACTCCACTAAAACATTTTCTATGTTTCAAATGTGTCTGTCTAATAAACAAACAAGCTATTTACAAAACCTCTAGTATTATGTACATTACAATAATCCAATGTAATAGTTATGCATTTTCCAAATGTTGACTGCACCGTACAACTCCATGCAGTATGTAGATCCACCAACTCATCATGAGTCAACAGTCTTCAATTCTGGCATATATGAAGCTATTTAGTAGAGATTTGTTTAGATTACATATTTTCTGCAATTATAAAGAAATTATTTTATAATTTGTCTAATAAAAATGAGATAAAACTGGGGAACACAATTACAGTGCCTGTCAGCGTCACGTTTTATTTTCCATTTGGAATTCATCAATTCAAACGTAAGTCTTATTACATGATAAACTTACTGGAACTTGTTGGTGTCTCCAGTGGGGTAAAGTCGTATGGTGGGGTAGGAGCGGACACCCATTGACTGGCAGAAGGTCTTGTACTTCTCACAGTCCACGTGACCCACGTGTACACTGGGCATGTCTTGGAACATCTGCAAATTAGACACTGGACTGTTTACATGGCACTATTTATGAAACTTTCACCACAGTTGTTTCCCGCAGAGTTCCATAAAGATAATCCAGTACACAGAGATCTGTATAATTTTACACAAATAACTGTCATAGTGATTGCGAATATGAGGCGAAACGTTACATTCCATTATTCTAATTTCATGTAATGCCATTGTAGATTACATTGCAATAATGGAATGTGATTGTTTTTAATATCATCTTAAAGAAAATAATGTATATAAATATGCTGCTTGGATGTACACAGGATTTACTTTTGTTATTTCACGTCAGAAACAACAAGCCGTAATGCCGTTAAAACAGGCTCTGCTCAGTGACACTTCACTGATGTCAGCAACATCTGTCAAACTGGTTGCAGTTACATGCAATTGATAATGTTTCAATTGACATGAGTTTGCAATGAACATACTTCATATCTAACAAGAGCATTAAGTTAATGTAGTTTTAAAGAAAAAAAATCACTTTCACATTTCATGTCTTTAGAGGCTAGAGTTTTGAGTTACTTAATGTTTGCAATGTTGCATGGTATGGCTGCCTGCTGTAGAGAGCACTGATACGTCACCTACCTTAGCCAGTTTCCTCCATTCAGGTGCAAGCTGCTTGCATGGTCCACACCACGGCGCAAAGAAGTCAACCAGCCAAGTGTCACCTGGCGCCCGCCCTAGGACCATCTCATCATAGTTGTCACTCGTCAACTGTATCACTGGTGGATTTTGTATATCCTGATGGAAAGTGACAGTAAACAGGCATGTATTAATAACATTAAACATGCAGCACTGCAAGTTTGTTTTGTTACTTATATCAAGCAATTCCAGAAATCACAACAGAGGTATCAAGTATACGACAGATTCATACAGGAATTACAATATCAAAGTAAAAAACATAAAAGAGTAGCACAAGTTCAAAAATAATTTCAGCAGCATCATGAAGTAAATGGTCTATTTTTTTCACATAAAAATTAATTTTTATCAGACATAAATAAACAAATACTTGTCGTCATCTACTTAGTCGCATGTACACATGCACATGAGTACAATAAATAATGTGTACATATTTTCATACTATTATATAAATATTTTATATACAAACAGACACTATAATATCTAGCATAGTACAGGTGCATGTCATACCTCAATGAATGTAAGCAGACTATGTACATTGTGGTGGCCGTTGAATTCATGTGGTACTGTCTCGTTGTACAGTATCGTAGTCGGGTATGAATGAATGTTGAACTGCAAACAACAAGGTAACCACTTACTGGCTGTAGTTTTATTGCATACACAAGTCACAAGGACATAAGATATGATGATATAACTTTATGGTGGAATAGCGGCACATAATTTGACAAGACCAAACTATGCTAAAACACCCTAAATGACAAGTGGACAAGGAAGCCTTACCGTAATTAGTATTTACATTTGTGCTACATTAAAAAACTACACAGTTAGTGTTAACACAATCAGTATTCTGTTAATTTATAGTCATCTATGAAAAGAAATACACTAATATCTAATCCTGGTCCTGCACTAACATAAGTTCATTTCTTCTGCTCCTTTTATCTTTGTAAGTACAAAACCACTGATAAACTGTACCAGTCACTGGACTCTGTACATTTGATATGTTACACGTACCCGCTGACAAAGTTGTTTGTGGACAGTGCAGTCGACAGTGCCAAACTCCACCTTTCCTACCATGTGCCGTGAAGCCTTGCGGAAGGTTGGTAGCAATCGCATACACGGCGGACACCACTGTAGAGGAATGTCTGGAGTTATTATACAATGTACATATCACATACAAAACATTGTTTAATAATTTATTATATGTTATTTCATTTTAAGCTAATATATTTCTACTAGATCGTATCAATTATTTATCGACGTTATAAAGAAAAAAAATTACTCGGACCTTTTTATGTGATTGTTCTTATTTATTTATTTAAAGTAGTAGTATATTTTATCATCATTGTTTGGTTTACATGTGAATGTATTGTCATGTGAATGTACTAGTATGACGACCAATATCTTTACACATTCCAATGTTTTATTGTAACTACAATGTGAACACATGGCAATAAAGCTCTCTTATCTTATCTTGTACAGGAATGTCTGGAGTTATTATACAATGTATACATCACAGATAATAGTCACATACACCCCTTATAACAATGTCTGGAGTTACTGTGCATAACAGACAACATTCACATATATTACTTGCAAAAGCTTTCTGGAGTTAATATAATAAAGACAGTATAGTGTTATCATACAGAAAATGCAATTAAAAACGAAACGATTTACTTACTGGGGCAAAGAAGTCCACAAACCAGGGTTTGCCACTCTGGGTGACAGGATGTGGGAAGTCATTAGGCCCAAGAACACGGGCTGGAGTTTTAGCACTTTCCTTTGCGAACGCAACAAGGTCATGCGCTGTGTGACGCCCTGACAGATCACACAACAAGGGCATTTAAATGGGTAAAAACGAAATGTCATTGACTTAGTTCAACTCTGCTGTTACTCTACCAAATGGTGGCCTAGCAATCATAACTGAACTAATGTTATCAAACATATTAAAGTTCAATATATTGCCTGCGATGTTTGAAGTACATAATAAGCACAATGTTAACACATACATATGGTAGTTACCAAAATTACAGCAATCCATGTGTTAATAATGCAACTTTGATTTTCTAAATCCAGACTTTTTTAATAAAAGATTCTTGCACTTACACTTATATGCATATACAGCATTATTAGTTGTTCGATTAATACTAAGAGAAGTTCATAATCGCATTCCAGTTACATAGACAGTCACTGATGACAATGACACATCATACAGTAGATACGCCAACTGATGTTCTAAGCCTTGAATAAAGCCATTTCCAGTCTTGTAAACAGAGTACACACTCCACGCTTCCAATACAGGGGTAACTTACCATAGTGAATGTCATGACCACCGCCTGGCTTAAACATAGCAAATGTTGGCAGCTTCTGAATGTAAAATTCTGCACATTCTGTTTTCTGCGTGCGGCAGTCAACACGACCCACCTGCACAGGACAAATATAACATCACCAATGTGCTGTGTTTTAAGCCATTCAGGTGGGTAGTAAGCTACCCATGTGAAACAATGATCTGTGTGTGAGATCTCCGAGTAATATCTCTTCACAACATTATTTATTTATTTATGTAACACATTAAAAAAACATTTCCTGGCCACTATGTACATTGAACAATTCCTTGCAACAGAAGCCAACATAGCAAGCAAACAATAGAGAGATATAAATAAATAGAGACACATAAATGTTTTTTTCATGGTAGGTATGCTTTTTAATATTTGTTTCCTTGGTTGTAATCTGTGAACCTTCAATGCACTGTTCCACTTTTTAAAAGTGGCAGTTTACATTACTAGTTGTTTTAACAATTATAGCATGTTGTGACATATATTTTCTCTTGCGTGCATGCTTGTGTGTAGGTTTACATATCGATTATGTTTAATAAATTCTAGATATATGACTGTATTTCTTGAGTAAACTTACATTCATGCCAGAGAGCAAGGCCGGCAACTTGCGCAGTTCCAAGTCATGGACATCAGCATCGACAAAGTGTATGAGCCACGCAGAGTCCTTGTTCAACTTCAACTTGTTCCGTGCTGACTACAACACATGCAGCAAATGGGAATAAATTATGTGGCGAGTCTAAATTACAAGTAAATGTGACAATGTTTGATACAAATGCACCATTAAAGTTTATGTTTTTAGTCATTCTGTTTCAGATGAAGACATTTTCTGGCAACTTTCCACCACACCGCCTTAGAATTGGCTGTTTTTTTGTATGTAAAAATATTTTATTTTAGAGATCTAAGGTTTTGTTGAACTTTTATCAGATTTGAAAAGAGTTAAAATACAATTTTCAAAAGGGCTCATAAAATGTGAATATTTAATATAGGGATCTGAAATTTTTCTATTTACTAAACAACATTCAAATCTGCTACATTTCAAGTGCTATATGAATTGAAGTATAGTACATACAAATTGGGTTTGGTATAATCTGGCTCACACTTGCAAGGCAAAATGTATACGAAAACATGATTCTTAACAGGGACTTATTTTTATTTTAAGTTCCCAAAGATGTCTAGTTGCTATTCCAAAATAAATCGGGACTCTTACACTGCCTGTTGGCATTACAAATCTCCAACAAAAAGGATAAATGATATGTTGGACCAATACAAACATGGTCATATTTCCAGTTCGACTTCCAACCAATTTATAGTTTTCTTCCACAAATGAAATTAATCTTCACATGTATCACATAAAACACGTAACCAGATCATCAGTAACATTCATCAACACAAGTTAATTGAGGATAATATATTTATTGAATTATGTTATGTGACTGATTTCTCTACCATTCCAACTCACCAGGAAGTCTCCTCTACTGAGAATGGTGACGTCAGGGAGCTGCTGCAGCACTTTGAAGGCAATCTCCTTCACATCAAGGGTCACAATTTCCTGAATGAAGCAACACAATATTGTTTGAGGAAACAAAACCAACGGAATTCCACACAACCCATATAAGTCTAATTTACATGTGCAAAATCTAGCCATGTTGGAAACTAATAAGTCTACTACAATTGTTTATACCAAACCATCTCATAAAAGTCATAATGAATCAGAACTACTTAGAAACACACTATGAACATGATTGTGACCACTTAACCATACATTCCTCCACATGATCAAAACCCTTGGATTTATTATCTGTGTCCAATGTCCAAGTTCTGTAGGAATGTGTTGCAACAGCACCAGGAATAAAGAAGTCATACAGCTACAGGCAACTAAAACTGACTTGTTATTAGTATTGTATCATTTGTTTGCCATCAACCTACAATGCCACTGTCCTTGTCCACCTTTCCTTTGTTGTAGAAGTACGTGCCATGAGCTCGACCCAGGTTTTTGCACAACTTCTTTGACCTGTCACAATCGACTGAGGCCACATTGATGAGTTCAGTCTGAAAGCACACCAGCAAGAACATGTCAATTTTATGTGTCAACTTCTGACCTAAGTCCAACTGTCATATCTGGGAAGTTTGTGACCAACCAACTGCATTGCAGTAGCACAGCCAAGTAGGAGCCACTCCCTGTATTCTTTTAAATAACATATTCTAGCTCATACTTAATCTACATTATCTGGGGTAGGCTGGAGCAAAGATTTTTCACTCAAATTATTTCAGGCAAGGCCAGGACTCACCAACATGGCTGCGAGCTTGGTGGATGACAACTGCTCAAGACATTCTGTCAACAAACAACAAATATATGAACAGTCGCTTAGTGTTGAAAACATACCACAAGGTCAACATCGTGTAATAATACATTTGAATGGCCAACATATTAGAAAGATTAATAAAACTACAACATAATTTTTTGATAAATTACTTTGCTGATAACATGTAGAGCTGCTACTAACCTCCCCCGTCTCCACAGAAGGTAATCACCCAGGGCAAAGACGCCCCTTCCTCACTTCGCATGGTCGACTTGAAGTTAGCATCCGTCAATTCTATCACGCTGACGTGAGTCTGCTTTAGTGAATATTTCACCAGTTTCTCTGTTGTTCGCTCACCAAAGTACTTCTCTCTCTGTTGGCAAATACAGGTAATGTAAAACGTTTTCAATATAAAATATCTCAGTATGGTACTCACACATTTGACTGACATTGCAGGAATTTAACAAATTTATACCACTAATCAACAAAGATTCCATGTGGCTAAAAGCATCCAAGTTTCAACATTCTGCATTACTTCTATTAATTGGTTGAATGTTTTCACATAACTGTATTGTCATGTTTTATGGTATTACTAACCTTTTTCAAAACATAGCCCCAGAACTAATAGACAGTAACTGAAGCAATATGAACAAGAGTTTGCTCCACATGTAGTTGTGGATACATATAGAGACATAGTTACCTTTGGGTACATAACCAAAGATGGGTAAGAGTGAATGTTCTGACGAGTACAGAGATGCCAGTCGTCTTCACAGTTGACTGCACCAATACGAATGACGCCCTCCAACTCTCGGGCCACCTCCCGCCACTGCAAGTAGCAGACAGATCAACTTACTCCAACCACAAATGCAATTTGCCTTCAAGGTTAACTCATAACAGTATTGTAAAGTGTAGGCACAGAAAATAAAAATGTAATCATTACTTCAAATCCTTACAACCATTTCTATTTATCACACCTCAATGAATCCTGTATTCCTACAAATGATCAGCTGTAACAAAACTTACATCCTACAAACATTGGTTATATTTAAAATGTTTATCTATATCTATACACATATACCTTATAAACAAAATAGCAAACTAACTTCATAACTTTGCCTTAAATATATATAAGATTTAAAATGAAGATATTTCAAAATATTGAAACAAGCTTTACAAAGACTTAGTTGATGTCAAAGAAATCTGTTTGTGCAGTTGTAGTATTATTTGCTACTCACTGTTGGTGCCAATTCATGGCAGTGTGAACACTGGGGTGAGTAGAAGTTGATAAACCAAATAGTATCTGTGTTCTCTACAGATTGTTCTGTAAAAAGTTACAAAATACATTTTAGTACCAACAACATTTCATGTTCGTTATCTTAGATATTAGTTTCTTCGTAAATTAGTTTATTCATGATTTATTCACCACATTTCTATCAGTGATGTACACAAAATGCATTTCAAATATATACTTTTAACACACATTTATCTGCTGGCTGCCAAGAACCATCATCCAAGACATAAAAACAATTTTTTTAAATATTGTCTATCCTCCTTAGCTTCTTGGCATATCCGTCTGTCCGTCTGTCTGTCCGTCCGTCCGTCGACAACTTACCAAGGGTACAACATCACAAAAATGCCCAATCCTTTGTTTTTTGTGACATTATGCTCAGATTGTCCAAGGACATTGGTGCCAGAGAAGTGAAACTGCCTGTGGGAGTTGCCTTAAAGCAGTGTTACTACACAGAATACAGTGAATTAGACAAATTACTGACCGAAGTCTGAACTGCTGAGTGTGATGATCTCAGGGTCGTCGTCATAGATACCTGGTTCAAACAAAACAAGACATTCTTACAGAAACCTTCACATTTGTAAGAGCAGACATGATGCTACCAGTCAACCACCCATTGTTCCTGTCTTGTGGGACAAAAACAAACTAATCACAACTATGACTTCTGTAATGTAAAATATTGATTGTGATGTGATTCACTGACTGACAGTGGTTGAAAGTATACAGCCAATGGCATATCTCTGCATAAAACCTTGAGGTCTGAAGATGTGTGATGGCTTGATTTCTGATGACTACAGACAGTTATTCTGTAGCGTACAACACATCTGACACAGAACTGTAGGTTGGAGTGACAGGACAAATATAACAATAAACATAACATGTCTCCAGCACAGTGTGATTTCTTTGACAAACATTGGGAATCAAGCATAAGTAAACCAATTTCAGACCTGCCACATTTTGGGGATGGCAATATGTATTTTTGACCTAAAATTCTAAAAGAATCTATATCAATCTGTGTCAGATAACTTGCACACAAATTTATTGCCTTTACCATAACAATACATGGATACAACGCAGCAAATAAACACCCAACATAATTTAATAGAAGCACTGTTTAACCATAAAAAGAAAGCTTGACTCGTACTGAGAATTTAGCAACCATGCAAAACTAATTAATGGGACATCTTTCAGCAATGATTCACACACTACATTAACATAATCATTACCCATTTTAAAATATCAGTTTTCTGCACAGTGACTGATTAACTGAATAGAATAATTCTCCCATTTTAATTTTTTTTAGCCCATACTATAAATCGACTGTAATCTTAGCCTGGGCGATGCAGGCTATAATTACTAAAATTAAAATGTTTTTGACAGGCTTCTTTCTATCTGTAATATTATGTTCTGCTGTTGAGACTTGTCAAATATACATGAATTAGATCAAATCTATGTTGAATATTTACCAGATGGCACATCAATTAACTACATGTCTTCACCCGCACTGAGCAATACCTGTCAGGTATGGCATTGTACTCTTATCCAACTTACAACTGGTGTCAACAATAGGTCAAACAGGTCTCCATTGTCCAGGCAACACAATACTTAATTGAATTAAGCCCTGCTATTGTCTGTGAACTTGGCTAATTGAAGGGATTAGCGACCTATTGTTTACCGCCTGACTAGTTATTTGAGTCAGTTTGATGTCTGATCATTTAGCCTTTAGGCAATTTCAATTAAATAATGCAGTCATGTACTGCTGATAACATCACTAATAACAAATAAAATTACTGCCAATTTGGCAAAGAGTTTTTATTTATTTTTGCCAAATAGCAAACTGTTTTCAGAACTAATATTTACGATCATGCCATCTTTTGCATGCTACAATAAACTAATCAGTGGTTTAGTTCATTCGTTGCGAATCAATTTACTTAGTCACTAACAATAAACGATTATTCCATTATACTGTATAGTTTTGTGACGCATACAAGGGTGTGATGAGGTTAAAAATAATTTCTCCATAAATTTATTTAAAATCCGTATCAAAATGGAGTACGTCCGTATCACTTAAAAAACCGCCAAAATCTGTATCGTATACGAGTAACCCGTATCATGTGGTAGGTCTGCAGTTTTCTGACAGACTATGGACACATCCGCTACACAGAGATTGCTGTCTATTCAGAGCCCCTACCAAAGTCTGTGTGATAGTAGTTCCAGCTCTGATATCCTCTCCCTGATGGTCCGTCTTCCTTCAGGCCTTCTTCACCATGGGTGTCATACTTCTTGCGTAACTCATCATCTTTCAGAACTTCGTAGGCACGGTTTAGTTTCAGGAAATTTGCATGTGCATCAGGATCATCCTGAACAAACCACAAATGATTGTACACTGTGAAGTATGACAGAATGCACTACATACATACTTTAAGTTCTACTGCTATGTTGCAAAGTTTTGTTGATGCAACACCATCAACAGAGTAAAATATGACAATGCGTAAGTTATTTTGAAGTCTTACTGCTTAGTAAATAGTAACCTAAATAATTACCTAATTAGCATATATGAATATTTTACAATCATGGTTTGGAACGCTGATATGGCTATATCTTATTATCTTTGCCAAGACCAGAACATGATAAAAAGAGTTATTTGTGCCAAGAATGTGGTTCTGTTGTAAAGACTATAGCAGCTATAGTTACATGTGTATCGTGATTGGACTGTTCAGCTAATATGGCTGTGAGTACCAGGTACTTGCTATATTTGGCAAGACTGCCAAGTACCTCATGTCAACATGTCATTGCTGAGTAACAATGTTGCTTTAACATGAAAACATTAATCTAGGTATATTTTCACACCCCAAAACACCAGGTAATTCTGCGAGTTTAATATAATTATATACAAATATAGAATAAGACATGTACTACTGCAGTGGGAGTGAGACAGTCTTTTTCATTAGAGATTTTAAGCTGAAGCATTACTAAGCAATAACGAGTTTAACGACTCTTGATTAGATGGCAGAATTTTTTATTTTGAAACAAAGACGTCTGAATTCATTGAAACCTGACTTACCAGTCATTAATTACCAATGGTATACTTACCATGTTCTTATCAGGATGTTTTTTGAGAGCAAGTTTTTTGAATGCGCGACGTATTTCACGTGTTGTGGCGCCTCTCTCCACACCAAGTAGAGCATAGAAGTCTTCGCCGCACAGGACAAAGCACGCAAACAGACATGTCTGCACCAAGACTGCCCACAAGGCAATGGCTTTCATCTTGCAAAACTCTGATGATGTGATATTTGAACTGAAATGAATAACAAAAGTGTAATACTAATAACATTACTTACTAGTCATTACACATTAACTTAAGCCATTTGACTTTCTTGGTTGGTGTTGCTTTTGCATTACAATCTTGTTCAATCTAGCTGTGAGTGAAATGAAAATAAATTCAACTAAAAAAGTTACTACATTATATAAATAATACACAATAATAGCCACATTTAGGTAAATATAATGATCATCTGCCGAAATAGAAATCTATATCATAATTTAATCATTAAATTGAAGAAAGTTGCAACCGCTAGGTTGCACTAAAATAAGTTACATGTACAATTTACATATCCCCTGTGGTACATACATGTGTACTTTGCTATAAACTACGTAGGCTATGCTAGCTATGATTATGCCAACTTACTATTTACATTCAACTGTTTGTATTTGTTTTTATGGAGTGGCTATACATCCGCATACGGTCAAATAGCCTGGGGGACTATATACATCCAAATACATAGCATAGGTCGGTACTCAGGCTATTTGTCTGGATATATTTGTTGTGGGAGTTCAATTCAAATTCAAACAAGTGGCACAACGGAGATGGACAAACTGGCGGTTGGATGTGAGTTCACAGATTTTAAATTTATTGACAGTGTTGCGCAATTTTAAAACAGTAACTGTGTACAGTTTTATAAAAGAGATAGTATAGGACCGCCGAGGAAGATGTCTTACTGCAAGAATTAAAATATTGTTTCCATATATATTATTTAGGACCACAGTTTGCATACAGTATTTGAAGATATTATTTCTAATTTCCCTTGGTTACAAGTCTTAATCCTGATTGAAAACTAGTAGTAGCAACACGTTGCAAACTTGTACAGGCCTACATAGTTTTATGCATAACAGCAAACGAAAATAATGCATTGTTTTGGTCTTCGTATTATGCCATATTTGTACAAAAAAAGGACACTGACAAGTAAAATAAAACTAGGCTACAAACATGGCTTCCAGTTTTACCAAGAAAACTGCTCGTGTTGTGTGAGTGATGTGCACTGCATGGCCAGACGAACACATGAATCAAAACCTGCCGTATTTTTACAATTTAATCATACTTTCTTAGTCTATAGCACTTAGACTATTTGATTCAATTAGTGTAAACATATGGCTTGAAAAGTTGAATTTTGGCGAAACACCACGCTTGCATGGTTATATTATTGAATAACATGCATTCGTGAGAAGGTAGAAGTACCTGTGTCTTTAAAGTTGCATCTAACGTTCTTTCATCTGTCCGCTCAGTATAGTGTATATGCTCAATGTCGGACTGTTTGCCCATATTTATCCAGTCAAATAGTAAACATGAGCTATTTATCCATATCCGGACAAATAGTTCCCAAGGCTTTTGACCGTATCCTGTCAAACATGCTACAGCCTTGTTTGTATTTAGGGCTAGGCTGGCATGTGGACTTTATGTCTCAAGTCACATGTCCTAAATTTATTATTAACTTTAAGTTTTTATGTTATTTTTGCACTTTAATCTTAACATAAATAAGTCATAAATCGGTTGCTATAATTAGCACTAAGCCTATAAGGATACCCAGCACTAATGCTGGCACTCTTTGTAGGACATTTCAATTCCATTGCACATTTTAACTGTTACTTAACATCTTGTTTTTGGGACATATTGTCCACAATATTTGAACTCATAATTATAAGTCATTAAGTGACTTGGTCTTGGAACATAACGTCTAACTTTTTAGGACTCATAAATCAAAAATAAACACAAATGTAATGTGTACGTCAGATCGGACATGTTCCAACATGAAGTAATTAATAGTTCGCCAGGTGTTTTTATGCAAGAAGGAACACGAGGCTGGCACTAAGACTAAGTTTCTAATAAGCCTAGACGCCCTAACCTGCCTAAGCCGGCCAAAACTGTCAAGACATTTTAAATTTCGTCAACAAACTCAAGAGTCGATACTAGTCAAAACATGCAAACTCGGTATGTAACTTTGCATCTCACCTTTCGTGTCGTTGGTTATACGAGTTGTAAATGTGTTGTGTGATTCACTAAATCGTCGGCTAAGCAGCTGGGCACGTTGCTAAGATAACAGTGAATAGGAAAGACCATAAAATTTAAAGGTATACGTGGGCTTTTCCGATAGATCGGCGTTCGTTACGTTTACATGGCTATACACCGGATGATTATTCCGCGCTATCGATACCTCGCGAACATCTTTGAGATTTATCTGTCCGCCATATGCCGCCACCGGTTTTAATAAATTTGGGAATTCATAACACATCCTTTGCATAAACGAAATATAAATCCAGAATAAACATCACTTAAAGTTGAGATCAAACAAGCTCTCATTCACGAAATCCTAATTTTATTCATCGCAGTTTATCTATTGCTGTTCTTGCAACAGCAATAGATAAACTGCATAGTAATAGCAAATTCGTTTTACGGAGAAGATGGTTTGGAGGAAGAATGGGAAAGTCCAACGAACCATTTATGAAAGCTGCAGAGGCGCTGTGTGGAAGAACATCTGGAAAGAGTGGAAAGAGGTGCAATAATTAAGGATAGCGGGCAAACGAAGAATACGTTTTTCGAAGAATATGTGTTTTATACATAGGGAAAGACGGGTCAAGTGGGTCCCTCTGTCACAGCTTTCCTGGTATGTAATGCAGTCAAAACAACGGTAGTAGTATTTACAAACCTGCCAGGGGACATAGCTCAACGTCGTAGTTCTTTCTTTGGCTCGAATGCAAAACGATGAGAAGCAAATTTGTATTTAGGTACTTTTCTTAAAACTAAATGATGTGCTTTATAAACACCACCTTTTCATAAATTGTCAGAGTACATAAATGTGGTTCATGGAGTAATAGGCCATACTTAGTTGAATGAGCAATATCAGTTTGACATGAATAAACGCATTAATTCCAAAATGGCGTCCGACCGATAATATATGGCAGAGTCCAGTATGCCCCATTAGACTACATTGCGACAAGCTACACTGAGAGGGAAGACCTGGATCATTATACGCAGCCCTTACAAGAAAGAGACACTACTCCTTGTTTGTAAGGCTCAGAAATGTATATAAAAAAGGCGAACGCTGGAAGCAGTGCAGGGAATGTGGCTAGTGGACAAACCGTGCATGTGTCGTGTATGAGCCCGGGGGGTTGCGCCAACGATTGTGTGGCATCGCATAACGTTGTGAGGGGCCCACGTCTTTGGCCTCCACATTTTACAAACTAACAAAATTGGTATATTTGTAAAACTCGTATGACGTATTATATTTATTAAGATAGAATAACTAGACTGTGCATGTACTTAGTCATTACATAAATAAAACAATTACTTTATCAACGACTACAACGTTGAACTAGTCACCTCGATATCATCGCTCTAACTGAAACCTGGCTATCGCACGACGACAATGCTGACATCACCGCAATCACGGCGGGCAACTACAACCTGTATCATCTATCGTCGTGGTGGTATGGTCGGCCTACTGTACCAATCAACATTTATCTTGAGTATATAGGCGTAGATCAATGTGTGCTGGAGCGGAGCGGAGGAAGTCAAGGTCAAAGATCACGCGACAAGGCCAAATATTTTGTGGCGCCCCTATCGGACAGGTCACGAACTAATACAGTCCAAATTCGTGCGTCTTATTTTTAAAATTGGGTCAAATGGGGTTAGGTGTTATGTAGTGTTCCATAGCGGATATATATCGTCCGTTTCTGCAATCGTCGAAGTTCGGGCTATTTGCGCTCGATCGACAACAGTGGAGGCAGGCAGGCTTTCACAAAGGAAAGAGCCATATTGAAAAGATATCACAAAAATACCAACATGATCTCAGTCTCGATCCGCCATAGCCTTCAAGTGAGTGGGTGAGTGGGTGAGTGGGCGGGCAGGCGGGCGAGCGAGCGAGCGAGCGAGCGAGGGAGGGGGGGGAGGGAGGGAGGGAGGGAGGAGGAGGGAGGGAGGGAGGGAGGGAGGGAGAGGAGCGAGCGAGCGAGCCAGTCAGCAGCCAGCCAGCGGGTGCGTGCGTGCGTGCGTGCGTGCGTGCGTGCGTGCTTGCTTACTTGCTTACATACGAGCTTATATGTGCCTGCGTGTATGGATAACACAACACTATAATTTTAAAACACAGCTTAGATTAAAACATCATCATCATCATCGATCATCATAACAAGTTGTCTAGTTTTGGCAAAATAGTTATCAATACTTGTTTTAACTATGTGTACATAAATAAACATAGGCAGAACCACGTGGAAACATGGCCACGTGTACCGTGTAAATAGTGGCTGTCCCCGTGGATAAATGCTGTATGCTCATTAGTCGAAACAATTCACGTTGCTTACCATGCATCCCGTGATTCAAAACGTGCAGAAGTCGAAAACACGCAAACAAGGTTTTAGTTTATTACTTAATACGTTGTATACCAATTCTGTATAGAATGAATTGGGGAATATAACCTAATAGGTGTTGTTTAATTGTTTTGCTAGTCGTCTAATCTGCACCACACAGCTAGTCATCTATCTCGTTGTCATGTAACCAGAGGGCACTAGTGTGTAAAATCACGCCCAGCTGGACAATGTTACGCATTTGTGTATCATGGGCCAGCGACCAGTCAACACCTAGTATCGGGACCCAGTAGTAAATTATCGCCAGCGGCCTGGTAAGATTGCTTTCTTGCATTTACATTATTAGTTTTATGTATGTGTTAAGTTTCTTGTGTTACATGATATTGCATGTTATTATATTTGGATATATCATCAAGCTACACATTATAACTAAATGTCATACTTTATACGTTCGGAAAACGGGCGTGGCAAGTGAATGTAAAAAAATTATAGCCTATAGGGCGTGGCAGTTCAGTGCTGAAGTGAGTGCGTGCGTGCGTGCGTACGTGCATGCGTGTGTGTATAATACTCGTTTCTACTCCATGCTTGAATAAAGTTGTCGACGTTATTTTGTGTTTAGATACGTTCTGTCACACCATTACACATTTCGTGTGTGTGTGTGTGTGCGTGCGTGTGTGCGTGCGTGCGTGCGTGTGCGTGCGTGCGTGCGTACGTGCGTGCGTGCGTGCGTGCGTGTAACGGCAATACTTAGGTCTACCGATTTACTTTGCCAAATACTCAGTTGGATTCGGGTCATTCCAAATATGTAATTCGATAAAATCCGGTCAACTACCAATCAATATCTGTAATATTTCAATAAACATGATACGCCAAAATAATTATGTCAGTGCTGCATATTACGGGACTAAACATAGTTTACTTTTCTAATAATGCCACCTCCATTATAAGATATAAACTAAATGAAACTTGAACATTAAATTATTACTCAACCCTTCTCTCTCCCTCACTCTCTTCCTACCTCCACCCCTTCCTACCTCCCTACCTCCCTCCCTCCCTCCCTTTCTCTCCCTCCCTCCCTCCCTTTCTCTCCCTCTCTCTTCCTCCGATCCTCCCTCCTCTGTCTATGCGTCATACTATAATATCTTTCTCCTTTTCCCTATTCTTTCCCACTCTTCTGTACTCGTCTACACCTCTCTTCCTCAAAATATTTGCCCGCCACTCGTTTTTTTACCCATTCTCTCATTCTCATTAAGTCGCACATTGATTCGGTCATGGCTATTTGCATATATTAACACGAACGTCGAAGCTATTTATGCCATTCAAAGCAATTGTGTAATGCCTGCCATGCTTCATTGACATTATCACAGTTTAATAACACAGACAATGCAATCCGTCAATTGGTGTTGGACATTCTTGGCATAGCTTGCGGACTCCTATAATGGTTTCGTTGCTGGCACGTGACAGTTATTTCTATTAACAAATTATTGAAGGGTGCAACGACCAATAGCATGGAATCGTTGGGGGTCAAAACGTAGTTCTTCCGGTTAACAGTGCAATGCCAACTTCATGTGTTTCATGTTTTGTTCGAGGTCCAGTGCAGCAGACGATGCACGTTTGACGCTCAATGTAGTGTGACAGTTGGTCCCAGCTAAGCTGCACACAAGGTGCAGTTTAAGATGTCAGCAGACACTAGGATATCAACAGATGCCAAAACACAACGAGGACGTGCACAGATTACACGATGCAGTTACTCGAAGGTATGAAAGTTTGTGGTGATATTTAGAAAGACAACTAATGGTCGTACGTTCCATTATTGTCATATTATCATATTCGTGATTCAATGCATGTTTGTATTGTAATTCCCTCTATCATAATGTTACGTTTAACAGCATCACATAATTACAGTGTGACCATGTTTTATTCATTCTATGCAGCTTCTAAAGTCCTTGCATTGTCTTCCTGTCCGATATCGTATTATCTTTAAGATCTTTAAATTCATTGCTTACTCCGATGAGAAAGGTTGCCTAGTTTCGATCATTTCTAGTTTTTGTCCCTAAAGTCAATACCATTGTTGGGACAAGTGCTTTTGCCTGTTTAAGCTAATACGTATGTGGAAATCAAAATTATGATCACTATGCTGATCTGTGTTGATAATATCTTAAATAAAATAAATTGGCTTAGTCTACAGCTGCTATATGTTTATTATTTTATGTTATGTATTCTTGTTTACCAATTTGAGTTATATGGAATTATGCGAATTATGTATCAACATTTAAAGTAATTCCTTGTTACATTTTATGAAGAACAAAATGGTGACGATGTGTGCGCCATCTTGGTTTCACGTCGCCTGTTGTAAAACATTCCTATCCATAAATCTGCATGGATGAATAATTATAGGATCACATGTTAACATGTTTAATGTATCATATGATGTAATATAACATATAAACGATGTTTTAACGCCATTCTACAATACAAATAACTTCACTGGAAATAGTTATATCAGTTTAAGTTAAGACAATCTCGCCAGTCAAACACTATATGGTATATAAAGAAAGGAAATTGCTACTATAACTGTAACTGATGTGTATTCGATGCCTCGTGGCAAAGGGTGTATCACGTGATGCTCGCAACATGGAGGGTCACATCCGGCAATGGAACGCCGGGCTTAGGGGCAGATACTCCCTCCCTTTCTCGTAGCACAGTGGTCAGTTGTGAGGGTTGAAGGTCGTGACATTTCTCGCCAGGGGAACGTTGTAAGGAGCAACCAAAGCGGAGTCCCGAGCCCAAGTAGATACATTAGATACTGTACTATATACTAATGTACTATAGGCAGAATGTTCCCAGTGTCTCCCACTTCCGGATACCCTCTTTTTAAATTATATAGATATTATAAATTACATAATTTCATGGATTTTATCTTTAAAAAATTCTGTTTTTCAATATAAAAAAATGCTTGAACCTGTAATAAATAGTAGTTACTGGAGAACTTTCATGTAGTCTTTAAAATACATCTCTATATTTATGGATTTTTATTATTTTGCTTTTGTTCATTATATTTTAATAACTATTAGAAGGCCACCTGGCACAGAGACACTGAACAAGAAAAAAAGGATATGGGATAGACCAGGAGAATATGGCCACAAACAGACACCTTGAACTGGAGAAATGAGCAGAGTAAATAAGAATTGTTACTTGACTGCAGTGCCACCAACAGTGTCACTCTTGCGAAGACACTAATTTGAGCATCTTTCTCACCACCGATTCTACGATACATCAGACTGCCATCTGCAACATAATTTCATAGATATCCCTGCTATATATATATATATATATATATATGTATATATATATATATATATATATATATGTATGTATATATATATACACACATACATATATATATATATACCCAGCAAGCATGCGCCCACTGTGCCAAAGAATATCTGACTACTAGGTACAGAGGGCATCTCATAAAACTAATGACATGGCATTCTTGGATACATGCCTACAAGTACCACTGCTTATTTATATCCCCATTAGAACCTCCGAGCAAACTAAGAGTAGAAGCCCTTGTCCACAAAATCAGCATCTAATGATGGTACTGGATTACCCAAAGAAGATGATGAACATACTTATTAATATGAATTATGAGACTTAGACGAGTACAACTCAATGGTGTACCGGTAAGTATAATGCATGGGTAGAACTTCAGCATTTATTTTACTAGACAGCAGGACTAGTAAAGACAAAAGTTTGCTAGTCCACCAAAAAGTTTTGTAGTCCTGCAATCGCAAATATAAAAACATACACAATTATGTAACATTTTAATTTTAGACTAAAAAAAGTATTAAATCACAATGCAATGTTCATAAAGGTAACACAGTAACGATAAAGAAATAACAAAGTAATAAATGAAGAACTGAAGATATGATCTATATTTAAAAATTGCATAGCTGAAGATGGACACCAATTGCGCTCATTATGCGGTACCACTCTGAGATACAGCGCACCCTAACAGTACAATCTTCTAGAACCTCAAATTATGGTGTCATAACTTCAGCTTATGGTGTTATGTAAGCCGCTCTGGTAGAGGTATTATGGCAAAATAATACCCAACAAAATAATGCTGATCTTATGAACGATGCACACTGCCCAGCCAAGTTCATACCCAGTGGCTGTGCCTAAGAAAACATCATAATTTATCAGTAAATGATGGTGTAGCTGCTGTAGCCAGTGGTTCAAGAGCAACACTTTATCAAAGTTTGAAAGGCTTGGTATTAAGTTACATCCAAGGGTTAGGATTATGGTTAAGGTCACTGTGACTACCAAAGCTTGATTGACAACTGTAGGGTGGTGTGGATGACACACTGAACTTTACAAGACCACCGGGACTAGTTGGCTGGCAGATTTACTAGTCCGCCCTTATCTTTACTAGTGTGCGGACTAATGGGTAGTTTTACCACTGTAATGGACCCTGATCATCTAACTCTATGACCCTGATTCACTTATGTCCACTCCAGGAGTCCTCAAAAAGTATACTGCAGTTCATGGACATTGTTAAGGTATGTATAAAATGGCTATTACCATATTGGTAAAGTGATTTTTAAATGATTTAGATACTCTCACTTGATATTTCTCTCATTGCATTATTTGTGTATACTTGATAGTTTAGTGTGTGCATTGGAAAGCACAGATTTCATGCAAATTGAACTGAAAAAAGTGGGTTCCTGAAAATTTGACATATCCAGCATGCACTGTACTATTTTGTAAATTGTTTTGATTTTGCTAACTTATATTTATCTGTCCATTGTCGCTGCGATATGTTATCAGTCAATAATGTTGTTACACTACCCCATGCAATGCCAAAAGAGAAGTTATCATAGTCTTACAAAAATAATCAGCTTGCCTTTTGGAGTAATTGAATAAATTTATCAAACAAATTCTATGTTTATAACAATGATATCTGCTAATGTCTCGGTTTTAGTTGTTGGTTCGATCCCAACAGGTATTGCACTCCGAGCAAAATTACCCCTGGCATGGGCTTATTGACCGAAACATTGGATATCGTCATGTCATTTTATTGATAATGATATTTAATACAAATTCCTCATATCTAATATTTTTGACATCTAATTAATTGAATATTAGTATGTTCCATTCAGCATGTAATAATAATAATAGGAAGGAAATTAAGTACAGGTGTAATAGTAATATATTACACTACAATGAGATTATGACTCCATGACTACCGGTATATCTACAGGTGTTATGGTTATCATGACTGTACTAATGCTGTAGTGCAGATACAAAAATAGCTTAGTCGTAGTTGATTACACCATTTCTAAGTGATCATACGTTTGAATACTAATCATAACTTATCATATTTATTAGTGCTGGTTCGATATTCGATATATCGAAGTATCGCGATACTTGCGAAAGTTCGATACCGATATTTAGTGCTATCGCGATACTTCGATACTTTTGGTATCGAACGCCCACTGTTCGATACCTTCGATACCTACGATACCTTCGATACCTTCGATACCTTCGATACCTTCGATACCTTCGATACCTTCGATATTTCGATACTTGACATACTTGACATCGAGTCCATTCTACGATGTCGATGCGAAGACGCAACATCGTTGTTGATGACGACGTTGTTTACGGGAGCTATCACTACAGCGCTTCGCAGCCTAAATTGACTAAGGCGTGGTTGTTTAAAAAATAATATAACATAAAATGTGAATTGTTTTCTAAAACTTTATTGTAGAGTTAGTTTGTATAATAACTGTTTTCTGTGAGCGATCTTAGCCTAGGTCAGACTTCGCTTAGCCTCGTTATCCAAACCAAGAATCGTACGTGACGCTCTCGCTTGGTGGCACTACCATGTCATCTTTCTCCCTATTTTATTTACGGTTACGCGTACAAAAACACACATCCAATAGCATTTTTATAGAGTGTTTATTGCACGCACTAGTATTTATGAAACTAGTTTAATAATAATATTGTTAATATAAATAATTATTCGAACGCGATGTGGAGGCTTTGTTTATCCGGGTTCCGTTTGGTGGCGCTGTTTTGTTGTTTGGTGGCGCCACCATTTGCCGTACACGACGCCCACAACCAAGACGAACGACATGTCGAACGTTCATCGCTAATTTGGCACTTTTCCAACAAAGACTGTCTGCTATGCTAGAAACGTCTCCAAGATAGTGGGGTAAATACATCGAATTTGACGAAACATGTCACCAATCAAGAAGCTATCAAAACGTGATGATCAACTTGCATCGTACAGCACGACGTTGACGTTGTGGACAACGTCGCATTGCCGTTGACCCGAGAACGTGTTCTTTCGAAATATTCGACAATGAGCAAGCAGTGGACATCAAGTTACAGTCGAAGCGAATCGCCATCGATTGCCGAATCTACCACAGCGTCAAGAAGTGACATATACGACGTGACTGATTAACGATGACGATTCGCTTACTGCATCTACTGCCACTGTGACACTGGCACTGGCCAAACAGGTTCACCACTGGCAGAGCCAGAGGTAGAGGAAGAAACTGACCTGTTCTTGAAAACAGTTGCAAAAACATAATGGGGCTTGTTATGTGTACTTGATAACGTGGTAATTTAAGTTTTATATTTAAAAAAATATTGGTGTGAACTGGGAAGTACAATTGTAATTTAAATTAATATGTTTTCAATTATTAATTGGTGTTATTTTATTGTGATCATCTATACAGTTTTGATGCTAAATCACAATTATCTTTATGATAGAATTAATAATAAAAACAGTTATAACAGTGAGGGTTCAGCTGTGCTGGCAGTGACACTATTATAAGTGATAGGTGTTTTTATATAATAATAACATATTATTTGTATGTTTCATTTGTTTCAGCTGTATTTGTTGATGGTCATTTTAGGAGACACATTGGCTTGAAATTAAGCTGCTATATTAAAGTGTATTTACAAACAGCTGGGGTGAAATACTGTTATTAATTTTAAATAATTCAGTGCAATTAATTAATTAATTTGTCACTAGGTATTTTATTGCAGTTGTCTTTGTTGTTTTAATATATTACAATTAACTTTTAGTTTTACAACAGTAATCAATTATATTGAAACTGTTGTATGTGTACTTACATAAATAGAAAATTGCATATTAATCATTGTTTGCATGACTATAAAATTGTCACATATTTCCCTACAAGTGAAACATTTTGTGTTTCTGTGGCATTAGTCTAAGTGGATAGTAGTGTTTCTTTGGAGATCTCTACTGTACTGAATACTTATAAGGTAAATTTCGAGTATCGACTAAAAATCTAGTATCGATTGATATCGAAGAATTCTGATATCGAACCAGTAATATATCGATCGGTATCGAAGAATTCTGGTATCAAACCAGTAATATATCGATTGATATTGAACCAGCACTACTTCTGTTGCATACTGTGCTTCTACTGGGAACTGTGTTCTATGTGAAAATTATACTTAATTACAACGTAAGTATCGAGTATCGAACAAAATTCAGGTATCGATCGGTATCGAACAAAACCTGGTATCGAACCAGCACTAATATTTATGGTCTTGCTTTTTATTATAAACTGTAGCTTCTCAACTCAATCTCTATTTCCAGCATATATAAAGCTGTGCAATAGCCAGCAATGTTCTACAATGTTATTATATTACGGAGGCTAGCATACAAATTATACACCTGTCTTGCAGTTCATTAATTTACTGTATTGTTTCTCAGATATCATTGTAGTTTTAATATCATCAGTGTGCAAACATTGTAGAACAAATGGTTATATTATTGTATTGTTTCTATTATATATTTTATACGAGCAGCCTTCGCACACTAATTGCAGTGTGGCTGGATGCTTCCCAGAGAAGTTGAGATAGCGTTTGATTGATCAGGTTCTGCCAGGGAAGTAGTGTTACATGTTTTGAGTAGTCCTGAGGACTGGCTACTGCGCTATATAAGAACTTACTTTTACCTATATGTCATTAATGTATACCTTTGTGTTCTTTTTCGTACATACTTTCTAATTGAGCGGCAGAAGTACTGTTCTATCCTTTCTGCAGAAACTCCCAAAATGTAATATTTGTAGTCAGTATTGATATTCCTGTATGCCAAAACTGGTTACCTTCACCGCAAATCACATTTCACCACACTGATTGTTCTCAACCTTCAAAATACCCATTGATCCCAACTGACTTTTACCCAACAGTGCTAATTACTGAAGAATACACTTTACAGCAGGTGTCCTTCTGGGCTCTGACAATGACCACAACTTTTGTTTGCACAGAGCCATAGGTTGGATTAGAACCTGATAGTGACAACAGGTTTTTATGCTTGACCCTATAATAAATAATATTACTTCTTAACTATATCTTGGAGGACATTCGTGTAGTCTTTAAAATACATCTATTGTGTAATATGTTTTAATGGATTTTAATGATTTTGCTTTTGTTCATATTATTATAACTATTATATTTTTTCATGTAGCGCTCATCTGTTAAGTCAACACATGGAAGCACCAAGTAAGAGGTGAAGAGAAGGCCACGTGGCACCAAGACACTGAAAAAGAAACAAAGGAAATGAGATAGACCAGGAGAACACGGCCACAAATAAACACCTTGAACAGGAGAAATGAACAGAGTAAATAAGAATTGTTACATATGTGACTGGTCAGTCTCTTGACTGGAGTGCCACCAACAGTGTCACTCTTTTCGAAGACACTAATTGGAACAATTCTATTATAAATTTACATTGTATTAGTCAATAAAGCAATGTCATAAATATTTTACACGCACGCACGCACGCACGCACGCACACACTTCACAGTAAACCTAATGTGTATTATTAAATGACACATACCCTATTCATACAGAGGATAATCAACTAGATAAAATGCTGGATATTGTTAGGCAATGCAACATGTTCTGTTGTAATAACCACCATTAAGAACTCATGCTTGTACTGGTTTTGTAATTTGTCACTTTTTCAGGTAGAAACAATCATTCAAATAGGGTGTTTGACAGTCATAGTGACGGAGGATGTGTTTCCACAAAAGAAGAGTTCAAAACAAAGTTAGCAGTGTTATCCAGAAAAGTGAGTTTGTGCATACTTTGTTTAGATTTTTAATAATTATGTATTCCTATCAGATGATATAAATAAAAATGTTCTAATAATATAAAGTACAGTTGTGACTGATTGCATTTAGAATATTGTATTGTAATGCAAAAGCATTGTCAGTTGTTTGTCTTAACCAATTTGTTCACTTGGACAGTTTAGGGCAATATCGATTCAGTGTTGTGTGTGGCAGATTCACACCCTGCTGGTGTTCCTTACGCAAACATTACATGTTGTGTACACACGCATTGATTCTATATATATATATATATATATATATATACATATATATATATATATATATTAACACAAAGTTCGTTAATACAATATTAACACAAATGAGCGCTGCGATTGCAGTTCCATATAATTTCGTACAGTTCCCTATACCACCTTGTTTGCGGGAAAAAATAACCACCAGGGCGAAATGAATTTTGCGTGTGACGGTCTGGAATGTACATCCGGTACATGATGTCATTCCACGTATGCACCTCAGATGGCCGATCAACTTTGACCCTGAGGAATGTCCCAACGACCAACGCTGCAGACTACAGCTTACGTCCGTGCATGTGTTCACGCCAATAGAGTTACATACATCCCAAACTGACCGAGTATGTCACGAAAAAGCGGAGACTTATTTAACGCTGTAATTTTGATGGGGATTGCATTAAAAGTGACCTAGAAAGAGTTAGGGAGAAGAATAAAAAAGAGCAACATATAGAAAGTATTGGAGACTGTTGAACTTAGTGAGAGAAGAGGAAGAAAAAACACAATGGAAACGGAAATCATTGTCAACTTGATCACCCCTGACGACAGTGATACCAAGACAATAACAACAAAATGCGATCTGACCCCAGTCTATCTTGAGCAGCTCAGATCGACAAGCAAAACACAAGGAAAAACTGAATTTTTCACAGTTTCTTTACAAATCTTAAACGTTACATCACAATGTGAGAGGATGTCGATCAACTGTAAATCTAACACACAGCATTTCATGTAAGCATTTTACGGCGGTTCTAAGTACTGTAAGTATAAAATGTATATACAAATGCATCTCAGTTCCATTCACTAGCTGCGGAATGTTCACCTGCTGATGTAGATGTACTGCTATTGTGTTCACAGAAAGAGTAAACATTTTACAGAACATTATGACAACCTGACTGCATTCTCGTAAATAAGCTAATGGCTGATATCATTATGGGCGTCCTTTTATATATATATATATATATATATATATATATATATTATAATATTATATATATGTATATATATGATATATATATATATTATATATATATATATATATATATTATATATATATATATGTATATATATATATATATGTATATATATATATATATATATATATATATATAGTTATATATATCTTTCTTCCATTTAAACCTTTTAGGTATAGTATATTATATCATAATACGTTTACATGAGAATGCATATGTCACCAAATTGGATAAAATGTCAGTAGCGTGTTATACATGAAATTACTGTCATAATTATAGATCTCTCACAGTCACATGACACAAACGTCTTGGTCCTGACACCGACCTAAGTACAGTGAACATGTCGGAACCTCCATAACTATATCCTTAAATTACTGAGTCGTGACTATATGATATATAGCTATAAGCTAAAACTAGGTAATTAGTCAGTATGTTCAATCTTATGACCTTATAAGGTCACAGAACATTATCACCAAGCCAACCTTTCTATGCTGGCACTGAGAATGGTCACTGCCAGGTGCTTGTCATCCTCAGTGGTTCTTTTATAACTCAAATTGAGACGGGACCAACATTAATATGATCTTGAAATCACAGGGGATACACAGTCCCCAATGTTAGGTCAGGTTGTTACACCAAATACTTTTATGTCTGCCCAGTCTGGGTTTTGAACTCAGACTGTTGGCATACTTGTCAGATGTGCTAACCACTATGCTGTCATGATGTTGACATGCATGAATCATAATTGAACTGAGCAGGTAAGCCAGTTGTTTCAATGTTATGTGGTTTCCTGAGAGTTGATCTTACGCGGCTTGTGGGGCTTTGTTGACTTGGGTCCTACAGTGTCGATCCCAGTAACAGTCCAGCTGCATCGTCACTGGCCCTGAAACACGATTACAATGTGTCACAACCTTAGAAATAGCAGGTGGACTGTGGCCATAATCAACAGTACCAACAAATGTCAACAAATAGCACGGGCATAGTCAAATGTCTACAGACTCATGGATGTGGACCAGATGTGTACATAGTTTATTAAATTGTTATTAATTATTTATTTAAATTTTCCCTATTTATTATCTTGAACGTTTTAAAATGAATCTTACAAAATGTCTTCACTCAGTTATGATCAATATACCCTTTATTTTTAATAATCTTCTTTAGCTAACTTATTTATTTATCATTCATTACTATTATTTTTTTATACATTATACATAGTTTACGTATTTCATGTACTTTACTTTACAAATTTAATATTAGTAATCTCATGTAATTTATTAATATTTTGGATATATATATATATATATATATATATATATATATATATATATATATATATATATATGTATACATATTCATGGATCACCTCCGAATGAATCTTACAAAGATGTATTATTACTATATCAAAGTAATTCAAAGAGTCGAATTTTGAGGAGTTTACATTAATCATTAGATGTAGACAAAAATTAATACATGAATTTAATTGTTCATGGGACATTCCACAAAACAATACATGTGGACAGTGAACAGAAAACTTGCAAAAGCAGAATGCAAAGAGGATCAAAGACAAGGGAGAGAGAAAATCAACTTGGTGAGATCTGTGTGGAGATGACAATGGCAGCCTGGGAGAGAGATCAGTCTTAAAGTGGCCCAAAACATTCGTTTTTGGCATGCAACATCACAGCAAATGTGATTGGGAGAAAGACGGGCAAACAAAATTTACCATTTCACACCTACTGACTGACTAGACCTACCTGGTAGTTGATCGTTTGGTATGGCCTTCCTGAATAGGCATGCAAGTGACTGAAGTCTGGTCAAGGCACATCTATAGCATACCACCATGTCCGGGGTGACAGACACTAGAGCAGAGCCAAAGGGTATTTTATTAGCGCACACACACATGCCTGCATGCACACACACACACACACACACATATATATATATATATATATATATATATATATATAGTCATGTTTCGTTTATCTGGTGTTTTATAATCCGGCTGTTTCATAATCCACAAATTTGGTTTGGGAACCATCTTGAATACCATATATAATAAGGTTTAAGGTGTCTTACTAATCTGCATGTTCCATTTATCCAACCAAAACTCTGG
>JAODUO010000522.1:0-145000 GCA_025642075.2 Ridgeia piscesae
TACAAACACGAATTAAAAAACTACCAAAGCTGAGCATTAAAGCAATGTTTATATAAATATTATAGCCTTACCCTGCGTATTAAGGTTGATTTTTACTATTTAGATAAATGTACATTTAAAAAGTGTTGTGATACGGCAATGCCGTTGTGCGAGTTGAAGGAAATTTAATTAAAGTTCTGCTCCGCCTTCACCCACCTTAAATGTCATGGTGCTGGTTCACGCACGGGTAATCTAGTCGTAGTGACAAGCCATCAATTGATGCCTTCTCGACGACTTTCAATGTAATTCATGTTGTCAGCAACATCAGTTCTTCCAAATTAAACCAATACTTAGAATGTTATCAGTCGAGAACAAGTTAAATGCGCTTCTTTCGGGTTTGACTTGCTCAGCGCAACATAATCGGCACATCCCGTGATCGTTCGACAGACAGCCACACGTGCGCGGACAGCCAGTGTCTGCCACGCCCCACGACAGTCGCCCGGTAAAACATTACGTAACATGCACGGGAGCGCCAGCGACCGATGTCGCTTCGATCGGCGCAGAAACTTGTCTCTTTTTTCGGCCGAATCGTTTCACACCTAGAAGTGCTGACCCAGGGAATATGATCGGGGCAACCGGAACGTGTTTACAAACACGCCGAACGCTGAGATAATCATGTGTATTATTATATATATATATATATATATATATATATATATATATATATATATATATATATATATATATAACACACACACACACACACACACACACACACACACACACACACACACACACACACACACACACACACACACGAGTACACATGAAATGTGTACATATTGAACTTTGCAGTTACTTTATATACTTTGCAACTTGACGCACATACAGTAGTCCCCTTCTTATATGGCCCCCTCATCATCGGCCACCAGGATTATACGGCCACATTTTCATTGCAATAGCGTTTTCTAAGACAAACTACCTCTAACCAGCGGCCACCCGGCTAACGCAGCCAATGGTCAGGGTTGGGTGAAGAATCTTCCCATCTCCAGCCAATCGGTAGTCGAATATTGCAATCTTTAATCACAAATAAAAAATAAATGAAGTGGGCCTACCATACACATTCGTCGTTCTTGGCAAAATACCATATACACGGTATTGTTGCAATGTTAGATGTCTCGAATGTTGAGAACGTACGGTGTGCATAAAACGAGTGGTCAGGTTGCCTTGAAACAGGGGCATTGATCGATGGTTCCCCTCAACAGAGGCCATCCGCATTATACGGTTTTTGTTGTTCGCAATAATTTTTTTACTGTTGCTCCTAATCCCCATACCATGCATTGCATGCACATAGTATAATCAAAATACATCTGCAATAATGCTGAACACAAAACAACAACGATGTGTAGTTATTATGATATAAAAACTGTCCCATTACGAAGACATCATTTTGGTATTGTCAGGTATCGCGTACTAAATGAATTCAATTCAACTGTGCACGAGTGGTAGAATTGTGTGGAGTGGTAGAAATTGCGCGCTGCTGGATGTATAAGGGATGGAAGAAGACGAGAAGGGTGGATTGTGCATTTGATACCTGTTCGCGGCGAGATCTACAACTCCACAATATCTAGCACAGACCGTCTATGTGGTGTCGACACTTCAGATTCAAAACATGTATAGCCTATAGGATACGTTATTCTAAAATACAGACATCGCGCGGGCTACATTGCAAAGGTCTAGGAGGACAATTACCTTCAATCCACCCTAAATCCGTCTATTGACTCTAGGTCGTGACAAAGACTGGCTGTCCGCGCACATGTCTGTCGAACAATCATGGGATGTGCCGATTATGTTGCGCGGAGCAAGTAAAACCTCAAAGAAGCGCATTTAGCATGTTCTCAAACTGATACAATTCTAAGTAATGGTTTAATAGCCATATATATCTACTAAAATATGCCTGCCCAAGGTGATCGTGGCCATTATTGTGTCCGGCATATCATTTTGTTGAATTTATCACACACAATTACAGAGGTTGTTCATTCACCCGATTGATCCGATGTTCTCTCACCCGTCTCTGGAACATTGCATTAAAACCTGATCTGTTTTTTCTCTGGGTCTCCAAGTTACCCTCCAGGGAGACCGGTGACTGCTTTCTGGGTCTCTAAGTTACCCTCCAGGGAGACCGGTGACTGCTCCCTGGGTCTCTAAATCACCCTCCAGTGAGACCAGTGACTGTTCTGTTCTCTGGGTCTGTAAGTCACCCTCCAGTGAGACCGGTGACTGCTCTCTGGGTCTCTAAGGTCATCCTCCAGTGAGACCAGTGACTGTTCTCTGGGTCTCTAAGTCACCCTCCAATGAGACCGGTGACTGCTCTCTGGGTCTCTAAGGTCATCCTCCAGTGAGACCAGTGACTGTTCTCTGGGTCTCTAAGTCAACCTCCAGTGAGACCGGTGACTGCTCTCTGGGTCTCTAAGTCACCCTCCAATGAGACCAGTGACTGTTCTCTGGGTCTCTAAGTCATCCTCCAAGGAGACCGGTGATTGTTCTCTGGGTCTCTAAGTCATCCTCCAGTCAGACCAGTGACTGTTCTCTGGGTCTCTAAGTCACCCTCCAGTGAGACCGGTGACTGCTCTATGGATCTCTAAAGCACCGTCTAGTGTGACCAGTGACTGTTCTCTGGGTCCCTAAGTCACCCTCCTGTGAGACCGGTGACTGCTCTATGGGTCTCTAAGGCACCCTCCAGTGAGACCAGTGACTGTTCTCTTGGTCTCTAAGTCATCCTCCAGTGAGACCAGTGACTGTTCTCTGGGTCTCTAAGTCACCCTCCAGTGAGACCAGTGACTGCTCTGGGTCTCTAAGTCTCCCTCCAGTGAGACCGTGACTGCTCCCTGGGTCTCTAAGTCATCCTCCAGTGAGACTGGTGACTATTCTCTGGGTTTCTAACTCACCCTCCTGTGAGACCGGTGACTGTTCCCTGGGTCTCTAAGTCACCCTCCAGTGAGACCAGTGACTGCTCTCTGGGTCTCTAAGTCACCCTCTAGTTAGACCAGTGACTGCTCTCTGGGTCTCTAAGTCACCCTCCAGTTAGACTAGTGACTGCTCTCTGGGTCTCTAAGTCACACTCCAGTGAGACCGGTGACTGCTCTCTGGGTCTCTAAGTCACCCTCCAGTGAGACCAGTGTCTGTTCTCTTGTTCTCTAAGTCATCCTCCAGTGAGACCAGTGACTGTTCTCTGGGTCTCTAAGTCACCCTCCAGTGAGACAAGTGACTGCTCTGGGTTTCTAAGTCACCCTCCAGTGAGACCAGTGACTGCTCTCTAGGTCTCTAAGTTATCCTCCAGTGAGACTGGTGACTGTTCTCTGGGTCTGTAAGTCACCCTCCATTGAGACCAGTGACTGCTCTCTAGGTCTCTAACTCACCCTCCTGTGAGACTGGTGACTGTTCTCTGGGTCTGTAAGTCACCCTCCATTGAGACCAGTGACTGCTCTCTGGGTCTCTAAGTCACCCTCCAGTTAAACCAGTGACTGCTCTCTGGATCTCTAAGTCACCCTCCAGTTAGACCAGTGACTGCTCTCTGGGTCTCTAAGTCACACTCCAGTGAGACCAGTGACTGCTCTCTGGGTCTCTAAAGCACCCTCCAGTGAGACCAATGACTGTTCTCTTGTTCTCTAAGTCATCCTCCGTGAGACCAGTGACTGTTCTCTGGGTCTCTAAGTCACCCTCCAGTGAGACCAGTGACTGCTCTCTAGGTCTCTATGTCATCCTCCAGTGAGACTGGTGACTGTTCTCTGGGTCTGTAAGTCACCCTCCAGTGAGACCAGTGACTGCTCTCTGGGTCTCTAAGTCACCCTCCAGTTAAGATCAGTGACTGCTCTCTGGGTCTCTAAGTCACCCTCCAGTTAGACCAGTGACTGCTCTCTGGGTCTCTAAGTCACCCTCCAGTTAGACCAGTGACTGCTCTCTGGGTCTCTAAGTCACCCTCCAGTGAGACCAGTGACTGCTCTCTGGGTCTCTAAGTCACCCTCCAGTTAGACCAGTGACTGCTCTCTGGGTCTCTAAGTCACCCTCCAGTGAGACCAGTGACTGTTCTCTGGGTCTCTAAATCACCCTCAAGTGAGACCAGTGACTGCTCTCCGGGTCTCTAAGTCACCCTCCAGTTAGACCAGTGACTGCTCTCTGGGTCTCTAAATCACCTCCAGTGAGACCAGTGACTGTTCTCTGGGTCTCTAAATCACCCTCAAGTGAGACCAGTGACTGCTCTCTGGGTCTCTAAGTCACCCTCCAGTTAGACCAGTGACTGCTCTCTGGGTCTCTAAATCACCCTCCAGTTAGACCAGTGACTGCTCTCTGGGTCTCTAAGTCACCCTCCAGTTAGACCATTGACTGCTCTCTGGGTCTCTAAGTCACCCCCAGTGAGACCAGTGACTTCTCTCTGGGTCTCTAAGTCACCCCCAGTGAGACCATTGACTGCTCTCTGGGTCTCTAAGTCACCCCCCAGTTAGACCAGTTACTGCTCTCTGGGTCTCTAAGTCACCCTCCAGTGAGACCGATGGCGAAATCGAACTGTGCAAGTTCAGCAGCCCAGCGCGTTTCGGTAGCTCCAAGCTTTCCAGTTGTCTTCACATAGCTCAGTGGGTTATTGTCAGTGTAGACAACAAACTTTGCACCAATTAACATGTCTAAACGTTTCAGCTACAGCCTATTTCAGTCCCAGTAACTCTAGCTTCATGCTGCTGTAATTAGACATGTTCTTCTCAGTATCTCTGAGTCCACAACTGGCATATCCCAAGACAACAAACTTTCCTCTCTGTTGCTGCGACAACACAGCACCAAGGCCGTTGAAGCTTGCATCAATTTCGAGGATGAATGGTAAGCTCATGTCTGGATAACCCAAGACTGGCGCTGTAGACAATCGTTCTTTCAACTCAGAAAATGTATTGTCACATTTTGAATCCCAATTGGAATTCCAATCCAATGGCGCTGCAGATGTAGACTTCACAGGTTTTGCCTTCTTTGTTTTCTTTCTTTCTCCACCAGTGAGTGCACGTAGAGGGGCCGCAATCTTCGCAAAGCCAGATATGAAGCGCCTGTAATATCCGGCAAGTTCAAGGAAACTTCTCAGCTCGGACTCACTCTTCGGAGTGTTCCACTCACAAACAGCTCTGGTCTTCTCTGGATCTGGTGAAATACCATCTTCAGAAACCAGATGTCCAAGGAACCGTAGCTGCTTGAAGAAGAACTGGCATTTCTCTGGCTTTACTTTCAGGTTAAGTTGCGAAGGCGCGTCAATACCATGTCTAGACGCTGCATGGTTTCATCTACCGTCGTCCCAAACACTAATATGTCATCCAAGTAAATCAGAACACTCTGAAATGTTTGATCACCAAACGCTGCAGACTGCAGAAATACTTGGCACCATCTAGGGCATCAAGAGCCTCATTATTTCGTGGCAATGCATATGCGTCTTTATGTGTCTTGGCATTTAGAGCACGGTAATCAACGCATAAGCGTAGACGACCCTCTCGCTTGCGAACTAGCACCACCGCCGATGCATACGGGCTTGACGATTCTAGAATAATCCTTTGGTCAATCGCCTTTCGCATGTATTCCCGTACTTCATTCCACTGGTGTGGTGGTATTCGACTGTGTGGAACTTTCACAGGGATGCTATCATTCAGAAGTATGCGATGCTTGATGGCATCACAATATCCTAGGTCATCTTAATCGTGGCTGAACACTTCCTCATGTTTCTGTAACATCTCTAGAAAGTGATGTCGTTCGTCACTCTTCAGTGTGTCACCAATCTTCATGCGGTCAGTTAGTTTGTTCAAGGATGAATCACTTGTTTCTCGAACTTGTTTCGTCACGAGTACTTCCTCTGCTGTGACATTGACAATGTCTACCCGGGGTTCCTCATACGCACCTTTGAGGACACTAACTCCCATGCGAGGCTGCAGGTATATATCTTCATCACTCAGGTTGGTCGCTTCAATACTAATGATCCCAGTATCATCCACTGTCACGAATGTGCGACACACAACCAGACCTTTGTGTAAAGGTGGGTGATGAGCCTCATCCTCCTCAACTAGTGCTTCGTAGTTCTGCCCGTGAGGAGGTACACGTACGGTGCTCTTGATCATCTTTGCTGTCCTCGCCGGCAGTAGTACTGGGTTACGTCCACATACCCTCACTCTGCGGATTATGTCATCTTTGGGCAGTGTCATCTGCTGACAGAGTGCGAGCAGAGGTGTCCACGAAGAGCTGCTGCTGCTCTTAGTGCCATGCTCCCCTGGCATGATATCCTTGACATAGCGCAGGATATTTACTCCAATTACTCCAGGAACGTGTTGTTTTCTACCTTCCACGTCTGCGGAATCTTCTACGACCAAGAAACCCATGTTTTTGAATGTATTGTCAAACATCGTCACATATGCCAAAAAGTAGCCTCGACATGGTATGCTCAAACCATTGGCAGCTGAAATCCGGATATATGGTGCAACATCAACCAGCTTCTCCTCAGCAGCGAAGTGCTCTTTGAAGCATGTCTCGGTTATTGTTGATACCTGTGCACCAGTGTCAAGTAGACATCGGATATTTGCTATCCCCAGTTGCGCAATAATTTCTGGACAATTCCCTATGGCTTTATGTAAAAGTGAGCCTTCTTTAGCAGAGTGTATGCCTGTGGCGTGGCTCATCACAACAGGCCTCCTTAGTTTGACGGATGCATTCGTTGCTGGGCTTGGGGACGCCATCCTCTTCTTGCTTCCCATCGCCAATGTGGGCAGTTCGCCTTCAGGTGCTCAGGTGACTGACACAGCCAACATAGACGAGGTCCGTCTGGCTTACGACGAGAAGAGTCATCGCTTCGCTGAGTGGTTGTCATGTACCGCTTGAGCTGTTGTTGTAACTGCTGTAACTGGTCTGCCTGTTGTCTGATCAGTGTCTGCAAGTCGGTGTTATCAACAGCCTTCACTTCGTACTGTGTGACATCATGGCGGTTGCGTTGTGGACGAGCGGCATTTCCTAGCCACTGCATTGTGCGATCTCGCAGGTCGAAATAGCCTAGGTCTGGCGACTCCATGTTGAGGCGGCGAAGTTCTCTACGAAGGCTCTCATCCCTCACTGCCTCGGCCAGTCTACTCAGTAGCGACAACGAACATACCACCAAGCTTTCTCCCTCACGCTGTGAGTAGGAGAAGAAGCGCTGCTGTAGTTGCGGTAGAAGATCTCCATCGCCGAAGACAGTCAGAAGCACTTTAAATATTACTTCTGGGCAGCTGGATGTTTCGATGCCGCGCCCGAGAATTTCCTGGCGTGCCCGACCCCTAAGATTATCAACAAGTAAGGCAGCCTTACTTGTCTCCGGCAACTGCTGTGAGGTTGCCAACAATCCTCTGGCATCAGCCACCCACTCATATATAGTGGCGTCACCTGGCTTCAACGACTGTCCGCAGAACTTGTCGATGCGACGAGCAGGTGTAACAACAATTGGACGATCCACAACGTTCTTGGATGTGTTTGCATCATCCAAGCGCGAAGCTAATGCGGCTTGTGCTGTCCTCACTTTATCTTCCAGGGCAGAAGATTTCTCTCGTTCTGCTGCAAATGCAGCCTGGAGGGCTCCCAACTCCTCTCGCACATCATCAAGCTCCCGATCAGCCATTGTGATTATATAATGTTTAAACTAAACAAAACAGAACATAATAACATGCAAATAACACACCAAACACATGCAGTAATCAATTACACTATCTGATGAAATGACACTATAATGTCAATGTTCAAGTCATTTCCCGCCTGCATTCACTGCAGAATGTCACTGTGACGGCTTCTCCGCTGACTTCCTGTTGATCCTATTGACATGGATTACTTTACTCGCTGCTCGCTGGGTGGGGACTTCAGAATGTGCCGACCACGTCTAGCCGACCATGCCAACCATGCCGACCACGTATTGCTGACCATGCCAACCATGCCGACCACGTATTGCCGACCCCACTTCTGGTACCAAATGTAGCGTGGGGCACATCAGCAGACAACACACAAACAGTATAGCCGCTGTGATTGGTCAAGTCCCATCAAATCCATTAAAAATACCGGCAAGACTCACACGGTGTCTAACACATACACATACACACTGATGTTGCTTTCAGCTGTAGGACACGATCAGGGAGACAATGAAGGAGGAGATGCAAACTCTGCAGAAGAAACTCCTCCAGCAGTCTGTGAGTCTCTCGCTCTCAATACATCAACATAGCTCCTGCACGTCACCTCCAGTTAATGTGAAATACCCAACCATTGCATTTAGACTGACAAATGTATCGCGTAATCCAGGGCGTGATGATATCAAATGACGTATACCAGGATAGTTAAAAATATTAATTGTATACGTTATAAGTTGACTTACTGTTGACATCCTAATTTTGATCAAACCAGTCAGTATAAGATAATGTTCATCCATCATGTAGGCAGAGTTAGCACAATCACAAACCTGCAGTTTACTGATGAGATCAACGCCACAGCAGGAGATGACCAAGAACTCTATGAATCGTCTGGACGAACCGTCTTCAATCTATGTCAATGCCGAGAAGTTATAGCTCATGACTAACAACTCAAATGTCACAGAAGCACAGATCCACAGCAGTGGGAAAGAACTAGAAACCTATTTAGACCAGTACAATGTTGAGTTCAAAACCAAGAAGTCATCAAGAACTGTGCAAACCTTAGCTGAGCTTGCAAGACTAAAAGCATGAATAGCAACAGTGGAAGTAAAAAGAACACATACTTTGAAGATGAGATGTCACCAAATATTTTCTCAAATTCTACAGGTCACAAATGATAACAAAAGGCTGGCAGAGATGGAGACGGTGTATGTGATTGTCACCACAGGTTTCTAATGACCACACAAGGGTATGGGATAGCCAAGATTGAGCTAGATGAGGTGATGCGAGTCTATCTTTAGCTGCCTACTTGCAACTTGTTAGACTGTCAGTCACCAGGCGGTGACAGCCATGTCCTGTATTGTGTGGAGAGAACCCAAAAATTATTTCACGGCGTCAGTAATAATGTGCAGAATAATTTATGATTGTGTCTATTGCCAAACATTTTAATAAGGAAAACTTACTATGTTGTATTTAAATGTAAGTTATTAGTTACAGTTTATATATATATATATATATATATATATATATATATATATATATATATATATATATAATTTATGAAGTATTAACAGGGAATCTATGTATAAATATAAACGCGTGCAAGTTAAGCTGTAGATAAGTTTGTTGTGAGTTTGTTATTGTCTCTGTTGTTTTCATGCCTTTTGTGCAGCAGTTGAATCTGCTGAGTAACTGTGGTGATGTCATATTGCAATAATATGTTTAGTGTTACCTGGTTATTTACGAATAAAATCCATTCCATCACCATTCTTTGCATTGCATTTATTGCTTCATAACGAGGCAACTTAATCAAAATGGGCTGCAGGTTCCGTACACTCTAAGCCAAGAGGTGGCTATTTGCTACCCATCCGCGCACCAATGCGAGTAAACGCCTCATGTCAATCTTGTCAAAAGTACCTTCAATCTAACTGAATCTAATCGAATATAATCTAACTTAAACCTAATTCTAACCCAAAACTAACCTTAAACTTAAATACGATTGTACACCGGAACAGCTATAAAAGGGCATTTGGATGTGGACGGGTAGCAAATAGCCATCGCCCAATCCTAATGGTGTTGTTAGGCCTTACTAGTGGAAATACACAAGCTTGCTTTATTGTTGTGATAGAAAATTACACCATGCAGGAGGCAGTCTAAATAGTTTTGTTTACTTTTTGTCTTTACAAGAAACCTTAGAGAGCGCACTTTACTTTCTTAAATAAAATATTTGTTACAAATAGAATTATTTTAGAAAACCGAACCTGTAGTTTCACATAAGGTAAACTATAAGCAGATTGAGTTCTCCTTTACAATTACACGCAGTAAGCAGACTCATATGTTGCCCGGGCTACAGTGTAATAATCGGCTATTCCTGCACAAAAAGATAATCGAGAACGAAAACTGACTCCTGTTAATTTTCAGTTGTTTCATGTTGTTTCAATAATGCGCCACATTTCGCGTTCGTCAAGCGCCAGTCAAGACCACCACGGTGAAGACTAGTCGATGTAGCATCGGACGCTTTCGTGGTTTTCGTCGTAACGGCCGAGCAGCCTGCATTGCCAGCGGCGACAGCGACTCTCGAAGCTACAGGACATCCTGAAGTAGAGGCAGTCACTGTTGGCCAGGCAGCCGGCCGCACAGCGTAATTCTTCCTCGAGTTCGCAGGAGAGCGTCGTCATGTTTATGTTGTCCAATGTGGAACTGTCTAGAAACAAGAATGAGAATATCGTGTCGGTAAAGTCTGTGCGAAGTCGAAGGCAAAGCGAGTGTTATTCATTTCGCCGAGTTACAATCAAACCCAACGGCTACGTTACATTTGACTGCCTGGAAGCAGAGAAGACGAGACAGCTTTTATGGAGCAAATTTAGATTCACGTACAAACGCATGTAAACACGTGATGCAACTGTAGGTCAAGGGTACTTTTAACATAACCCCTTTTGCACATCAAATTAAAATTCATGTACACATGCAGGTGTAATGATTGCGGGAAACACCATCAGCGAAGACACGACTAGTTCCTGTGGCTTTAGACTCTACAGGAAGGATGAAGCGCACAAGGCAGATGCAATTTATGATTATTGATTATAGTTAATAGGAATTATGTCTATGTGTGATATAATAAAATAAATATATATATATATATATATATATATATATATATATATATATATATATATATATATATATATATATATTAACGAATTGTTTTATGAGTTGTAATGCTCGTATTGCCACAGAGAATAAACTTTGTTATTATTAAAATACGTACCTATGACTGAGAAAGCGGCAACGCGAGTGTTCGTCTCGTTGAGCATGCGGTCTTCCCGGCCAACTGGCATCACGTCCGGCTCCCACGGCAAACCCATCTGGTACAGCAACGAGAGTGCTGACAACATCAACACAATATGGGTAAACGTCGACAGTTTCTGGTATCGGAATCGCATGCACATTTGATCTGCAAAACAGGTGTATAATTGCGTAACTTTGGTTGAGCCATACTCGAATGTGGATAAACAAAGTGAACATTGACGCAAAACCCCTTAGCAATAGTCATCAGTATTAACAAAGATCAATAGCAAACTTGCATTTCGCGCAGATTTTGATATAATATTCTGTTATTATCATTATGTTGTGCCGTAGGCTTTCTACAACCAGACATAGCAACTAGTTTTGTTGCCTTGAAGGAGGGAGTTCAATACTAAAGCATTACGTTTCTTGCAAACGAATCCGCTGTGCTCCGAGTCGCAGACGTCCAGTTGATAGCGGGTGGCTGTGGTTAATGTTGCCGAGTCGACGTGCATAGCCAGGCACTTTTCCGTCCGTTCTGTTATTCCGGAATGTACTACAAGACATAAGTTTGATACAAGCAGCTACGCATCGGTCGAGACAACACTTGCTGTCGACACATAAAGAACATCGGGGACACACTAGATATTGTGTTAACCATCAACGAATACGCACACACACTCATAGTTATACACACACCACGCACACGCACCCGCACCCGCACACGCACACGCACACGCACACGCACACGCACACGCACACCACACGCACACGCACACGCACACGCACGCACGCACACGCACACGCACACGCACACGCACACGCACACGCACACACGCACACGCACACGCACACGCACACGCACACGCACACGCACACGCACACACCGCACACGCAGCACACGCACACGCACACGCACACGCACACGCACACGCACACGCACACGCACACGCACACGCACACGCACACGCACACGCACACGCACACGCACACGCACACGCACACGCACCGCACACGCACACGCACACGCACACGCACACGCACACGCACACGCACACGCACACGCACACGCACACGCACACGCACACGCACACGCACACGCACACGCACACGCACACGCACACGCACACGCACACGCACACGCACACCGCACACGCACACGCACACGCACACGCACACGCACACGCACACGCACACGCACACGCACACGCACACGCACACGCACACGCACACGCACACGCACACGCACACGCACACGCACACGCACACGCACACGCACACGCACACGCACACGCACACGCACACGCACACGCACACGCACACGCACACGCACACGCACACGCACACGCACACGCACACGCACACGCACACGCACACGCACACGCACACGCACACGCACACGCACACGCACACGCACACGCACACGCACACGCACACGCACACGCACACGCACACCAAAAGTGTGTGTTTGCATTGACTTGTTGCAGATATTACGGATTTTTTCCAACAATCGTACGGATATGAGTCGTCCCAGGTTGACATAAGACAATCGATCGGTAGGCGGAAATAACTTAATAATGTTTGATTTGCATGCGTGCAATGTGACGAAACGGAGAGAGCACACAACTCGATCTATCTGTCATTACGTCATAAACCTATATCGCCTGAAGACACAAGAAGCCGCCAATACTTGAACATGACCTCACACAATTTGTTGGGTGTGTTGTCAACCTATGCTCATGTGTTCTCTGGTCGTAGGTTGTTTCTGGTGCGTCAAAACTGTGAACCTCGCCGCGACGTTTTTGGACGTCATGAGCCCACAACGACAGAGGCGTGGGGCTATGTTGTTCCGGTGAAAATTCGTCCACCAGCATCACGCCCCCACAGCGTCTTCCGATTTCATGAGCGCGGATTGATACCGAAATTCTGGCGCCAGTTCAGCTTCTTAACGAATCTGAAGGGACTGTCCAGTCGCCCCCCAAAGGAGGCAACTGTAACAATGTCACCCCTCAAACAGTGACAACATGTTTCAGCCATGTTGAACGCGTTAAACAAATTTGGCCCTCCCACAATGAACATTCCTGGGTACCCCGATACAGCAAGACGGGCAGTTGAAGGTTTGATGCCCCCAGACTACACTTTCTTTTTTCGACCCTGATCACAGGGGCATGTACACAACATACTCACGTATCACATCGGGCACTTCGTAGCTCATAGAACCATCGTGCCACTCGCATACTAAATGCTTGCCACTGCTGGCGCGTGTGCAGATTCCTATCCATGCTGCGCCTGTGAGTCTGTCCTCAGAAAACTTCTACAAATTCATCAAATGGTTAGGACCATCTCAGAACGCCGATGTCCAGTACGCTTATCAGACGTAATTATTTTGTTTGGGGTAAGCCACTCAACTTAATTCGACTGGATTGCAACTACCTTATCCCAATCAAACACCTGTGTGACAGAGTAAATGTGTGACAGAATAAATGTGTGACAGAGTAAATGTATGACAGAGTAAATGTATGACAGAGTAAATGTGTGACAGAGTAAATGTGTGACAGAGTAAATGTGTGACAGAGTAAATGTGTGACAGAGTAAATGTGTGACAGAGTAAATGTGTGACAGAGTAAATGTGTGACAGAGTAAATGTGTGACAGAGTAAATGTATGACAGAGTAAATGTGTGACAGAGTAAATGTATGACAGAGTAAATGCGTGACAGAGTAAATGTGTGACAGAGTAAATGTGTGACAGAGTAAATGTGTGACAGAGTAAATGTATGACAGAGTAAATGCGTGACAGAGTAAATGTGTGCCAGAGTAAATGTGTGGCAGGTAAATGTGTGGCAGGGTAAATGTGTGACAGAGTTAAAGCGTGACAGAGTACGTATGTGCCAGAGTAAAGTGTGACAGAGTAAATGTGTGGTAGAGTAACTGTGTGACAGATTAAATGTGTGACAAAGTAAATGTATGGCAGTAAATGTGTGACAGAGTAAATATTTTACTGAGTAAGTGTGTGAAAGCGTAAATGTGTGGCAGGGTAAATGTGTGACCGTGTAAATGTGTCAGTCACATGGTGGCCCTAACGTTGTGTGGACAGAACACGGGAGGAAGACGACGACGATGTTCTGGCCAGCATAAGGGTCATCTGGTCCGTCCTTACATCACCTACTCCGCCGCAGCCGTCCCGTCCTCCGTCCGTCCGTCCGTCCGTCCGTCCGTCCGTCCGTCCGTCCGTCCGTCCGTCCGTCCGTCCGTCCGTCCGTCCGTCCGTCCGTCCGTCCGTCCGTCCGTCCGTCCGTCCGTCCGTCCGTCGTCCGTCCGTCCGTCCGTCCGTCCGTCCGTCCGTCCGTCCGTCCGTCCGTCGTCCGTCCGTCCGTCCGTCCGTCCGTCCGTCCGTCCGTCCGTCCGTCCGTCCGTCCGTCCGTCCGTCCGTCCGTCCGTCCGTCCGTCCGTCCGTCCGTCCGTCCGTCCGTCCGTCCGTCCGTCCGTCCTCCCTCCCTCCCTCCCTCCCACCTCTCTCCGTCCCTTCGCCCGCTCGTTCGTCTCTGCTTCCACGCCGAAACACTCACCAAGTTGGCTCTGATGAATATGCGTTCCTCCGACTGCCAGACGCTGGCGAGAGATCCCGAGACCCCGGCGCAGTAGTCCTCGGCCTGGGAATAAGTCTTGGAGCGACCCACGAACAGGTAGCACACGCTTCCCTGGCACACCCAACCGGCGTCACCATCACCTGTGACAGATCCACACTTGTGATTGTTGTTGTTGTTGTTGTTGTTGTTGACAAGCAACCTGCTAGGGATACGCGTTTATTTAGACTTGAATAACCACACAGATCTGACAGGGGTCTGCGAGAAAGCAGGATAATTTTTTTATTATCTGATAATATTAAGACAAACACTGTGAAAACAGAAATTACGCTGTTCATGTAGACTGGTGTAAGATGGTTGTTTGGTCCTTGTAGAAATGTCAGTTCTCCACAACAAAACATTGGAACGGACGAGGAGAGCAAAGGTCCTGTCAGAGCGAATTGGCTGTTAGCAATTAGCTTTATGTCAAAATATGTTCCGACAAACCAAGGCATTCGTCTTTACCAACACCTTCATCTACTATAAGAAGTTTCCCATGCATTCCTCTTGCAGTGTTCCATGTTCGGGAATTATAGCATATTGCAGGATAGCATTAGTGAATGGACGCAACGACGTTGACAACTTGGATGATACGGAGACTACATTAGTTTGAACTTGATATTGGTTAAATTTGATTTACGAAACAGTCTAACCCAAAGATGTCCAACATAGCCCTGTTTTATAATATCCGTAGTACACATTAGAGTGTTTCCCTCCTACATGATGAGCAAGGTGGGCCACCTCGTTGTTTTTCTAAGCCACCTCTCAAAATACGCATTAGGTGAGTCCCGCCACCTCGCACAACATTAGGTGAGTCCCGCCACCTCTCACAACATTCGGTGAGTCCCGCCACCTCGCACAACATTAGGTGAGTCCCGCCACCTCGCACAATATTAGGTGAGTCCCGCCACCTCGCACAACATTAGGTGAGTCCCGCCACCTCTCACAACATTAGGTGAGTCCCGCCACCTCGCACAACATTAGGTGAGTCCCGCCACCTCGCACAACATTAGGTGAGTCCCGCCACCTCGCACAACATTAGGTGAGTCCCGCCACCTCGCACAACATTAGGTGAGTCCCGCCACCTCGCACAACATTCGGTGAGTCCCGCCACCTCGCACAACATTAGGTGAGTCCCGCCACCTCGCACAACATTAGGTGAGTCCCGCCACCTCTGCACAACATTAGGTGAGTCCCGCCACCTCGCACAACATTAGGTGAGTCCCGCCACCTCGCACAACATTAGGTGAGTCCCGCCACCTCGCACAACATTAGGTGAGTCCCGCCACCTCGCACAACATTAGGTGAGTCCCGCCACCTCGCACAACATTAGGTGAGTCCCGCCACCTCGCACAACATTAGGTTAGTCCCGCCACCTCTCACAACATTAGGTGAGTCCCGCCACCTCGCACAACATTAGGTGAGTCCCGCCACCTCTCACAACATTCGGTGAGTCCCGCCACCTCGCACAACATTAGGTGAGACCCGCCACCTCGCACAACATTAGGTGAGTCCCGCCACCTCGCACAACATTAGGTGAGTCCCGCCACCTCGCACAACATTAGGTGAGTCCCGCCACCTCGCACAACATTAGGTGAGTCCCGCCACCTCGCACAACATTAGGTGAGTCCCGCCCCCTGCACAACATTAGTGAGTCCCGCCACCTGCAAAACATCAGGTGAGTCCCGCCACCTCGCACAACATTAGGTGAGTCCCGCCACCTCGCACAACATTAGGTTAGTCCCGCCACCTCTCACAACATTAGGTGAGTCCCGCCACCTCTCACAACATTAGGTTAGTCCCGCCACCTCTCACAACATTAGGTGAGTCCCGCCACCTCGCACAACATTAGGTGAGTCCCGCCACCTCGCACAACATTAGGTGAGTCCCGCCACCTCGCACAACATTAGGTGAGTCCCGCCACCTCGCACAGCATTTTACTCAGGGGAAACGCTGCATGATATTGAAAATAGCAACAGACAACGTCACCGAAAATGTTGGTTTGTAGCGGTTGTTTCTAGTTGTGGTTATAATAATAATTATTATTAGTAGTAGTAGTAACATTAATAATAATGTAGCAATTTCTCCAAGACTAACCTCACAATACCTGTTATTAGAAAAAGAAGTTTTAAGAACAACTCGTTACTTGCCAGCGGTGATTGCGAAGATGACGGCCACACTGAGATGTAGACGTAGCATCCTTCCGTAGACACTCTGTCTCTCCACGTGCCTCCTCTCTCGCGACCTCACTCCTGCCACAACTCTCACACTGCTTCCCAGAACTGTGACAACTCTCACACTGCCTCCCAGAACTGTGACAACTCTCACACTGCCTCCCAGAACTGTGACAACTCTCACACTGCCTCCCAGAACTGTGACAATGCTCACACAGTCTCCCAGAACTGTGACAACTCTCACACTGCCTCCCAGAACTGTGACAACTCTCACACTGCCTCCCAGAACGGTGACAACACTCACACTGCCTCCCAGAACTGTGACAACTCTCACACTGCCTCCCAGAACTGTGACAACTCTCACACTGCCTCCCAGAACTGTGATAACAATCACACTGCCCCCTAGAACTGTGACAACTCTCACACTGCCTCCCTGAACTGTGACAACTCTCACACTGCCTCCCAGAATTGTGACAACTCTCACACTGCCTCCCAGAACTATGACAATTCTCACACTGCCTCCCAGAACTGTGACAACACTCACACTGCCTCCCAGAACTATGACAATTCTCACACTGCCTCCCAGAACTGTGACAACTCTCACACTGCCTCCCAGAACTGTGACAACTCTCTCACTGCCTCCCAGAACTGTGACAATCTCACACTGCCTCCCAGAACTGTGACAATCTCACACTGCCTCCCAGAACTGTGACAATCTCACACTGCCTCCCAGAACTGTGACAACTCTCACACTGCCTCCCAGAACTGTGACAACTCTCACACTGCCTCCCAGAACTGTGACAACTCTCTCACTGCCTCCCAGAACTGTGACAACTCTCACACTGCCTCCCAGAACTGTGACAATTCTCACACTGCCTGCCAGAACTGTGACAACTCTCACACTGCCTCCCAGAACTATGACAATTCTCACACTGCCTCCCAGAACTGTGACAACACTCACACTGCCTCCCAGAACTATGACAATTCTCACACTGCCTCCCAGAACTGTGACAACTCTCACACTGCCTCCCAGAACTGTGACAACTCTCTCACTGCCTCCCAGAACTGTGACAATGCTCACACTGCCTCCCAGAACTGTGACAATTCTCACACTGCCTCCCAGAACTGTGACAACTCTCACACTGCCTCCCAGAACTGTGACAACTCTCACACTGCCTCCCAGAACCACTACAACGCCTTACCACGTGATGTTTACGCTTGGACACTTAGCAATTACGTAGTAGCGGGACGTTTAGCACTGTGCTGTATCGTTATTGTCTTCTCTCTGGTTACAATCAAATTTTCCTTTTAATTAAACACGGTCAACGGAATCTATCCCAGTGCTCTAGGGTGTACTAAAAGCGGTCTTAGTCAGGATGCTCAGTCAACCGCAGCGACTTTAAGCCCGTCAACCAGATCGATATTTTAATAGAAATGATAAGTGAACATAGGCTACAACTGGGATCGATGTATTGAACGTGTAAGCAGTTATAAGGCGTAATAAACATCGCCCTCGATACACTGTCTTTGTCATAATCTTGGGTCACAGCGTCAAATACATTTTCTTCAGTTAGGACATGCAATGGCTTAAGCGGAATCATATGTATTGGCATCAGAACGAAATTAACAATGGAAAAGACGGGGGATGTCCCCAGCTCTGCCACCCTAAATATTGGGAAGCTCAGCGAACCAAACGGCGGGTTCCCACGCCTACGATATGAATGTATTGATAGATTCATAATTAAACGCATCTAAGAAATTTCAAGTAATAAAAATTAAAATATTATACCATAAAAAAGAAGATTGTTTTCTTAGCATTTCCTTTTCGTTCATTTTATGTATATATGAGTAGTAAACTGCCACTGCGTCATGGACGCGGCGATACGAACTATAGGGACAGACACAGTGTCTACCCTTATGTGAACAGAATTGCAACTTGAATATTATTTCACAATTCTATATTGATTTGTGCCCATCGATGGAGGAAACGTCACATTCTCTCCGACATTCGTTGACTTTGAACGTGCGACAAGTGAGTGCGTCATGCTATTATGCGAAGTGGTTTCTACCATTTGGACTCGCGAAAATGTCAACTGCGAAGGCATGCCGTTAAAGGACAGACACGTTTGCTAGTCAACTAAATTATAATTGTAACATTATTTACTGTGTGATTGTGTGACGAGTTGGAGTTCACTGAGTCATTTACACTATAATTATTCACAAACGAAACATTCCAGTGCCTCTAACTGTGTGAACCTGAGCAGTTAAGCATTGTCCTGTTACCACCGAAAATGTCCTTTTGACACCTTGGTACCCGTTATAAACATTGTCTCAAGCAGAACACCGCAGCAGTAAAAAATAATCATCGGCATTGCTGTTCGAAACACACATTTGATGACGAAGTACAATTGGCCGTATATTACGGATGGGATCCATGCTTTAATGACATAATATCAATGTAACAGTTACACATTCACATTGACTAATATGAGCAGAGTCAGTGTTGTTTTCAATCTGTAAACCAAAGATGAGTAGTAAATCGGTCTCTATACTACCATCAGCCAGACGAACGTACTCGTCGTGCAGCAGAGTCGGTCTTTGGGTTACGCTTACATTTGAACATATTCAGTTTGGGAAGAGTTCTCTAAAGAAGCAAAGTACTATCTTAGGACCTCAGGAACTGGTCAAAATGGCAAGCAAGGCTGACAACCCCGATATCGATGTCACTTGTCGCACAAGACCATGTGCATTTACCATATCAAATATCACAAAATCCTTATTTAAGAGGATGTTCAATGGTTGTAATTGAGAACTATTCAAACAAGATAAGAATCGACTTTCTGGTGTGGTGTTTGAACATCCACCGGCATCTACGTAGAAAGTGCGACACAGTGTATTAGATAAATATTTATCTCACTTATTTACCATATCACAGATTACATGTTCAGATCCACATCCCGCCGTTTCGAAACTTGGGCAATTTCTTTCACCTTTCGTGTCTGTCGGAAGATACACTTAGAGCTGCTGGTCCCTTCTGTCTATGCAGGGAAAGTAAGATATGCCACGCAGGGGATATGGACTCGTGGACTCACCGAATGGTGGTCTCTCTCTCTCTCTCTTTCATCTCCCCCTCTCTCTCTCATCTCTCTCTCCCCTCTCTCCCTTCCTATCTCGCCCTCGTTCTCCCCTCTCTCCAATCTTCAACATCCCTCTCCTCCCTTCCCTGTTTGCTCTCTCTCCTCTCTCCCTCAGTTCCGGCCTACCCCTTCTGTCCTCTCCCTTGCTCTTTCATTCCCCTCCCGTCATCACCCCTCCCTCTTTCACTCTCACCCACTCCACCCTCTCCACCTCTCTAACCCACTGGACCTTACTCTCTGTGGCCGGAGTGTGAAGTGTGAAGGACGCTGCACAGGCCGTGTCTACAGAACACATTGTATTCTCGTACACAGTGGGCCACGTACGAAAGTATGTGTACATACATGTTCAATCATTGCCAATATGCTCGGTGCTGACAAAACAGTATCCGGCGGTAGGTCAATGCAGTGTAGATGGATATATGAACCAACGTGTACGTTTTGAACAGGCAAAGAACACGTTTATTTCAGGGGGCTCTGAACAAAACAATTTAATTCCGGGGAGTGGGTTGGAAACCCTGAAAGAGAACCTGATTAAGTGATATCGCTGTACATGGCACAAGAGTAATGCCATAACTTAATGACATGCTTCACAGCGGGTGCAAACCAATGGGAATTCTCCTTTGTCTTCTGTGTTTATTCATGGCCACTTGTCTTTTTTCGATTCAGAGCACGTCGCCTCGGTTGATCTGTGTTATTATATACGGCGCACTGTATATTTACGGCTGTCGCTGAATGCGCCGCTCAGTTTGCACCTGTAATAGCTAACGTCAATAAACCCGTCGTCGTTCGGAACTACTGCTGCAGCGGCATTCTTGCGACCGCTGCAAACAGGACTCACCCGGCTATCGTGTACACAAACAGTGGGCGTAGTCTGGACTACGCATTGCGGTCAGTGCGATCGGGATAAGTCCGGCATCGCGGGGCCAACCAAGGACTGTGGACATCTCGTAGCGATAGTCATCAGCGATAGTTAATATCTAACCAGGTTGCTATCGCTGCACTGTGTGACACTGCAATAATTTCATAAACACACTTCACAGCGGCACGAGTCAATAGTTGCGCTACGGTTGATGTCGATTCAGCGGCGGCCGGGCTCGTGTGTGTGTGCCGGGCTGAGGACACATCGGGTCAGTTATAAAGGCATTCACTTGGCCACACGCCTTGGTCAGCGAGTGAGAACGATCACACACTCACGGTCGATGCCTCGTTACTATAATTAGCGTGGTCACGCGTGGCTGCGTCGGACGCTCTCGACAGTTCATAAGCGAGTGCAACAGTAGCGCTAATAGACTTACTCACTTACACGTACAACGCACTACGCCATGAGATACGTTTGGCTGCGACCGCAAGACACATCGCACGGATGGTCGTGACATCTCACTGTGAGTATGCACTGTATTGATAAGTTGTCAACAGGTTACAAGAAGCCAATGCACGCTACGTTCACGGTACCATTGCATTCAATATGCTATGCGTAATAAACTTGTAAAGGTTGCATTGATGTATTGAGTCTGTGGCATAACAATGCAATTACATGCAGTATATTATGTATGTTTCATGCCGATCATGCCTCCCTAGCCTGGGTGCATTCATGTGAGCGTGCCTGCGTGTGTGAGTGAGCGCATGCCTGCCTGCCTGCCTGCCTGCCTGCCTGCCTGACTGACTGCCTGCCTGCCTGCCTGCCAGCCTGCCTGCCTGCCTGCCTGCCTGCCTGCCTGCCTGCCTGCCTGCCTGCCTGCCTGCCTGCCTGCCTGCCTGCCTGCCTGCCTGCCTGCCTGCCTGCCTGCCTGCCTGCCTGCCTGCCTGCCTGCCTGCCTGCCTGCCTGCCTGCCTGCCTGCCTGCCTGCCTGCCTGCCTGCCTGCCTGCCTGCCTGCCTGCCTGCCTGCCTGCCTGCCTGCCTGCCTGCCTGCCTGCCTGCCTGCCTGCCTGCCTGCCTGCCTGCCTGCCTGCCTGCCTGCCTGCCTGCCTGCCTGCCTGCCTGCCTGCCTGCCTGCCTGCCTGCCTGCCTGCCTGCCTGCCTGCCTGCCTGCCTGCCTGCCTGCTTGCGAGTGCTTGCGAGTGCTTGCGAGTGTTTGCATGTTTGCATGTATGCATGTATGCATGTATGCATGTATGCATGTATGCATGTATGCATGTATGCATGTATGCATGTATGTATGTATGTATGTATGTATGTATGTATGTATGTATGTATGTATGTATGTATGTATGTATGTATGTATGTATGTATATGTATGTATGTATGTATGTATGTATGTATGTATGTATGTATGTATGTATGTATGTATGTATGTAATGCATGGATGTACGTATGTACGTATGTATGCATGTACGTATATAGGTATGTATGTATGTATATATGTATGTATGTACGTATTTATGTACGTATGTATGTACGTATGTATGTACGTATAGATGTATGTATATGTATATATGCACGCACATACGTACGTATGTATGTATGTACGTATGTATGTACGTATATATGTATATACACCGTCTGGCTGGCTGGCTGCTGGCTGGCTGGCTGGCTGGCTGGCTGGCTGGCTGGCTGGCTGGCTGGCTGGCTGGCTGGCTGGCTGGCTGCTGGCTGGCTGGCTGCTATGGCTGCTTGGCTGGCTGGCTGGCTGGCTGGCTGGCTGCTGGCTGGTTGCTGGCTGGCTGGCTGGCTGCTCTGGCTGGCTGGCTGGCTGGCTGGCTGGCTGGCTGGCTGGCTGGCTGGCTGGCTGGCCTGAAAGGATTAGTGTGTTCGAATATTTGCTTTTACATCCCAAACATTGCATGTAACACGAGCAGCGTGTGGCTGAAATCACCAATAATTACACCACATGACCGCTGTCATTGGGTAAGCTTATAAAGTCTGAGTTTTGCAAAGGGAACAGCCATGAGTATTGTTGTCATGGTACTGACGTAATCAGCAGCAACGCCCCCTGGCGCGCGAGGATGGGTCAGATGGTTGAATAATGCAGTCACTGCTATATTTCCCATAACTATGTATAAACCTTCGTATGGACAAATACGTCGGTAAAATGCACTTGTCTGTTTGACGCCAAATTGTGCATTGCCGGAAATTACGCGTAATGCGTGTGGACGTTGTGGCGGAAATGACGCACATTATATATAACAGTCGCGCTGACTGAAAGCTTCGTTTGAGATATGGCTGCGAAAAAGGTAAAATGGAAGCGGTCGTCGAAAGCTATGGTCCCGTCGAAAGCTCCGCGGCCTACCATAACGAGAGCAGTAGCCCGGGCGGCCGCCACTGCTGCCTCACTGCCTCCAGTAAGCTAGGCTTCATCTCTCTCACACGTCACGTCTTCTGTGTGTGTGTGTGTGTGTGTGTGTGTGTGTGTGCGTGCGTGCGTGCGTGCGTGCGTGCGTGCGTGCGTGCGTGTGAGAGAGAAGAGAGAGAAGAGAGAGAGAGAGAGAGAGAGAGAGAAGAGAGAGAGAGAGAGAGAGAGAAAGAGCCGTTGTTTTCTTTTGAGCCCGCGCGTATGTGTGCATGCGTGCGTGCGTGTATGTTAAGAGTATGTGTGTACGTGTACGCGTGTGTGTATGTATGCAAACATACTTGAAACATCGTATGTACGTGAGTGCATATATAAATGCGTTGCATTTTTCAAAGGATTTCATCGCGTGGTTTTAATCACTATTATATTAGCTTGCCCGTTACACCACATAACAACCTAAACTGGACTGAACTAATGCTGCCTTCTTAGTTTATCTAAACAATAAAAGAGTACCTGCGTTTATCAGAACACCGCAAGAACTGACGTCTGCAAACATCAATTTAACATCAAGAGGACATGTATTTTCAGTGCAAATAACTTTTTACATTTTCGATTTTAAGTGATAACTTTTATAGTTTGCCCATCCAACTGATCAAAACCATAGATTTGCTATAATGAACTAAATTCTATTTTTATCGAAAGGTTCCTGGTACGACATGAGCGAGGCAACGAAGTGAGGTGCTACTTTAAGTAGGCGCCATTTGTGAACGACAGCGTCTCTACCGCTCTAGTCTCGGTGAAACGCGTATCCTCGCCGAGAAGATAGGCTGGTCACTTGGCTTTTGAATATTATCCGTGTGAAGGGCTAAAAGGTGGTGCCACTTCATGGAGCCTGGATAATCGGGGCTAATCATGCCATAATTTCTGTTTCACAAATAACTGCAAATTTGCATTTCTATTTAATATGTTAATATTTTAATAGTATAGTATTATAATACAATATACTTATTTTAATTTTATTTCATAGTTGGCTTGAGAGCCAATCAGCGTCTCTACTCTATTCTATGGTAAGGCCACGCTGGTGGCAACGTTGGCAGAGCATTATAGCCATGCAGTCGGATGCGAGGGGCAAAAACCTCACTGGGTAATCGAGATTAATATCGTCGTGCGTTGTCTGTCCAGGCCCTGCAGATCATGGCTAACCTGGAGCTGCATGATGCCTGTAGCGTCGGGGACGCGGAGCTGTTGAAGCACCATCTCCGGTCGGGCAAGTACGACCCCAACTTCAAAGACCCCGACTGGAACAACAGGACGCCTCTCCACTGGGCATGCTCAAAAGGTCTGTAGTTCTTCCGGTGTCCGTGGCACATGATTAAAACGTTTGCAGAACGCTGCGGTAGGCCTATATAGGGAGAAAGAACCAGGGACGTCATCTGACGTGACGGAGAATGTATGCGAATGTATACACTAGAAAATGAGGCAATCTTGTGTAAACGACAACAACATTGTATTCTGGACAGACCTTTCGTATATGGTTAAATGGACGGTGCCAGCTTCTCTTCCCAGAATTGACCGAGCAATAATTTGTAACAGTAAGTTTGCATTCTAGAACGTGGAAAAGTTAAACACAAAAAGCATTACGGCTAACTCTGCTTGCCTCGGCATTATTGCCAATTAATTTTGTTTTGAAACTAGATGTTTTATTTACCATTTGATCTGTCAAATTGCGAACATTGCTCCTAATTTAGTAAAGAAACTAAACACAAATGCTTGTTAATTGTAGTCATGAGAACGTAATACTAAATTGAGATAAAATCAAATCTAGGAGTTGGCACCCTCGCTTTAAGTGACACTCCTAACTACGACGCTGTGGGAATCTACGCCAACTGATGTTGTCCAGGCACCCATTTTAGTTGCTATGTCTTCCGTCTATGTCGCTGGCCTACGAAGATGCCACACCCCGTGACTCCCGTGTGAGCAGACTTGTGCTAATGGAACGTGTCGTCTCGACAGGTTATGTCGAATGCATACGACTACTGCTGGAATTCGGTGCTAATGGGACGACCCGCATGAGCATGGGCTGGACCCCGGCTCACAGTTCGGCCGAGGCCGGCAAATTGTCTGCCCTGAGAGCTCTCGTCACTGCTGGCGTCGCCGTCGACCGCAAAGACAAGTACGGGGACACACCGCGCCGTGTGGCCGAGATCTACGGACACAAGGAGTGTGCCGCCTTCCTCGCTCAGTACGTCATACAATCAATTGATTGACCAATCGATTAAGCCATTAATCGATCGATCAATAAATAAATAATTCAATCATCCAACCAACCAACCTGCCTACCTACATACAGTTTTACCTATCTAACTATCTACCTATTTAGCTCTCTATCTATCTATCTATCTATCTTTTTTTTACTAATTAATTAATTATTCTATCTCTTTATATTTGTTACTTTTTAAAATTATGTAAAATTCTAATGTTTGTTCTTTATATATTCCTTTTAATACACCATTATGGTTTGGGTAATTTCCTTAATGTCTTTGAAACTACATATGTATCTTAATTTCTTAATATATAGACTTTCTAAAATATAAAATCATACTTGTCACGATATACATACTTTTAAACATCTTCACCGTGTGTCTTTTATATATCAATGTATGTATGAATATGTATGTAATGTTTCTTCTCCGGCAACATAGGAAGTACTCACACTACAAACACATATACGGTAGGGGGCGCCACTGTAAACAGCGACTCCTTCAGATCGTTGTATTTGTTGCAGGGTGGAGCAAGACAAACAACTTGATATCAAGCGCGGAGTGCGACCTGTCTCTCCCATCTCGGACGTGTCCGACGACTCGTACGAGGACTCGTACGAAAAGGATCCATGGTTCTACAGGAAACACTGACCTGTGTCATCTCTGACGTCATATCGACGTAACGCGACTAAGCGCCAACCGACTACGCCAGTGGTTCGAGTGGCCGGCGCGCTTAGCACGAGAAACAGAATACAGACGGCAGGACCCAGAAGAGTGTCTCATTCAACGTCCTCGCGTAGCCGAGCGGACAGTGGCGACGATGCGACCTACGCGTCGCTTCTTACACGGCGAAACTGACGGGGCAGCATATCGCTGAGGTTCCGGTTACTCCAGCACTAGCACTGGGCCTACTATCGTTATGTTATATGCTATATTATATTCGTCTGTTGCAGACTAGTCACGTCGATCTCATATAAATATTGAGACAACGCTTGACATCGTGTAAGGCACGCGACTGGACGTTGTGACACGAGCTGATACTGTCGTATGAATTGCCGTTGTGGTATGAATTGACACCGTATGAATTGACATCGTGATGCCACTTGACATTGTGGACCGACTTGATAGTGTGTCACGACTTGACATTGTCGGGCAATTTGACATATTGTATTACGTCTTGACGATGTGAAACAATTTCAAATTGTGATGTTGATTAATCCACTATTTGTTCACAGAAACCTGTATGACGTTGCCAATATCCATATAAGTAGATTAGCAGTAAATACAATATAAAATAACTAGAGCGACTATAAAATAAAGCATGTAATAAATCGCATTTATTTTATTCACTTATCTAGTCGTAGCCCAAGTTGTTTCCACAGCACGCCCAGGCGTTATTTGAGTGTCATGTTGTGTACTGAAACATGGCTTTAGGTGCTTATCTGAATTCTCTCTGATGCAAACTGTTTGGCATGTTCTGACAATGACGCCGGGTGATGTGCGTCAATTTGTTCTACAATGTTATGTTTATTATAAAGAAACAATAAAGATGATATACCCATTGCTTCAGTTCACTCTTGTAATACAATGGTTGCATGTTTAGTTTCAAGGTGATTAATCGGTTGTACGTGTATTTAAAGAAATACACCACAAAGTGTATATCCATTGCGAGTTTCATGTGTGCTTCATGACTAGAACGAGAGCTGTGTTATCAGTTGGACTGTTATGAACAAAACAGTAAAGATTATAAACTCATTCCGAAAAGAATGCAGGTACACAAACTGTGCAAAAGAAAACAATATTAACTACGACACTTTAAATAGTGTACACCCGTGCATCTAAACGCAGCACTGATAGACACACATTCGAAGTACAATTAAATACATTGAATGTATGTGTGGACATTTTAAATGTGTAGGAAAAGTGGCGGCTATAGTGTAAGAAAGATTAAATTAACTGTCCAAGAATGATTCATTGCAAATATCCACGATCGATTGGAAAATGACAACTGCAATTTTTATAATATTAAATGTCGCAATGCATATAGAGTAAACATTGGCCACCGAGGTCACATAAATCGGATAACTATCAATCTTCTAAGTTGAAAATATATTAAATTTGCCAACTTGTTGTTATTATTATGATTATTATTCATGATTTTTAGCGTATTCGTAGGGATATGCCTTTCCGTTGCAAAAACTATTGCAAATGCCCTAGTCACTAGCAGACCTGACCACTGTTATTCCCCTTTTCACAATATTGTCTTTGTGGATATCGCAGCATTCAGAATTCCTGAGCAAGGGTTATGGTTAGGTTTCACGTGCTACTCGTTCTATTAGTCCTACGACTTCTACCGTCACTGCATTGGCTTCCTGTCTCACATCGTATCGTCTTTAAGGTCGTACTATTACTTAACAGGCGCTTTCATGTAATAAGTAACCTTCGTATTTATGTTCACTGCTTATTTATTAGGGCGTGCAAGTCTCGCGCGCAAAAACGAGGCTGGGGGCAGTTGGGGGCAGGAGGTCCATATACTCCATGTTAACATATAGGACTTTGTTTTGTTTTGGTCGTAATAATCGAACTGTCCCGAAATAGCGTATTTCAGTTATATTGTCCGAAGGGTTATTACAAGCAGAAGCAATGGAACACTTTGCCCGTGACAATGATCACGGAAATCATGAATTTTAATCGATTATTATGGTCGTTGCCATGGCAATAGCGGCAAGTACTTGTGTTTGGCGATCTTGACTAATAATGAAGAGTGCCAGTTTTCGTGCAGTACAACCTGTTTGGGCCAAACGTATACATGTGTTATGATTATGTGCATTTAGACAACTTGTCAGATATAAGTGCTTATCGAAACCACAACGTACAGCAATGTAAAACGCAAATCCCGTAAAAGACACATACAGCCTATAGCATCGTGTCGATTATCTGCACTTCGTAAATCGCTATATGTGTCTATGATAGTGTGGTAAACTCAATATTAAATCGGACATTTAAGATAAGAAACGTATAACACAAGATATTTATGAACTGATTTTCCTAGTATTCATCAGTCGGAAGCTACAACTGTCATCCATCGTTAGAATATTATTCTTGTGTCCACTCCCCAATTAGTCTCGCTTAGTCCCCAATAAGCTCCAGTCGCGCGGAGTCACGCCATGTATCGTGACCCACTTGCAGGCCCTATCGGCAAACACCCGAAGGTGATTACGCCAATGTGAGTGGGGGCGGGTCATGTTTGGAAGTGTTACACTGAATTTAAGTGTTTGCTCAGTCTTCATTTAAAAGTGTCCACCGTGGAGGCAGACAACTGTTTCAGATAGTCCGTATCAATTCTTTATCGTTCTATTGAAGAAACTGTTACCATACACCCCAGTTATAGCCGGTACCTTAATAAATCGTTTACTATAGCCACGCGTTTTGTTTACTGAATGAACAAGGTGGTTCAGAAAAGGAATAGCTGTTTCTTGGTGTTTGGCTTTATAAACTAAAGTTAGACGACTGACCTCCCTGCATCATTCTAGTCAGTCCCACTTAAGGTTTTGCATCATCAGAGTTACACTGCATTCTCGATTGATAACACCCTTTACAAATATAGCCGCTCGGCGTTGTACTTTCTCTATTTCTTATATATTTTTTGTATAGTGGTCCCAAGCGGCACTTGCATAATCGAGATTCTGACGAACTATGGCAAAATAGGCGGTCTGTGTGTTTCTCTCGGAGCTTTTAAAGAGATTTCTTCTAATGAATCATAACACACGGTTTGATTGGGCAGTCAGTTTGGAAATGTGATTGTTCCGCCTGAGGTCCCCAGCCAACTCCACACCCAAGTGTGGGTGGTGGTGTACAATTCCCAGGTTCTCGTCATTGATCATGTACTGATAGTGTGGGCAGTTTTCGTTTTCGTTACTTGCATAACAGAACTTTTTTGTGTGTTAAAATTCATCTGCCAAGTTGCAGACCAATCCACCAGCCTTTGCAAGTCGGACTGGAGGGCTTCTGAATCATTACTGTCATTTATACAAAGCATTATAAAATACAATCATCGGCAAAACGCCGGATGTTAGACGTAATGTCCTTGCCAATGTCATTGACATACAATAAAAAGAGGAGTGGGCCCAGTACAGTGCCCTGAGGTACCCCAGACTCGACTATTACCTCTTCTGATAATTCGCCATCTACTACCACTTTCTGTTTTCTACCAGTTAGACAATTCGATATCCAATTGTGGATTTCACCACTGACCCCATAGTAGGCCTACTGAAGCTTTTTCATAAGTCGAACCTGAGGCACGGTGTCAAATGCCTTACAGCAGTCCAATATCAGAAGGTCAGTTTGGAGGCCGTTGTCTAAATCCTAGCAATGACTTCCATAGCATGAATTAATTGTTTCACAGGAATGTTTATGTCGGAAACCATGCTGGTACTCTACGATGATATTACTAGAGTCCAAGTGGTCCATTATATTGCTGTAGATAATATGTTCAAACAACTTGGAGCATACGGATGTTAATGATACTGGTGTATAGTCTACCGCAGCAGATTTATCTCCCTTCTTCAACAGTGCTGAAATGTTGTTATTTGTCTAGTCAAGAGGAACCTCACCCGTATCAATTGATTGCTGGAACAGTCGAGCCAGGAAAGGTGGAATTTGATCAGCTATCTCTTTTAAAATCTTATTAGGGATAGCGTCAGGACCATGTGCATTGCCGGGTTTCAGTTTGAATAACAGCTTATGTATTCCGTACACCGAAACTGTCATTCCCGTCAACGCAGCATATGGTGTTTGAGGCTTAGTTGGAATGGTGGCAAGATCGTCCTTTGTGAAGACAGCTTGGTATTGTTTTGATAGTATGTCAGCTTTGCCCTTACTAGATAAGACCAGATGATTATAACTATCTTTCAGTGATAGAATGCCAACAAAATCCCTTCTAAGGCTTTTTATATAAGACCAGAATTTCTTTGGTATTGTTTTTTCTTTGTTGTCATCAACGCCTAGAATTCTATCAATGTAGTTATGATAAGCATCGGTTGTTGTTGCTTAACACGTGTTCGAAGCTTTCTAAAAGCTACCCAGTCCTGATTGTATTGTGTTTTGTTTGCTTTGTTGTAGATTCTTTTTCTTACGGATTAACCTGAGTATGTCTCGTGTCATCCATGGGAGTTTATTCATATCTGATAATTTTTCGTAAGGATGACTCTATTCATGCTATTTATAAGAGTAGATTTAAACTTGCTCCAATTGTCATTAACTGATCGCAAGTTGAAGTTTCTCCTAAGAAGGAAAAATTTAATTCCTCCATCTCTCTCTCTCCTCTATCTCCCCCCTCTCTCTCTCTCTCTGGCGCCCGTGTCTGCTCGTTTATATATGTAGACAGTCCTGTTTTTTCTTCTTCATAGGTACTTTCATGTCAAGATCCGTGGTAACAATGTCATGGTCGCTAATTCCAGTGACCGTAGAAGTATTTCTGAATATATTATGATTTCTTGTTAAGATCAGGTCCAATTTGTTATTGAGACATGTCGGCATTCTGACCATTTGGTGCAATGAAAAATATTTACAGATGTCAATCAGCTTATGGCTAGGAATGCTCCTCCACCATTCCTGTTCTGGTCTTTTCTGTGAATGTCATATCCTGGGTGGAAAATCTCACCATCAGATACCGATGCATCTATGTGCGACTCTGTACCGATGACAATATCTATATCCTCAGCTTCCATAGTACTCATAAATTGGGTGTGTTTTTCTATGGTCAATAAAGTATAACAGTTAATTACCATAACTTTAATGGGTTTAGATTTAGTGGTTGGTTTGCCCTGACTTGGAGACTCAGACTCATGATGGTAACGGTATCACAGGTGTCAGATGCTGAGTCCGACAACAGTCCATAAGGGTTGGGGTCACTGTATGGGGCTGTCGTTAAAGCAGGAGTTTGATAAATTTGGCAGTGAAAGTGAGTACAAAATCAGATGACATTGGAATTATGTAAATGGCGATATTCTTTAGGTGAAACTCCGCAGCAACCAATGTGGATCCATATCACATTCACCACAGTGCATAGCACGGAGATTGCTAGCAACAGCCTTCTTACATACTCCACATGGACATTTAATAGGTCCTGGGTTCAACTGTATATCGACCGAGACAAGAATCTCAAGCAACAGACAGGTGGAAATTGTTCGCTTATTTGCCAAGTGATATCGGGAGTGTCTGCTCATAACATGCCTAATGTGCATATCAGCACCTAAACAACAGAGCTGTTGTGATCATCCTCTCATCCACAAGGTGAAATCCAGCATCTACACTGTTAGGACGCAGTGACACATAATCATAGCCGCCATGTGTAAGCCCGACTATGAATATAACCGTCAAGGCAAAAGCTGTTGTTATTGTAAATTCATCTATAACAAATCATCAATAATAAGTTCGTGATTAAGTTGATATTTAAAATAAATAATAAAATAAATAAGTAGCTTAAAATGAGGTTGTAGACAATCAAATAATTCAATAAAAATCCTAAATATAAAATGAGATTTTAAAAGGCTAAATACAAATCGTTTAAATTAAAAGGCTAAATATATATCGTTTAATGTTTCGCGCTCAGTAAAATAATAAGACGTTTAGTGCTTATGCAATGAAACGTTCAGAGGATTTCGCCCCCAGGTGACTCTGGGTTATAAAGAAAGGTCTTGTGAAAAGGCCTGTTGTTAGTCTGTCTTTGTGATTTATGACGCGAACAATTAAATGGGCATATATTAAAGCCCACAATGTTGCAAATACACAATTTCAGCGGCGTAACTGGTATAATTTATAACATTTCTGCGTGTCCAAATAAAGTGATGTGTTGGTCGTAAAGCTACATTAGTGTCAAACACAAAAATGCAGAATTTGGATTACAAAATATGATTTGAACCGAGCAGTGAAAAATAGACGTATACCACCTTACGCCACCTAGCGACCTGTAAGAAAACCTATCCAACTTTGATCGTCTAGTGTTAGATCAGTTGAAAATGTTGCCAAATTCCGCCGTCAATCAAAAACCTTGATAACTTTGCCTATTCACCGTGGCTCCCTGGCGTTGACAACCGGAATATTGATTGATTTGATATAATTGATATAGTTTCTAATGGTTAGTTGATTGTATACGAAAAGTGACACAGTTATAATATATAATCAAAATTGTATGCTTGTTACAAATTATTGACATTTATGTTAGGACTTATCAATTCTAGTGTTTCAGAGAATGTCGTAAAGCTAATATACTCCCTGTATTAAGCCAGCCATGACGCCAAACCGGCAAAACAAAAAAATGGACAACTACAATTTTTGAGAAGCTCAATATTGTTATTGTATCTAGATATCGACATTGACAAGAAATTGTATCTGTATGTGTACATATAAAGTATCAGTGACAGTGGGATCATGAAACTTATATGCAATACCATTTTAAAATAACTAATAATCATTACATCAGAAATGTTACATTAATGAGAATGTATAGTTAGCAAAGCGACAGAACAACTAGGCTGCCGAAGTCAACAAGTTTGCCCGAAAATCATTTTTTTATCCGCTAGATGTGGATGGTGGTGTTTGTAGCACTGACGTGTATGTGTGACTATGTGAACATTTCTTTCAAAGGTATAACACTCAGTGACGCTGATGGTCTATTTTCTCGGTGTGAACTATACCGGTCAATGCCCAATATCGCAGCAGTAACGTGCAACCGCTAAAGCAGAGCAGATGATATTTTGGGTCTAAGCTTCCGGCGGAAAGTTAAGGTGATTTAGGCAAAGGCGTTTTAAAGATAAACTGAAACAGTTTTCAGAGATTTAATTATGCATAAACCAATACTTCAGATTTTGTTTATTGTTTATTGCGTATAGTAATATTTCAGAGAAGTTACTGTTGTTGCTGTTGTTGTTATGATGCTAGTGGTGGTGTAGGTATTGTTGCTGTTGCCACTGCTGCAGTTGCTTTGCTTTTGTAGTAGTAGTAGTAGTAGTAGTAGTAGTAGTAGTAGTAGTAGTAGTAGTAGTAGTAGTAGTAGTAGTAGTAGTAGTAGTAGTAGTAGTAGTAGTAGTATTAGTAGTAGTAGTAGTAGTAGTAGTAGTTGTTGTTGTTGTTGTTGTTGTTGTTGTTGTTGTTTGTTGTTGTTGTTGTTGTTGTTGCCTCTTCCTCTTCTTCTTCTTGATGTTCATGTTGATATTGTTGTTTTTGATGCTGCTGCTGCTACTGCTACCGATCACGTGAGACGTTTGTTACACACGTGCGTATGTCGCAGTCACAGCTCTAGTATAGGATACCAAAATAGGACTACGAAAATATTGCGTCATAGCGCACCTTTGACACCTAAAAATCGACCCGACTTTCGACAGTTTGTGACGTAATTTTGTATTAATTCTTATAGATGCACTGGCCCACCAACACACTGTTTACCCTTTTAGTATGTAATCCCAGATAAATTATTATGCATAGGGTGGTCGTGTCGTCTAAGCGTGACCCTACGTAAGTAGAACGGTTTTCTCGCGTTCGTCGTTTAAACGTCGTTTAAACGCACATGACTGGTAGGGCGGAAATGACGTCAACACTGGTTTCCAGTATCCACAGGCGAACGATCGAGAAGGCACTGGGCGAAGCGCCGCTGTATTCGGGAAGAAACGTCTCGATGGGCGATCCCAACATGAGAACGAGCCTGCATACACAAATGAGAGGTAGGTTTGTTGAAATGCTAGCGATATTTCAAGTGCGCTTAACGTGGAAAATGTACGCCGTACGATATATCAAGTTGACTGCTGTGGCGGCAACATCATGGCGTCGCTGAACAGTTTCGACAGCGGACAAAACTAAGCTCTCAGTGTTTGCTGATGTATTTTATCACTCACTAATATCACAAAGGTAATTAGCAAACAGCGTCAAATAACTTTTGCTTTCAAAATTCGTATTAGGAATGTTTAGTTAGCCTTTCAATTATATGACGTCACGGTAGCAGGGCTACGTTACACCACGGACGGTACACGTTCTGTTCTCGTTACATGACTTCCGGTAGCCATTTTATTTCAGTGGCATTATTATCGCACTATTATATATATATATATATATATATATATATATATATATATATATATATATATATATATAATTATGGTACGAAACGTGACGAAGAGAACGCATATATTTTCCATAAAATGTAATTGTATGGCGTATAATAGTGCCACTATATAATATTATTATATACGTCAACATTAATTAATACCTGATTATCAGCAGTTACCGATGGATTAAAATATAGTCGGAGAGTTAAGAACACGGTCAAGTCGATCGTGCCTGCTAGGCTACTCCTGAACGCAGCTGACGCGTTTCCAAGTAGCGGGAATGAATTTCTAGCAAGGATGATGGGCCAGCTCATTTTCTGCCCTATTATCGTTATTTGTCTTTGTGTTTTATATATAGTGCGTCAGCACAGACGGCAGCGGACACCTGGAGGCGGAGTATCGATCAAAAGGTATGTCGCTAATCGTTATCTTATGTGACCCAGAAGAGGACGCAGAAGAGGACGCAGAAGATGGAGCAGAAGAGGACGCAGAAGAGGATATAGAAAAGGACACAGAAGTGGACGCAGAAGCGGACGCAGAAGATGGAGCAGAAGAGGACGCAGAAGAGGACCATAAATGCTGGAAGAGGACGCAGAAGGGGACGCAGAAGAGGACATAGAAGAGGATGCAGAAGTGGACGCAGAAGCGGACGCAGAAGAGGGAGCAGAAGAGGACGCAGAAGAGGACCAACATTGCTGGAAGAGGACGCAGAAGGGGACGCAGAAGATGGAGCAGAAGAGGACACAGAAGAGGACACTGAAGAGGACGCAGAAGTGGACGCAGAAGATGGAGCAGAAGAGGACGCAGAAGAGGACCCAGACATTAACATAATTAAGTTTCCCTTGCTCTATTAATTTTGTTTTCTTTATGTTTCCAGGTGCTATGACGTCACTGAACATCGGAATGAAAAGTATGACAAAGGGTACTTCTGTGATGACAACAGTAGGTATGAATTACTGTTAGTTCTTTAGGTAAGGCTTAATTGTATTTCTTTTCAGCTCTTTGTTAATATTATCGCTTTTTTGTTGTATATGCAAAGCTGCAGCCGTGACGTCAATGGAACACTGATGACAGAGCATGGAACAAAAGGTAGATTTTACGTAATTGCTCTCTCCCCATCTACGATTACAGACTGTAAAATTTTAGTTTGTAATTTTCTAGATCACACTGCTTGCCAATAAATGATATTAGCCATATTTTATGTTTACATGTTGGAAACTGTTCAACTTCAGTTGTGGCCAAACGTAACGTCACAGGAAGGAACAACGAAAGAGCAGCTACAAAAGCAATAAAAAGGTAATATTTCGGTTACATCGTCCTTAGTATATGTATGCCTACATCTGTTGACGTTTCGATGTGGCAGTTGTGCCTTTAGGGATCACCAATGACGTTCTACCTGAAACACGGGAAATGATAAAGATCACAAACCGAAGTGATGGTGTTTTCACATGAACTTTGATGCATGTACAGCAGCAATCGCTTGGTTTTCGTTATGTTATTATCGGCTTTGTTCTTTGCTTTAGGTCGGAAATAGCCACGAAGTCTCTACCAAAACACGATCCTTACGTGCCAGGTTGTGTACGTTTCATCACGTAACGACCTTCACATGTGAAGCCGGTACAGCAAGCCATATTTATACATTCTAATTGAAGTTTGGCTTTTAGGTCGGAGGTAACCAGAGTTTCAACAACAGTATCTCGTCAACGTCTCGCTAGACGGAGACAGCGACCTTGGAGCATACGACACGGCAGCGACAGAGGCCGACGGACCGGCACCGTCGGCTCGGCTCCGTGGCCTGCGTCGCTCACCCAGAGTAACGGCGCGGGAGACGCGCCAGGACCTCGCACACGAGTGATGTACTCGTCGAGTCGACATCACCCACAGAACGTCTGACGCCTCGCTACAGACGACGCACAACGACACGTGTTTGTGCGGCACGAAACGTCTGTACTGATTCCTTACGTAACTCGGGCACACCAAGTCCCTGTTCACAGTTGGTTAACAGTCACAAAGCATTAACGGATTATGACGATTCATTTTGGCCAGTGTTCTGTACGGACTGCGCCTATGTACATACCTGCGGGTCACGTGATATGACTGAACGAATACCTGTAGGTCGCTATGTATCGAAAGAAAATACGATATTGTGTATTGTAATAGTAAAACGTACGACGCTCTTCGATAAGAGCTTGCCGAAATGTGTCACTGACTCGACTCGGTCTATACTGCTAGTGTTAAAAATGTACCGGCAAATGTTACTACACGTGTAAAACGTCTCCCATCAAAAACTAGTATACCAAACGAAGGCCTGTCGATTGACTTAATCTTAAAGTTATTATTAGGCACTGCTGTTTTTCAGTACCGTAAACATAAACGGGGTAAGGGGGTAGGAGGGGGCTGCCCCCTGGTAGTTCCCCCACGCACGAACGCACGTACGCACGCACGTTGCACGCATACACGCATACACAAAAGCAACACTGTTATTATAAGGATCTTCCTTCGTTATGTTTACGAAGCCCCGCATCACTAGGGTGGCGGTTATTTACACGTTTCAAGACAATCTTTAAAACTTGAAATCTATTTGATTTCGTGCCCTTCACACAAAAGTTTGCTTTGAAACATCATGGATTGTGTAGGGTTTGTCCGTAGGCCAACCTAGCTTTTTGTATCCGGAACAACTAGAAAAATAACATAAAAAGCCAGCCCGCGGGCTGCGGGCCCCCGCGGGCTGCGGGCCGAAACCCGTGTGTGTGGGCGCGCGCTCGTGTGTACTGTGTGATTGTGTCCGCGGGTGCGTATTCGTTAACATAATATCTACTTTGTAGCCCGGTGTTCTTTATGTGTCGACAGCAAGTGTTGTCTCGACCGATGCGTAGCTGCTTGTATCAAACTTATGTCTTGTAGTACATTCCGGAATAACAGAACGGACGGAAAAGTGCCTGGCTATGCACGTCGACTCGGCAACATTAACCACAGCCACCCGCTATCAACTGGACGTCTGCGACTCGGAGCACAGCGGATTCGTTTGCAAGAAACGTAATGCTTTAGTATTGAACTCCCTCCTTCAAGGCAACAAAACTAGTTGCTATGTCTGGTTGTAGAAAGCCTACGGCACAACATAATGATAATAACAGAATATTATATCAAAATCTGCGCGAAATGCAAGTTTGCTATTGATCTTTGTTAATACTGATGACTATTGCTAAGGGGTTTTGCGTCAATGTTCACTTTGTTTATCCACATTCGAGTATGGCTCAACCAAAGTTACGCAATTATACACCTGTTTTGCAGATCAAATGTGCATGCGATTCCGATACCAGAAACTGTCGACGTTTACCCATATTGTGTTGATGTTGTCAGCACTCTCGTTGCTGTACCAGATGGGTTTGCCGTGGGAGCCGGACGTGATGCCAGTTGGCCGGGAAGACCGCATGCGCAACGAGCCGAACACTCGCGTTGCCGCTTTCTCGGTCATAGGTACGTATTTTAATAATAACAATGTTTATTCTTTGTGGCAATAAGAGCATTACAACCGATAAATCAATTCATTAATGTATACATTATTAGATTTATATCACTGATAGACATAGCCTATTAACTATAATCATAAATTGCATCTGCCTTGTGCGCGTCGTTCTTCCTGTAGAGTTTAGACCCACAGGAACTTGTCGTTTCTTCGTTGAGGGTGTTTCTTGCAATCACTCAACATGCTTTGATGTGGCAAAGGGGTTATGTTTAGGGTAGTGTTTTTGTGAAGGAATAGCCGATTATTACACTGTAGCCCGGACAAAATATGAGTCTGCTTTCTGCGTATAATTGTAAATGAGAACTCACTCTGCTTAGATGTAGCCTTATGTGAAACTACAGGTTCGGTTTTCTAAAATAATTGTATTTGTAACAAATATTTATTAGTAATTTTATACAAGTGCTAAACTGTATGGAGTAAGACAAGTAAAAACTGCGCTCTCTAAGGTTTCTTGCTAAAACAAAAAGTAACCATAACTATTTGGACTGCCTTCTGGTGTAAATTTCCATCATAACAATAAATCAAACTTGTGTATTTCTACTATTAAAGCCTAAAAACACCAGTACAATTGGGCGATGGCTATTTTCTCCACGTCAAAATGCCCTTTTATTTAAGTTTAAGGTTAGTTTTAAGGTTAGTAGTAGGTTTAGGGTTAAGTTAGATTATATTCGATTAGATTCAGTTAGACAGAAGTACCTTGACAAGATTGACATCAGGCGTTTACATGCATTTGTGCGTGGAGGAGTAGCAAATAGCCACCTCGGTAGAATTGGCTTAGAGTGTACGGAACCTGCAGCCCATTTTGATTAGGTTGCCTCGTTATGAAGCAATAAATGCAATGCAAAGAATGGTGATGGAATGCATTTTATTCGTAAATAACCAGGTAACACTAAACATAATATTGCAATATGACATCACCACAGATACTCAGCAGATTCAACTGCTGCACAAAATGCATGAAAACAACAGACAATAACAAACTCACACCAGACTTATCTACAGATTAATTTGCACGCATTATAGTTATTCGTAGATTCCCTGTTAATACTTCATAAATTTTATATATATATATATATATATATATATATATATATATATACATATATTAAACAACTATAACAAATTTAAATACAACATTTATTGTATATCCATTGTAAATTTTCCTAATTGACAAGGTATTAGCACAATGTCATGGTATACGTGGCATTAGACACAATGATACATTATTCTGCATATTATTACTCACGCCATGAATTCAATCTTTGGGTTGTCTCCTTGACATAATAACCACAACATACAGCCACTAGTAGCTATAATGAAATGTGTTTCACTTCAAATGAAGAGTGTCTGCATGGCTCGCTTCACTTGGTTCATCTCCTGTTGTTGCTGCAACAAAGACAAGGAAACTTGTTTGACACAATACAGGACATGGCTGTCACCGCCTGGTGACTGACAGTCTAACAACTTGCAAGTACTTAGTAGGCAGCTACAGATAGACTCGCATCACCTCACCTATCTCAATCTTGGCTATCCCATACCCTTGTGTGGTCATTAGGAACCTGTGGTGACAATCACATACACCGTCTCCACCTCTGCCAGCCTTTTGTTCTCATTTGTGACCAGTAGAAGTTGAGAAAATGTTTAGGTGACATCTCATCTCCAAAGTATGTGTTCTTTTTATTTAATTCTACTGTTGCTATCCATGCTATTAGGCTTGCAAGCTCAGCTAACGTTTGCACAGTTCTTGATGACTTCTTGGTTTTGAAGTCAACATTGTACTGGTTTAAATGGGTTTAAAATTCGTTCATACTGCTGTGTATCTGTGCTTGTATGACATTTGAGTTGTTATTCATGAGCTATAACTTCTCGGCATTGACATAGATTGAAGACGGTTCGTCCAGACGATTCATAGAGTTCTTGGTCATCTCCTGCTATGGCGTTTATCTCATCAGTAAACTGCAGGTTTTTGATTGTGCTAACTCTGCCTACATGATGGATGAACATTATCTTATACTGACTGTTTGGATCAGAATTACGATGTCAACAGTAAGTCAACTAATAACGTATAAAATTAATATGTTTAATTACACTGGTATACGTCTTTTGATATAATCACGCCCTGGATTATACGATACATTTGTCAGTCTAAATGCAATGGTTGGGTATTTCACATTAACTGGAGGTGACGTGCAGGAGCTACGTTGATGTAATGAGAGCGAGAGACTCACAGACTGCTGGAGGAGTTTCTTCTGCAGAGTTTGCATCTCCTCCTTCATTGTGTCCCTGATCGTGCCCTACAGGTGAAAGCAACATCAGTATGTATAGTTCTAGCTGTTTACTGCACTTTGCAAGGTTCTATTAACTGACAAGTCTATATATACTGTGGTTACAATGTTATCCTCTTATAAGGTCTCATTGACCTAGTCAGCATTATTCAGAACATTTATGCAACGTCGACCTTTTGTACTGACATTGAAGGTGGACACTACCAGGGTGCTTTCATCCCCAGTGGTTCTTTTATGTCCCAAACTGAGATGTTACAAACATTACCATGATGGGCCGTTTACTACTCATATGTAGATCAAATGAACCAAAAGGAAATTTTTAGAAAACAGTCTTCTTTTTATAGTCTAATATTTTAATTACTTGAAATTTCTTAGATTCATTTCATTATGAATCTATCAATAAATTCATATCATAGGAATGGGAAACCGTTGTTTGGTTCGCTGAGCCTCCCAATATTTGGGATGGCAGAGCCGGGAACATCCCCCGTCTTTTCCACAGTTAATTTCGTTCTGGTGCCAATTATTATGATTCCGCTTAAGCCATTGCATATCCTAACTGTTGAAATATTATTGAGGCTGTGACCAAGACTACGACAAAGGTAGTGTGACGAGGGCACTGCTCAGTGCTGCACGTTCAATACATCGATCCCAGTTGTAGCCTATATGTTCACTTATCATGTATGTTAAAATATTGATCTGATTGACATGCTTAAAGTCGCTGCGGTTGATTGGTCATCCTTACTAATTAACCGCTTTAAGTACACCGTAAAGCACTCGAAGAGATTCCGTTGACCGTGGTTAAAAGGGAAATTTGATTGCGATAACAGACAAGACAATAACGATACAGCACAGTGCTAAACGTCCCGCTACTACGTAATTGCTAAATGTCCAAGCGTAAACATCACATGGTAAGGCGTTGTAGTGGTTCTGGGAGGCAGTGTGAGAGTTGTCACAGTTCTGGGAGGCAGTGTGAGAGTTGTGGCAGGAGTGAGGCCGCGAGAGAGGAGGCACGTGGAGAGACAGAGTGTCTACGGAAGGATGCTACGTCTACATCTCAGTGTGGCCGTCATCTTCGCAATCACCGTTGGCAAGTAACGAGTTGTTCTTTGTATTTGTATAAGCAAATTGTGTATTTGTAATTGAATTGGACATCACAAAAGGGCATGCATTTGCAATTGTATTTGATATATGGTCTGAATTTGAAAAGTGTTTGCAAATACAATCAAATACACATAAAAATTACCAACAAAAGGTAAAGCATTGCCTGACATAATCTGGCTCACGAGTCAAGATGGAATGTTTTTCACACCTGGTCAACAGTGGCCAGGTAGCACTGAGAAAATTGGTCTACAGTGAAGCTGGTCAAACATTAGCATCAATGAATGAATGGGAAGCCAGTGATGCTTATCAATAGCCATAAAGGCAGGTATTCACAAGGAAGGTGCTTCAAAGAATCCTGCAGTCACCTGCTGTGTAAACATCCTAGGCTAAGACAAAGGAATCCAACAACAAGTGTGGATCTGTTACAGGTGATGGTGACGCCGGTTGGGTGTGCCAGGGAAGCGTGTGCTACCTGTTCGTGGGTCGCTCCAAGACTTATTCCCAGGCCGAGGACTACTGCGCCGGGGTCTCGGGATCTCTCGCCAGCGTCTGGCAGTCGGCGGAACGCAAATTCATCAGAGCCAACTTGGTGAGTGTTTCGGCGTGGAAGCAGAGACGAACGAGCGGGCGAAGGGACGGAGAGAGGTTGGGAGGGAGGGAGGGAGGGAGGGAGGGAGGGAGGGAGGACGGACGGACGGACGGACGGACGGGACGGAGGGACGGACGGACGGACGGACGGACGGACGGACGGACGGACGGACGGACGGACGGACGGACGGACGGACGGACGGACGAGACGAGACGGACGGACGGACGGACGAGACGGACGGACGGACGAGACGGACGGACGGACGGACGGACGGACGGACGGACGGACGGACGGACGGACGGACGACGGACGGACGGACGGGACGGACGGACGGACGGACGGACGGACGGACGGACGGACGGACGGACGGACGGACGGACGGACGGACGGACGGACGGACGGACGGACGGACGGACGGACGGACGGACGGACGGACGGACGGACGGACGGACGGACGGACGGACGGACGGACGACGGACGACGGACGGACGACACGGACGGACGACGACGGACGACGACGACAGACGGACGGACGGACGGACGGACGGACGGACGGACGAGACGGACGGACGGACGGACGACGACGATTAACGCACATGACGACCCTGACACACGGACAACGGACACGACAGACACGAGAGACGCACGGACGACGACGGCGGACGCACTTACCTACACGACATTACGTCTATACGGACAACTCGACGACATTTACCACACACAATACGTCACGCATTTAGTCTGCCATACATATACTCTGCCACACATATACTCTGTCACACATTTACCCTGCCACACATTTACTCTGTCACTAATTTACTCTATCACACATTTACTCTGTCACACATTTACTCTGTCACACATTTACTCTATCACACATTTACTCTGTCACACATTTACTCTGTCACACATTTACTCTGTCACACATTACTCTGTCATACATTTACTCTGCCACACATTATACTCTGTCACACATTTACCCTGCCACACATTTACTCTGGCACTAATTTACTCTGTCACGCATTTACTCTGTCACACATTTACTCTGTCACGCGTTTACTCTGTCACACATTTCTTCTGTCATACATTTACTGTCACACATTTACTCTGTCACACATTCACTCTGTCATACATTTACTCTGTCATACATTTACACTGCTATTCATTTCCTCTGTCACGCTTTAACTCCATCACATATTTACCCTGCTACATATTAATTATATCATATATTTACTCTATCACACATTTACTCTATCACAGAATTGCTCTGTCAAACATTTACTTTGTCACACATTTAGTCTGTCACACATTTACTCTGTCACGCATTTAGTCTGCCATACATATACTCTGTCACACATTTACTCTGCCACACATATGCTCTGTCACACATTTACTCTGACATACATTTACTCTGTTACGCTTTAACTCCGTTATATTTACTCTATCACACATTTACTCTGTTACACATTTGCTCTGTCAAACATTTACTTTGTCACTCATTTACTCTATCACACATTTACTCTGTCAAACATTTACTTTGTCACACATTTACTCTGTCACACATTTACCCTTCCACACATATACTCTGTCACACATTTACCCTGCCACACATTTACTTTGTCACGCAATTACTCTGTCACACGTTTACTCTGTCATACATTTACTCTATCACACATTTACTGTCACACATTCACTCTGTCACACATTCACTCCGTCATACATTTACTCTGTCACATTTCCACTGTCATACATTTACACTGCTATTCATTTCCTCTGTCACATATTTATTCTCTCATACATTTACTCTGTCATACATTTACTGTCACACATTCACTCTGTCATACATTTCCTCTGTCATACATTTACCCTGTCATACATTCACTCTATCACATATTTACTCTGTCACACATTTACTCTGGCACACACCGTCCCTGTCCTATGTCTTGGTTCATCGACCGTCCAACAGGTGATAACTAACGTGTAATGCAATTATAATTTCCTTAAACATAATGCATTTTATACTTAGTCAAAACAAATTTGTTTCTTTAGCAAAAAGTCACTCTTTTCAGAGTAAACGAAGTGTTTGATTGGGACAATGTACTTGCAATCTAATCAACACTTGCGTGGCGTAAGGGATCATCTCAAAGTGTCGTTGGCCTATAATATCAGGCATAATTGCTTTCTTTTGGCCTCAGGCCTCTTATCCCGCTTTTCTAATGAAAGTTTGTTTATATTGTTATGATATTGTCAATGTTGTAACATTATCGATCGATCTTCGTCGATTCGCTATCACAGTATGCGCATGTGTAGTCCATCAACATTGAACAATAATAAAATTAAACATTATTGAATACTCCCTTCCCCAAAGAAAGTATTTACGTCTGATAATAAGCATACTGGACATCGGCGTTCTGAGATGGTCCTAACAATTTGATGAATTTGTAGAAGTTTTCTGAGGACAGACCCACAGGCGCAGCATGGATAGGAATCTGCACACGCGCCAGCAGAGGCAAGCGTTTAGTATGCGAGTGGCACGATGGTTCTATGAGCTACGAAGTGCCCGATGTGATACGTGAGTATTTTGTGTACGTGCCCCTGTTATCAGGGTCGAAAAAAGAAAGTGTTTTCTGGGGGCATCAAATCTGCACGTCTTGCTGTATCGGGTTACCCAGGAATGTTTATTGTGGAAGGGCCAAACTTGTTTAGCACGTTCAACATGGCTCAAACATGCTGTCACAGTTTGGGCTGTCAGTGTCACACAGTTGCACCCATGGGAGGGCGACAGTTCCGTACCCTCTTAGCACCACTCCTCTGTCGTCGTGGCCTCATGGCATACAAAAACGTCGCGGCGACGTTAACAGTTTTGACGCTCAGAACAACCTCCAACTGCCACTTGAGACCCGTCGGGATGCACATTCAAACGGACCAGAAAGAACGTACAATCCGAGAACACGAGCCTAGGTTGACAACACACCCAACAAATTGTGTGAGGTCATGTTCAAGTATTGGCGGCTTCTTGTGTCTTCAGGCGATATAGGTTTATGACGTAATGACAGATAGATCGAGTTGTGTGCTCTCTCCGTTTCGTCACATTGCACGCATGCAAATCTAACATTATTAAGTTATTTCCGCCTACCGATCGATTGTCATATGTCAATGCAAACACACACTTTTGGTGTGTGTGCGCGCGCGCGTGTGTATGTGTGTGCGCATGTGCGCATTCGTTGATGGTTAACACAATATCTAGTGTGTCCCCGATGTTCTTTATGTGTCCACAGCAAGTGTTGTCTCGACCGATGCGTAGCTGCTTGTATCAAACTTATGTCTTGTAGTACATTCCGGAATAACAGAACGGACGGAAAAGTGCCTGGCTATGCACGTCGACTCGGCAACATTAACCACAGCCACCCGCTATCAACTGGACGTCTGCGACTCGGAGCACAGCGGATTCGTTTGCAAGAAACGTAATGCTTTAGTATTGAACTCCCTCCTTCAAGGCAACAAAACTAGTTGCTATGTCTGGTTGTAGAAAGCCTACGGCACAACATAATGATAATAACAGAATATTATATCAAAATCTGCGCGAAATGCAAGTTTGCTATTGATCTTTGTTAATACTGATGACTGTTGCTAAGGGGTTTTGCGTCAATGTTCACTTTGTTTATCCACATTCGAGTATGGCTCAACCAAAGTTACGCAATTATACACCTGTTTTGCAGATCAAATGTGCATGCGATTCCGATACCAGAAACTGTCGACGTTTACCCATATTGTGTTGATGTTGTCAGCACTCTCGTTGCTGTACCAGATGGGTTTGCCGTGGGAGCCGGACGTGATGCCAGTTGGCCGGGAAGACCGCATGCGCAACGAGCCGAACACTCGCGTTGCCGCTTTCTCAGTCATAGGTACGTATTTTAATAACAACAACGTTTATTCTTTGTGGCAATAAGAGCATTACAACCGATAAAACAATTAATTAATGTATAAATTATTAGTATTATATCACATATAACCAATTAACTATAATCATAAATTGCATCTGCCTTGTGCGCTTCATCCTTCCTGTAGAGTCTAAAGCCACAGGAACTTGTCGTGTCTTCGCTGAGGGTGTTTCCCGCAATCATTACACATGCATGTGTATGTGAATTTAAATTTGATGTGGAAAAGGGGTTATGTTGAAAGTACCCTTGACCTACAGTTGCATCACGTGTTTACATGCGTTTGTACGTGAATCTAAATTTGCTCCATAAAAGCAGTCTCGCCTTCTCTGCTTCCAGGCGGTCAAATGTAACGTAGCCGTTCGGTTTGATTGTAACTCGGCGAAATGAATAACACTCGCTTTGCCTTCGACTTCGCACAGACTTTACCGACACGATATTCTCATTCTTGTTTCTAGACAGTTCCACATTGGACAACATAAACATGACGACGCTCTCCTGCCACAACATGGAAGAATCACGCTGTGCGGCCGGCTGCCTGGCCGACAGTAACTGCCTCTACTTCAGGATGTCCTGTAGCTTCAAGAATCGCTGTCGCCGCCAGCAATGTAGGCTGCTCGGCCGCTACGACGAAAACCACGAAAGCGTCCGATGCCACATCGATTAGTCTTCACCGTGGTGGTCGTGACTGGCGCTTGACGAACGCGAAATGTGGCGTATTATTGAAACAACATGAAACAACTGAAAATTAACAGGAGTCAGTTTTCGTTCTCCATTATCTTTTTGTGCAGGAATAGCCGATTATTACACTGTAGCCCTGGCAAAATATGAGTCTACTTACTGCGTGTGGATCTAGAGTAGAGAGGGGCAAAGCGCAGCCCATGGGGCAAAAACGGACCCCCACCTAAATCATAAGATATACGTTTTAGCTGCCATACCTACCGATTTGTGGATGCACTATGCCGCCCAAACCATCTTGGTGGCAATTATTTCAGGAAATACAGAAATCGAAGTAAGTTACACAAATTAGAATTCTTTGTCAATATTATTGTAAAAACGCGAAGAGCTTTAGGCTTTTTCAGCGACTATACTTGTTAAGTAACTAATTATGCGAATTAGCTACATGAAAGTATAGTATCGTATACTAGAAGACGTTTTTCCCTGCGATAATGCCGTGTAGGTCAATTGTTACTCATGGCGGCGCCCAGTGTCATGCCCGTCCATTCCGGGATGTTGTCCTCCCATCTCTTTTTCTGTCTGCTTCGTCTTCTCCCTCCTTGCACTGGGCCATGCAGGATTGTCTTGACAGATCTTGTTACGTGCCCGTACCATTTCAGTTTGCGTCGTTTTACTGTGGTCAAGAGTTCTTCGTGGGGCCCAATGCCTGGCCGAGTTCTGTTTCGCACCTCTTCATTGGAGATGTGGTCTTTGTAGGTGATGCCGAGGAGCTTTCTGAGGCATCGCAACTCCATGGCATGTATCCTTCTCTCTGTGTCTGCTGTTAGTGTCCAAGACTCACAGGCGTACAGGAATATGGACATGACTAGGGAGCGCATCAGTCTGATCTTTGAGCTGAGCACTATATTCCTGTCATTCCAGATGGTCTTGAGTTTGGCGAGTGCTGCTGTGGCCTGGGCGATCCTGACGAAAATGTCAGGTTTAGATCCTTCATCTGCGATGATTGCTCCCAGATATTTGAACCTGTTGACGCAATCTAGTTTCTCGCCGTTGACCCTGATGTCAGTGCTGAAGCCAGTGGTGTTGTTGGTCATCAGTTTGGTCTTCTCTGCATTGATCTGCATGCCGAACGCTGTAAGAAGTCTTGTCAAGGCGCTCCACCAAGTCAGCTAGCTCCTCTTCCCTTCCTGCCAGGCCGTCTATGTCGTCGGCAAAACGCAAGTTTGTAATACTGTTGCCACCAATGCTAACTGTCCCTTCATGGTCATTCAGTGCGTCAGTCATAATTATCTCCAAGAAGATGTTGAAGAGGGTGGGGGAGAGCACACAGCCTTGTCTTACTCCGACGGTGGTTCTGAACCAGTCCCCTATGCTGTTGTTAAGGTAGACTGCGCTGGTGGCCTTGTCATAGAGGTTCTGTATCATTCTGATCAGGTTGGCGTTGATTTTGAAATGCCTCATGGTGACCCATAGTGCTGCATGCCATACCCTATCGAACGCCTTCTTGCTGGTGTTGGAGGTACTTCTCGCACAGTATCCTAAGGTTGAAGATCTGCTCTGTTGTGCTGCGTCCTGGTCTGAAGCCTGCTTGTTCCTCAGCGATGATCTTTTCCGCTTGCGGCTTCAGTCGGTTCAGCAAGGTTTTCAGCATAACTTGGCTTGGGTGGCTGATGAGGCTGATGGTACGATACTTCTGGCATAATTGTAGGTTGCCTTTCTTGGGGAGGGTAATGATGAGAGATTGGGTCCACGGCCTGGGCCACTCCCCTGTCTGCCAGATCTTGTTGCAGATAGTCAGTAGGGCACTTATCATAGCTTCTCCCCCTGCCTGCACCAGCTCCGCTGGGACGTTGTCCGCTCCTGCTGACTTCCCCTTCTTGAGCGATTTCACCGCTGCTTCCACTTCTTCGCAAAGGATGGGGTAGTTGTCGTTTGCTGGAGGGACGTTTAGTACTTCTGGGACACCTGTGGCTCTGTAGTTGTACAGCTCGGAGCAGTACTCGGACCACCTCTTTAGGATGTCCTGTTCTTCAGTCAGACATTTTCCATCCTTGTCCTGTATGGTGGTGGTTCGCCCTTGCTTTGTGCTGGTCAGGTCTTTCACCAGCTGGTAAGTTTTCTTGCTGTTATTCTTTTTCATGCTATCTTCGATGTCCTGGCACTGTTCTTCAATCCAGTTCATCTTTGCCTTTTTCATGCCTTTCTTGATGTCTTGGTTGGCTGCCCTGTACTGCCTTACTCCTTCCGCATCTTTCTTCTTCAACTCCCTTCGTTTGTCGCACAGATCAAGTAAGTCAGCTGTGACCCAGGGCTTCTTGACTGGGCGATGTTTGCCAAGGATCTCACTGGCGGTGTTGGTCACTGCTGTGTTGAAGGTGTTGATCAACGTTTCCATGTCTGTACCGTCGGTCTCCAGAATGGTGAGCGCTGCAAATTTCCCTCCTATCATTGCGTGGAAGGCTTCTGCTACTTCGGGGTCCTTCAGCTTCTCAAGGTCAAATTTGATCCTGGCGTGGCCGCGTTTCTTGACCCTCTTCAGATGTAGCTTGAAGGTCATCATGACGTGTGTCGGCTCCAGGAAAGCTCCGAGCCTTGGCAATGTTCACACTGGACCGGAAGCGCTTCCTTACCATGATGTAGTGTATCTGGTTGTGGTACTTTCCGTTTGGGCTGTGCCACATGGCTCTTCTGGATGCTTTATGTGGGCCAAAGGTGTTCGCCAGCATAAGGCCGTTGTAGCTGGCAAATTCCAGGAGCCTTAGGCCTCCCTCATTTGACTTGGTGTTGCAGTATCTTCCACATGTGTCTATCCAGTTCTCATAAGCATCTTCTCCTATCTTGGCGTTTCAGTCGCCTTGCACCACTAGGATATCTTTCTTTGGAGTTTGGTCAAGGACTTCATGCAGTTGTTCGTAGAAGTCTTCTACATCGTCATCGTTGGATGTTTCCCCGAGCTTTTCCTAGGATGTTCCAGCGGTATCTGTTCATCTCATGGGTGAGTTCATCTAGCTTGCCTGCTTCTCTCAGTGTTCTTACGTTCCATGTGCCCATAATGATGTTGCTCCTGGCACTGATCTTATTGTTCGGTATATCATTCGCGCACTTTCCACCTCCGCCCTGGTATACAGCGGAAGGCGCGGCCTTTTGTAACCCGGGCGACGGCCGATGCGGTATGGGCTGAGTAATGGTTGTCATCATCATGTGGCGTATCTGCGTCGGATGTCGCATGGCGGAGCCCATCCCTATCCATGCCTGACCACAGCCGATGTCCTCCATCTAGGTGGCTCGCCTTGGTCGTTGTAGTTCGTCTGGGAACTCTTCCGCCTGGCCGGTGACCTGCGTCTAGGAGGTCCTTCGCCCAGTGGTGCCGTGTTAACACCACCCCCTCACATGGTTTGGTCCGCCAGCTGAAGCGGTTTGCCGGGGCATGGCGCTTGGAGTCACACCTGAGAGATTTAGAGGATAGATGGAGACCAATGATGCCTGTCCACCCAAAGGTGCAGCATGCCAGACATCAAAGGTAGTACCTCTACCCAGAGACCCTTATACCCCAATGCAATGATATCGGGGCAAAGTGCACCAGATGCACTTTGCCCCGTTTATTATCTTCACGACAAATTGACTTCTAGAAATTGCTTATAAACTATTACCCTGATAATGTTAAATGCTGCAGTAACATATAATGTTATTTATTGATCATTACAGCATGGTATAACAGTTTTATGTTCATTTAACTTTGGTGACTTGCAGACATGTTTTGGAAATATAAACGAACAACAACCATGGTCATCCTATTCTGAGCAGCGGTGATGGCATTCGCTGGGGTAAAAGGGGATTCATGTGAGGAGCCGTTACAAATTAGCGCCTACCCCATTCCGAAACACACCTCTGGTCAGGCATTGCGGGGGCAACGTAGTTTAACCTGGGCAGTCTCTGGGAAGAAAACATCCTGCTTGGTGTAGTCACACAAGCCACGATGACACTGAGCCCACCTCAGCCATAGAAAGCACGCCCGGTGCTATATATCGCACAGCCAACATGTTGAACGCCATATAAGAAGATGGTGACAGACAACATTTCTGGAAAACAAAATGGATTATGAAGATGACGAACAGTGGACGTGTATCGTGTGTTGCCAAGCTTTCAGTCTGACCAGGGAGAAATGGACAGTGTCAAGATTGCAGGAGTACACGAGGATTGTACCACTGGTGGTCACTACTACACTTGCCACAGTTGTGATTCTGAGTAATTGAAGTTGGAGTAAGACGGCCCACAACACAGTGCACTTGTAATGAACAACATTATGTGTTCCGTTAAAGACTTGATCATTGTGGATGATATATTTGATGAAGAACTTTTTTGAACAAAAATTTTCACAAAAACTAAACTGTTGTCACCAGGGATCGTTGTTTCCAATACTAAGTGTAAAACGGCCTACCCTACTCTCAATTTACTTTACCTCTAATTTATGTTGTTGTACAGGGTGTAGCAATTATGAGTATTTTTGCTTGGATAAACTGCATATAATAAATGCCTAATTTATTAATATGACATAGTTAAATACCTAATTTATTAGTATTATTTATGTATATGTGATGTATGAAAAACAATGAATACTACACCGTTTCCCTTGTGACCTCTAACAGCCGTCAATGACCTTCTGCTCTTGCTAACTCATTTTTGAAGTTTGACCAACTGAAAACTGCTTTCATTCAAACCATTCACTTTTATAAGGTATGACCAATAGTGTTTATTTGTATACATTATTATTAGTTTCCGAACATAAACACTCGGTGTTTGTTAACATAACATCTAATTTATCTCACTCTCGCAAACTAAATAAATTACGTATGTATGTCTATTCCCATAGTTTACTAATATATATATATATATATATATATATATATATGTGTGTGTGTGTGTGTGTATATATATATATATAGCTTAATACGGTAGGACTATATCCTCACATTGTATAAATATATACATAAATATATATATATATATATATATATATATATATATATATATATATATATATATATATATATGAATATTTTTACACATGTCAAAAATAATATTTATACAATGTGAGGCGGATACTTAGTCCGTGAACGGTGCGTATTCCGCAAACGTGTCGTAGCCCGTGAACTCTCCGCACTCAGAACGAGGCTCGATTCCTTTGTGCTGAGATTCTGAGTACGCAAGTCGCAATAATTTGCAGCACAAAGGAAGATCGGATTTCCGACCGAATTTACAAGGTTAGTACGTGCACACTGTATCAATTCTGATTATGCTTCATGTCTACTGTCTAGTGTGCTTTACAATTTGCTGCGTACGCATTTCTTGTACTTATTTGTCCCTTTCGGTGACTTGCGTTGGTTGTGTTTAATTCCTTTGTTCGCCGCCATTTTGTTTCGAAATTTCGCTCATCCCATGATGGATTGCTCTCCCGATTTATTAGTCATTGGCCATAGTTTTGTTCGCCGCTTGCAGGAGACGTTAATGCGTCTTACCGACCCGACTTTAGCCATTTGTGCTGATCTGGGTGTATCCGCCCAGTATTCCACCGGTTTTTTCATGGCATCGGCGGCCTTAAATTAGACGGCTTAGTTAGGTACATTACATTCCGCTAGGGGCGCCATGGTAGATTTGTCTCATGAATCTGGTCCAAAATCTGAGGCCGGTCTGGGCCGCCATTGCTCTAGTGCGTAGTGCCCCGTGAACATTGGCATACAATGCGCTTCGATTTATGACACTGGACTGACAATATATGCAATGAGTCTGTAGTGTCTTGTGAACATTGGCATGTGGATATATCCGTGCTTTGAACAATGATACACATTGAAACCTGGTGGTGTACTTGGTACCTGATGTGGCTTATGAACATCGATACACTTCACTTGGCACTGATTGCTACTGAACTTAAATATTATAAACATTGAGTCAGCAATGCATTACATTTTTACAGTCCGTTCTCATTACATGCTGAAGCTGATGGGTTGTTGTACTTTTATTTCACTCGTTTCCCATGTATACATGTCGGCTGCATACAGTGAACAATATATAATATTATTTCACATTACAATGCGAGACATTCTACAAAACAAAGTTGATCGCAGTATTATTGGGTTTACTTTGTACTGTGATACCGTATATAAAGTAATTGCCCACATTCATAGATTAGTTATGATTAATTTTAGCACTGGAATTATTCACAATAACAATATTCTGACAAATACAATTACGTCAAGGTCAACTTTAAAAAGAAATGTCACTGATGGTTCACACTCTGATCGATATGCCATTATTTTGACTATATGAACATAAATCCATTTCAACAACATGTATGTGGAATTACAAACTATTCAGTTCATGAATTGCACTTAATATAATTAGGTCATCTCTCAATATAGATCACCTGCCAGCATTACTCAGTTGTCTAGGTGACGCCAAGGTCATATCAAGGTCACGTGATATGGGGGTCAATACTTGGTTATTAATATTTGATGTTACATAAATACCTTATTCGAACAACATTCTGGCCAATACAATTACGTCACGGTCAACAAAAAAGAAATGTCATATATTTTGGTATCATTGTCTGCCACTTGGCGGCAGCATAAATTTCAGTTCACAGAAAATGGATATGAAAACTGTGGACACAATGGCCTGTTTTTCTGACTCTAAAATGTCGAATAACCTTGTTAATTATAAAGCTTGAAAAAAATTCAAAAAGTATTGTAAACTACATAGCATACACTATCACACGAAAGTGTTTAAATGATTCTATGACAATTTTGTTGATGTACCTAGCTTAGTAGCCGAGCTTCCGCTCGTCCGAGAGCTAGGTCCCCAAGCGGTAATCGTGGACATCGGCACTAACGACTTGTCATGTCCCGGTGTTGACCCGGCTCTTCTCGCCTCCCGTATTGTTTCTTTCGGTCAGTCAGTTTTTGCGCTACCCACGGTGTCCGAGGTAGTCCTCTGCCAACTCCTTCCACGTGTCGCTATCCGTCCTACCGGGCGGCGTCGGTTTCCTGTGCGGGCCGACTTTAACGAAGCCCGGTTCGTCGTGAATCGCACGTTGGAGGGTTTAACCAGGGACCTCACCCACATTCAATACTGGAGACACCGGGGGATGCACGCTGACTGGGAGCCATATTTTTGGTCAATTCGGCGTCAACCTTAATGCTGTCGGGATGCGGAAATATGTCCGCTCTATTCGGGGGGCGGCTCAGTTTGCTGCTAAACAGTGGTAATCACGCTGTTAGTAGCCTCGTAAACTCTGCTATCAGAGTAGTCCCTAATTTTCCACAATTCAAATATCCACAACGTTAAATTTACCTTTCCACAACTTATCGTTTATCAAAATAAACAATTGTTTCACTTGAGTCTCTGTTTATTTTCTTAGCGTTCTAAGGTTCAGCATGGTCTGACTTACTGCTAACTTCTTCAGTGGCTCGTTCAATTCAAATGTGGCATCACAATCTAAATTTATGATCCCTCAGCCTCTTTCACAACATTTAAATTGTTCTTTTTCAATGTATTGGTTGTACTTGTGAGCACTGATTTGCATGATTAACTCGCGCTGCCATTCATTGGCTCCATCCTGGTCACGTTTCATTGCGTTGCATATGTCGGTTATGACAGATTGCATGATCACATTACACCACTACCCGTTTACATACATTCATGTGTTGTCATCTTAAACCACTGTTATGTTTCCGTTATCTGTGTGTTGTTTACTCGCCCTCTACTGGCACAACGACGCTGCCACATGGCTCTTCCAGCCCATAGTTTCGCCGGGTTTAGTTGTGTGCTAGTTAATCACCCCTAATGATGAAACAATGACTGGGCTGTGATGGTTAACTAATTGGCCCATAGTTTCACCATGTTCGTGCGATGCATAATCGCACCCTACTGCTGAAATGATGACTGGGTGGAGGGTTAATCGCGCCCATAGTTTCACCAGGGTTTTATGCATGTTGTTTACTCGCCCTCTACTGGCACAACGACGCTGCCACATGGCTCTTCCAGCCCATAGTTTCGCCGGGTTTAGTTGTGTGCTAGTTAATCACCCCTAATGATGAAACAATGACTGGGCTGTGATGGTTAACTAATTGGCCCATAGTTTCACCATGTTCGTGCGATGCATAATCGCACCCTACTGTGAAATGATGATGGGTGGAGGGTTAATCGCGCCCATAGTTTCACCAGGGTTTTATGCATGGTTAATCGTCCCCTACTGGTGAAATGATGCTTGGGTGCTGGATTGTTAATCCAACCTATAGTTTCACCAGTTTATGTGTGCGATGGTTAATCGCCCCCTACTGGTGGAATGATGATTGGGTGATGGATGGGTAATCCAGCCTATAGTTTCACCAGTCTATGTGTGCGATGGTTAATCGCCCCCTACTGGTGGAATGATGATTGGGTGATGGATGGTTAATCCAGCCTATAGTTTCACCAGTTTATATGTGCGATGGTTAATCGCCCCCTACTGGTGGAATGATGATTGGGTGATGGATGGGTAATCCAGCCTATAGTTTCACCAGGTTATGTGTGCGATGGTTAATCGCCCCCTACTGGGGAAATGATGATTGGGTGGTGGATGGGTATTCCAGCCCATAGTTTTGCCAGGTTAGTTCGCATTGGTTGTTCCTACTATGCTATGCACGTAATGTGGTCGCTGTGAGTACTCGATTCCGTTCCTCCCCTGGTCTAATTTTGCAGCATGCCTGCTGGACGTCCCGCAAAACGAGTCGCGCCTGCTGTGCGGCCTCCATCCGCACGCCGCGCAGCCCTGACTCGTCCGACTGAGCCGGATTTGCCTGCGCCCCCTGTTCGACGCCGCCGTATCGCCTCCGCTGCTGCTGGTCGCCCGGATGACCTGCCTAAGGACACTGCCTCGACGGCTTCGATGGTCGCCATCGTGACAAGGGAAGTATTGAAGCAGTTGCGCGAGGATCGCGACGCCGCCCTTCCCCGCCCTCTTTGCCTGCCCCCGAAATGCCTGTCGCCGCACCCCTTGACCTTGCTGTGACCGGTGCGCTCAGCTCCCTGGTGGACTCCAACATTTACCCGGGAGTTCGCAGCGTGCCACGCGGCCCCCTGGCTTCACTCGCGTCCAGACCCAATCCCACCGGAACTTCTACCTTGGCGCCAGTGATGTTGCGTCTGCTCAATGCAGCTCTGACAGAGGGCACACGGAATGCTTATAAGCATGCTGTCACTTCCTTTACTGCCTTTAGCACGACCCATTTTCCTGCTTCCTCTGTTTTCCCAGCCTCCATAGGTGCTTTAGCTGCATTTGTAGCGCACCTGTTCTCGCAGAATTACGCTCCTGATACACTACTGACATATATGTCAGCTTTATCCTATGTGCACAAACTGGCCGATATGGCTGACCCGACCCAGCATTTCGTGATAAAGAAACTATTAGCTGGAGCCCAGAAACTGGCCGCCAAGCCTGACACCCGTTTACCCATTACCCCCACAGTCCTGCATAAGATTGTTGATGCCACTCCCTTTATTGTTTCATCTAACTATGTCTGCTACATGCTCCAAAGCATGTTTCTGTTGTCCTTTCATGCTTTCTTACGTATAGGTGAAATCACAGTCCATTCTAAAGCTCGCCATGCATCTGTCATACAGGTGTCAGATGTCACCATTTCAAATTCTTCTTTGACACTCGTGATGTGTCACTTCAAGCACAATACATCGGGCCGTCCAGTCACTTTGTCTATCTCACGTACACATGACAAATACTGCCCAGTACTGGCTCTTTCGCGCTTCCTTACGGTTCGTGGTACAGTTCAGGGTCCACTATATGCATTTGCTAATGCCACTCCAGTTTCGCGCAACTTTTTCTGCAACCACTTAACTAAAACGTTAAAATATGCAGGGCTGGACCCGGACAAATACAAGGGTCACAGCTTTCGCATCGGTGCTGCTACTGCGGCAGCAGATTCTGGTTTGAGCGAAACCCAAATTCAAACCATGGGCAGGTGGAAATCTTCCGCCTTCAAGCGTTATGTTCGCATTCCCGTTCTCCGAATGTCCCAGCGGTAAACATCCCCAAATTACACATGGGTGGTTCAGCATGACTGCCACCCATCAAAAAAGGTCCCGTCTGCACCTATTTGATTGGGTTCGTTTCTTCCCGTTAATGGGTATTCGGTTTCCTTGCCGCTTTATTCCGTACCAACGTAGTTGATGCTTCAGCATGACTGGCATTCACTTTAGTCCTCAGGGCAATATGGAGCATGACTAATCCCACCCTGACCCATACTTATGTTCTTTTACACTTAGTGCTGTCGTTCGCACCTGTCCATACTATATAAGAATTTTTTCCCAGTTGCAGTATGACTGACACCTGTTTCACCTATGGACAAAACATTAATAAGTTGTTGCAGTATGACTGACAATTGCGTTAACCCTAATTTTATAGCACTCCGTTGTTTGTTTCCACTAAGTGTTTAATAATGTGTAATAATGTGTTGTTTCAGCATGACTGGCAACCTGGTTATATTCGTTTTTACATTTATTTTCACTGGCAGAGCCCTGGGGTGGGGAGTGGGGCCTCTGTTACAAGAGGCCGGGTGGGGAAAACATTGTTAACACCCCACCTTTGCTAATATTGTCATTTTCTAAATGTATCTATACTGTCTTGAGGAGTTTTGAGTACATTTATTAAATGACCGTTATCAACAACAATAACTCTTGTTTATTTATTGTAGCAAACAAGCTCAGGTCTCTGCCAGTATAAGCATCAGCAGGGTATAAATATATATATATATATCAACAACATTTAACATTTTCAATCGAACATCAATTTAATTTCCAAATAAGAAATACTTTGTTTCGTGATCAAATGTCATTTGACTGCATTATGGGAGAGAACAAGTGGAATGTTTCAGCAATGACTGTGTGTGGGCGACCCTCACAAGAACTTTGTCCTCTGCTTCAGTACACCTGCTGCAGTCTGCCTCCAAGCTGTAGACTTCCTGGAGGAGACTCTCTCAGAATTCACTCAGCAGGTGTTTTCTAGCATGAACATACACAATAACCCAAACTTATATTAATTATGTAAACTTATTCTCAGTATAATACTTTTGGCCTTGCTATTTTGTTATCTCAAATGCTATAATTTTAATAACAAATAGTACTTAGTCTGGCATTGCTATTTTATAGCATTCATGTTAGCAACATTGCCTTTAAGGATTAATCTGCAATCCTTCGGAATGTAAATACCTGGTAATGCTTTTTTAAACTCCTCTTTGAATCTTTGCACACAAAAATAGCCAGAAATTACTGTTTGTTGTGCTAACAGAAAAGCCACTCAAATATTCTAAGATTCTGAACTAACTTTTCAGAAACCCCAGTTAGGAAAACTAAACAAATTGCCATTAGCAAGGGGACAAATGTTAAACAAATCAACAGCAACAATGTTTGAGACATTGCATGTTGTGTTTTACTTACCAATTTTAGAACTAACAATATGTTTTACCAACTTTATCACTGACAATGCAATGTGTAGCAAAAGGAAACAAAAAATATTAAATATGTGTATTATATACTCTATATGCAAACAGCTTAAAAATGGTTATATAATTATATCTGACTAATAACTTTTCAAGCCATATGTAGAAGATAGTACCATAATTGGAGAGTCAAGTGCTACGTGTGGTGTCAGTTCTAGATTCTCAAATCTGAATTCTTCAACAGAGATGTCCAGACCTAAAAGAGACAGAGGCAAAAACAAACTGATATCAAAACAATAGTTTCAAATGTGAATCTTAATTAATACGGTACGTAATAAGAAGTCAATATTGGATATTGCATACGACGGGGGGTTTGTGCGCATGTTATTGAGTGTGTGAGCCGCAAGTTAGGCGGCTGAAATCTGTCGTGGTTTCAGCCTGAACTTGCGACTCATTACATTTATTCAACTTATCAATAATTGTTTTTAAACAAATATTATGTTTATACTGGACAGCATGGATTGTATACATTTATTTCCAATAAAACCCATGGACACAAGTGTCCCTAGTCCCTTTACACTGACTACATAACCTGTTCTGCGCTAACATTAATTTCCAATCACTTGATATTATCCAGGTACAGTACTTCCCAACCAACTATAATATTGATACGAATACATTTCAAAATATTCAATAATGCAAAAATGTGGAGAACATCTCCAGTGACTTACGTGAACCTGGTGTAACAGGCGTCTTGTTTATTTGTACATTCAGGGCCTGATATCGTGTGTCTCTATGTGAACCCTTGCTGCTTGTATGTGTTTTGGGTGTAACTGGGGTCGTTACATTTGGTGTATCAAATCTCTGAAGAGAAGACTGCAAGAAAATGTTGCACGACCAAGTATTTACAAATGTTTGTTCAATCTAAATAGTTCACATGAAGATATAATTGTACCTTGTGTGCAACAGCCGTTATAAAACAGAATCTAATCAGCATATGTTAGTGAATGATACAGCCATTCATGATGAAAGAGCAACACGTTCCTCACCAATCAGTGAAGGTAAAACTACCGGGTAATTTATGAAATCCTTTTTAACCAAGTGAAAGATGCAACAACTTTTTACCTTGAAAGATGCAGCAAAATGTTTCCTCTTTGGTGTGCACTTCCTGTGTTTTGTCGGTTCTGTCGGGTCATTCTCCTTGTCTGCGGCACACTTCTTGTTCTTGAGGCGGTAGTAGAGTTGCTCAGCTTCGCTGTCTTCTCCTTCAGTAAACCTCGGAGATTCCACTTTCCTCTTTTTCCTCATGTCCTTCTTCTGCCCAAGCATTGCAGATCCAGATATTCATTTATTAATAGCCCAGTTAGCCAACTTTGCCTGAGTTAAAGGGCAGTTATGTGTCTGTAAATTGATGCCACTTCCCAATGGGTTTGCCAGATCACACATAATATTTTAGCCCCACACATGCACAACTGATGGATATAAGTGTCATTTAAAAATTGTGGCACACAAAATCACCAACTGCCCAACATTTTGATGAAATCTAAATTTATGAGCCACCCAAATGAGCCTGCTAGATCACATAAAATGTCAGTTCCAGACATGCAACACTAATAATATAATGAAGATATCGAAAAACACACATAGAATCATATCTCTGTACACTCTATTATTATTAAATAACCTTGCACTAGTGCCATGTTTACAGGTTTAAAACGTGCCACACAAGAGTAAGCAACAATGCTAAATTAGTTAAACAGTTAAAGTAATGTATGATTAAGTGGCACGGAAATGTAAGATAAATAAATGTGTTGAATCTGAATGTACCGTTGAACTTACAGTAAATACAAGTGACAAAATACTTGCTGTAACGTATGCCATCCATTAACTTCCAGCAATGACATACGGCATGGAAACATGGGCACTCACCAGCCAAGCAGAGAAAAAGCTAGCAGCCACACAAACAAAGTTAGAAAGGAGTATGTTAACATGCCAAGCCAGACAAACAAACATCTGGGTAAGAGAAAAGTTAAAGGTCACATATGTGAGTGAACAAGTCAGAAGATGGAAGTGGACCTGAGCAAGGTGCATCAGCAGCATATGAGATACATCGCACATCTTGAGGAAGACCTACGAGACAATGAAGATGAACTAGATGACTACTGGAAAGGTACCATAAGGCAGAAGATAGCACAAGATAGGCAGATGTGGAAACAGCATGCTGAGGCCTTCACACAACCACGGGACACTACGGTTGCACAATGATGATGCACTTTTAAAAATTATTATACCATCAAAAACATGGAACACTTCATACTGAGCAACACTGCCGGAACTGGTATTTGGTATTCAAGAGTAGTATCACATCACAAATATTCTAAGCTATATATAACCAGTCACTGAGTGAATGTAAACCTGTGTTTGTAATATACTTAGGTGTGTTGTCACCTTGTGAATAACCTGTACTGCTTCATCCTGGTCAGACAGAATGCCCTCAGAGTCTGACGCTGTGGTTGTGTGGACAGGTACTTTCCCTGCCCTGTTTCTGTATGTCCTTGCTGGTTTGGGTTTCCCCCGGCGGGCCGTACTGCCCAGCCAGCTCACCTCACTCCTGCACAAACAACGGCAACTTATCAGATCCCTCATCACAACAATCATATGTTAATGTCAACGCAGTACCACACCGCAGTACATATTTAATGACATGGCCCGAGTTGCTAACTAAACAAACTTATCAATTAAATTATTAATAATAAACATTTGCTTAAATATATAACTTATCTGTATAATTTTTCTCAATAAGTTGATACTGGGAAGTACATCAAGATACCGTTTCACTAAGATAAAGACTCATAATCCATCAATAAATGTAATCTTCCTGTGCCTAGGTGAAAATGTCCCTAAAGAGTTGACAGTTTTCAGTATACAAGATCATTGCTAAGGAGAAAAAAGCTATTTGAATGAGAAATAATGTTGATTTTAAAGAGCAAGGAGTGTATCAGAAAAAGTTCCCTGTTCCAACTGAATGGCAACAGAATGTGTGGGACTACACATGACTGCAAGGTTACTATAACATGATAATAGTAATAATTGATTTCCCTTTGCAATTATATTTCTGAATATGTGGGTAAAACATGATTAGATAAACCTTGTGTCAGCTCCTTCATCTGTTTCAGAGAACACAGACTTCTTGTGCTTCTTTCTAACAGGTGGCTTCTTCAACATCAAACATCAAACTTAGGTCTTAGGTGATTACCTCCAAACAGCCCAAACTTGGGCTAACGCAGGAGTTGTTCTTCGCTAGAATTTGTGAGTCCACTACAGGTTACACATTTACCCCCTGTGTGGGATCTTTTTACTTCCCCTGGCATAGACACCAGACAGAAGGGACTACCGGCTTTTAGTGTCTCTTCCGAAAGACACAGGTAAATGTGGGGTGAAGAAATTGCCTAAGTTTCGAAACGGCGGTAGGTGGGATTGAACCACCGTCCCCTCGATTGACAGTCCGGCGCTCTACCGCGCAACCACCGCTCCCCACTCATTTACTTGTGCACAAATCATTCTTCACAGCAGATAACACAGTGCCGGCATCATTGTTTCAGTAGTGTACAAAGATACACTGGTATAACATGCATGCATAACACTGGAACTAGATATACTATTTAATCCAAGCATCAAATGCTATATATAGTGTGTGTATTTAAACGTCTGAAGGGAGTAATGAAACAGAAATGAGTATTTCTACACATCATTGAAAGAACAGTTTAAAATAAATTTATTATTTGGTGCCTTAATCGTGAACACTCTCGCTTCCACAACTAGAGTTTTACGTGATACATTACTACATATGTTAACAATTAATAACATTTTATTAATTGCTCCATAGCCAATATTAATATATATTATACATATTAATTCAGTATGACTTATCATACACACATATCAATGCATTAATGCTTACATAAAAGAATACGACATCAATCTAGTACGCTACTGCTTGCACAAGTTTGAAGATGAAACTCTCCAACAAGACAATAATATGTTGACAAGTTGACCCACCACTCCAGGTTCAATGTGCTTCCTGCGAGCTGACTGCTTGCATGCTGTTGAAGTACATTCTGACACCACTTCTAGTGAAGGTGTAGCATCAATCTCACTGAACACACCAGCATACAACCAATGTGTCACAAACACCTGCAGCACTTACATGCACACATATCGGGTAAGGGACCATTCATAATTCTCAAAAGTACCTATTCCTGTGGAGTGATCTACGTTTCTAACTCCCAGATATTTTCTATTCTCTGAATTGTTAATTTTCCAGATTGAAAGTTACATAGGTGTATAACAGCAGCATTGTGTGCAGTACATGCTTGCCGCTCCTTAAACCAGCTCAGGGATTGTCTCCAAGATGTCTCCCTTTGGATGAAAAATAGTAAACTAAAGTTAAATGCAAACAAGACCGAATTTATCATCATTGGTACCGTAACGCAGCGTGCAAACCTCGACGGCTTTTCCCTGACACATATCCTAAATCAGAGTGTAACACCAGCCCCCTCCGTTTCAAATCTCGGAGTTAATTTTGACGAAAGCTTCAATTTCAAACAGCACATATCAAAAACATGCCGTTGCTGTTTCTACCATATCCGTGATCTTCGTCGTATTCGCAGATTTTTATCACTTTCTGTTGCTAAAACCATCGCGACAGCTCTAGTAAGCAGCAGACTTGACTACTGCAATTCCCTCCTTTACAATACTGCGAACAAGGATATTGCAAGACTTCAACGTGTCCAGAACTGCTTGGCAAGGGTAGTTACCCGTTCTCCTCGTTTTTCTAGCTCGGTGCCGCTTCTAAAATCATTGCACTGGCTCCCTGTGCATTATCGCATTATTTTCAAGATTTGCACAATATCCTATCAAGCACTCGCATCTAAACAACCAACATATCTAAACTCAATGCTAACTCCAGCAAGGAATTCCAGAGAGCTACGCTCAACCAGTAGTAACCCACTTTACATTCCTCGGGTTAAGACGAAAGCTGGGACCCGAGCTTTCTCGGTTGCTGCACCAACTCTGTGGAATTCGCTTCCTGTCAGTGTCAAGTCGGAAGGTAATAGTTTCCTTCCGCCGACGTCTAAAAACATATCTCTTTAATGCTGCCTATCCTCCTTAGCTTCCTAGAACCTTCGTCCATCCATCAACGACTCACGCACTGTTCTACGTTTACGCAATTGCTTAACCCCTTGGTTTTGTCGCGCCACTGAGCTTGATTTTCGAGGATATTGGCGCATAAGAAGTTATTATTATTATTATTACATGCAAAAAACTTATAATGACAATTATCATAATAATCCATAAATATAACAACTAGTTTCTTCACTTATTTCAATATTTGTAGATATTACCTGTCAAGAAACATTATAACTATACACATAAAAAGCAACTGGGCGACTTTTTTTTAATTAGTTCACTTACACATACATTTTGTACAGATTATGTAAATGTTGACAATTGTAAATGACCCCAAATATACTATGTGAGATGGCACTGAATACACATAATGACTGTCACTTGGTAACGACAATTTCTAGGTTTATGATAAATGTGTGATGTTAGCATTGCAATTATAAATAGAAACAGCAACGTAAATTTAGATAGTCTGTAACTGTTTGTGTTCACTTTGTTTTTATGATTGGCATCTTATCATGTGCACCGATGCAACTTAGACCATTCAGTATAATGTCGTTCCATTGACCCAACTGATGATGTTAAGTATCGCCAATCCTTGTTCTTCAGATATTATAAAATTATGCATAATTTATTTGCAAACCATTATAGAAAACATTAATCTTTTGTAAAAATGATATGCAACAAAAAAAATTCAATAGAAATGGTTACACTTGCAAAATATTTCTGCAAGATAAATCATAGAAGTGCAAATATCTGTCAGCAACATTATATAACGTGAATAAAACAATATGTTGTTTCGTGTAGCACCATACCTGTCAGATATATCCTTACAGTGTACACGTTTTGATGGCCGTCTGTTGACACTTCTGAAGTTGTATTCTGATGCTTCAATAAGACCATCTGGGAGTGATTATTATTATTAATTTATTCAGCCTCCGTTGCCGGAGAAGAAACATTACATACGTATTGTTTTACGTTAAACAAGGTCAGTTCATCCAGTTTAGTATCACACTTCCATTGTCAAGATACAAGAAGCTTTATTTAACGTAATTGTCTTTAATATAACAAATAATATCATTTATTAAATATCACTGGCTAATTACAATGTCGTATTGCTTCAACATTGTTTATGATTTGTTTGTTAATCAAATGTAATGATTGAAATTCAGGGTGAATGGTGTCAATTCAGTCCAAAGCCATACATACATTTTGTGACAGATTGTTGACCTTTTATTACTGATAATAACTGCAAAGGTGACCAGATGTAAAATCAGATGAAATGATATCAACTAACCCGACACAATTGACGAAAGTCAGGCATGTCACCACAGGTCAACCTGTCGACATCAGTAGCGTCCATAACATTAGTGTCGCCACCATGACTCCTGTCAAAGGTAATGTCCAATGAGTGTACACCATTCATACACTGCATCCAACTACTAGTTTGTTGCTACTTCCTACATTTCAGAAAATATTCACATTTCATATGTACTGTAATCCTCAGCGTACAAGGGAATGACAGGTAACCACACTAACTTTTCACTTCTTAGATTTATATAAAAATAAAAAACTTCAGAATGAAACTGCAACAATATTTATTGTTATTAAATATTGATGCTTACAAAGAAGTAAAACTGTACCAATACTGGATGTTTTATTAAACATTTAATTATTCTTACATTAATATTGGCTTGTAGGCATCGACTTCTTTCTCTTTTTGTGTTTTCTTAGGCTTGTATGTATCAGTCTCTTTTTGTGTTTTCTTAGGCTTGTATGTATCAGTCTCTTTTTGTATTTTCTTAGGCTTGTATGTATCAGTCTCTTTTTGTGGTTTCTTTGGCTTGTATATATCAGTCTCTTTCTCTTTTTGTGGTTTCTTTGACTCGTCTTTAGTCTGCAAATAGAGGTCCATGGCATGAGATGTACAATGACACGTCAATGACAATGTAACCCAATATCAGTGAGCATTTTTGGTGCCATCAGGCATGATGATCTGGTAGCTCCTCCAATATCTGTAATAGAGCAACATCAAAGATATATAATTTAAATACATAATAAATTACCAAAACCTTAGCTTTGGGGACATATCCACAAATCGCAAGACATCTCTTTTGCGGTCCTGATGTCTCTGGCCCTGGGCTGGGCGCAACGCTCACTATGTCTACGACAGCGTCTACTCTACAGGTAGTACAGACTACACGTTTTTATGAATGATACATTCAGAAATTCCTTATTTCACTTTAGATGCATATATTTCATTGATAAAGTACTGATAATTGCGCTTTCACATTCGCAAAAGAAATACATACTTATATATTGTATTTCAAATATTCACCCTTCGTTGTATTCTGCCATATTTGTACCACGTGACTGCGTCTCTCCGCATACGACATGCCACGCAAGCGGTGAAACCAGAGCGGAACGGAGAGCCTCTCCGCGCTGTTCTTGGGACGTCAAATAGAATACGCCCGTAGTTTCGACTTGCTATACCTCCCGGTGAGGGCGCTGCGAAATTCGAACATTATTTTCCCGCCATCCGGAGTCGGCGATCCCTCTGTTTTACAGCTATGGCTTGTTGTAAGACTTCTAATTTAAACAGCTGCCACTGATTAAATGTGCAGATTCTCTGTGTGCACAATATTCCACAACGCACATATTTAAATCGTGTTTACAATGTGCTAAGATAGCAGTATGACACCATTTTAAAACGTAGCTTTATAACTTTGCCTATATCCACCATAGCTCCATGTTATATCAATACATCTATTGACAACGATCGAGATGCACCTCTTAGCTTGGTGTCTGATTAATTAGGCGCAACATAAATTATCATATTATTATTATTTTGGGCTTTCCGACTGACATGATTTATCGTATTTGTACAACACGTCTTCCCGCGAATGTCTATACATCCGGACATGCGCATTAAGTGCAGTAGTATTTTTCAGCGGCAGAATGTTTCGCTACAGCGCGATCGGAAGACAACCACTGTTTGGAGACTGGGGGTGGACGCGTCGTCAAAGCATATTGGTGTCGTCATGGGGCGACCTTACGTAAGTCAGTAGAGCGGTTTTCGCGCGTTCGTCGTTCAAACGATACACGCGTGTGCTGGCGCGGAAATGACGTCAACACTGGTTTCCAGTATCCACGGCGAACGATCGAGAAGGCACTAGGCGAAGCGCCGCTGTATTCAGGAAGAAACGTATTGATGGACGATCCCAACATCCAACATAAGAACGAGCCTCAATACACAACTGAGAGGTAGGTTTGTTGAAATGCTAGCGATAATTGAAGTGCACTTAACGGGGAAAATGTACCCCGTACGATATTTCACGTTGACTGCTGTGGCGGCAATATCATGGCGACGCTGAACAGTTTCGACAGCATCACAAAGCTAAGCTCTCAGTGTTTGCTGATGTGTTTTATCACTCACTAGTAGCATAAAGGTAAATAACAAATAGCGTCAAATTACTTTTGCTTTCAAAATTCTTAGTAAGAATGTTTAGGTTGCCTTTCGATTATATGACGTCACTGTCGCAGGGTTACGTTACACCACGGACGGTACGGTACACGTTCTGTTCTCGATACATGACTTCCGGTAGCCATTTTATTTCAGTGGCATTATTATATCCCATACAATTACATATCTAATATACGTCAACAGTCAACATTAATTTATACCTGATTACCAGCATTTGCCGATTGATTCAAATGTAGCAGTAGAGTTAAGAACACGGTCAAGTCGTCTAAGCCCTGCTAGGCTACTCCCGGACGCAGCTGCAAGTAGCAGGAATGAATTTCTACCCAGGGTGATGGGCCAGCTTAATGTCTGCCCTACTATCGTTATTTGTCTTCGTGTTTCAGATATAGTGAGTCAGTACAGACGGCAGCAGACACCTGGAGGCGGAGTATCGATCAAAAGGTATGTCGCTAATTGTTATCTTATGTGACCCAGAAGAGGACGCAGAAGGGGACGCAGAAGATGGAGCAGAAGAGGACGCAGAAGAGGACACAGAAGTGGACGCAGAAGCGGACGCAGAAGATGGAACAGAAGAGGACGCAGAAGAGGACCAAAATGCGGCAAGAGGACGCAGAAGGGGACGCAGAAGATGGAGCAGAAGAGGACACAGAAGAGGACATAGAAGGGGACGCAGAAGTGGACGCAGAAGCGGACGCAGAAGATGGAGCAGAAGAGGACACAGAAGAGGACCACAAATGCTGGAAGTGGACGCAGAAGGGGACGCAGAAGATGGAGCAGAAGAGGACACAGAAGAGGACACAGAAGAGGACGCAGAAGAGGACGCAGAAGATGGAGCAGAAGAGGACGCAGAAGAGGACCCAGAAATTAACATAATCAAGTTTTCCTTGCGCTATTTACTTTGTTTTCTTTATGTTTCCAGGTGCTGTGACGTCTCTGGGCATTGGAATGAAGAGTATGACAAAAGGTACTTCTGTGTCGACAACAGTAGGTATGAATTATTGCCAGTTCTTTAAGTAAGGCTTAATTGCTATGTATTTCTTTTCAGCTCATATGCGTCATAAATTGTCCACTGCTTATTTAATATTATCGCTGTTTTGTTGCATACGCAAAGCTGCAGCCGTGAAGTCAAAGGAAGACTGAAGACAGAGCATGGAACAAAAGGTAGATTTTACGTAATTGCTCTCTCCGCATCTACGATTACGAACTGTAAAATATTAGTTTGTCATTTTTCAGATCTCCACACTGCTTGCCAATTAATAATATTACCCATATTTTATGTTTACATGTTGGAAACTGTTGAAGTTGAGTTGTGGTAAGACTTAGTCACTGGAAGGAAGAACGAAAGAGCAGCTACAAAAGCAATATAAAGGTAATATTTCGGTTGCATCCTTAACGTTTCGATGTCGCAATTTTGCCTTTAGGGATCACCAATGTGGCAATGACGTTCTACCTAACACATTGGAAAGGATAAAGATCACCAACAGCAGCAATTGCTTGGTTTTTTATTTTATTATTGGCTTGGTTTTTTTGTTTTTTAGGTTGGAAATAGCCACGAATCTCTACCAAAACATGATCCTTACGTGCAAGGTTGTGTACGTTTCATGACGTAACGACCTTCACATGTGAAGCCGGTACAGCAACTCATAATGAGGTACTCATTATAAGTTGTACTAATCCGACAGAGGGCGCCCTGACGCAACTAAGGTTTTTGTGCCGTCCTTTGCGTATTCTTGACGTATGTAAAATGCGGCACCGTTTTGCGTAACATTTTGCGGAACGCTTGTTTAAATCATCCTACAATCAGCTGTTGAACTCGCATGACTCCGAAGCCTCACACATGGCTAAACATGGATACAGTCTGACATGTCCGTCAATGTGACGGTATTCTATGTACATTAATGTACATTTACAGCCGATGTAACGTCGACTGATGGCCCGACGATAGGTGTGCTGGTTCGATGCCGGAAAGGATGTTTAAAATCATCTACAGCTCGCCGTATGCATCATACGCGACTGGTACGTCTTCACACATAGTTAAATATTGATATCGTATATAACATGTCCGTCAATATGAAAGCATAATGTCTATTAATGTACATTTACAGTCGATGAAACGTCGCGGGACGTTCGATTGAATTCAGTGCCAAGATGGCGTTGTTTTGGCTGTTCTGTCTATTGACCACACATACGGAATGCTGTTCTGTGTATTGACTACACATACGGCATGCCCAATTGCCTACATACAAGCTATCGCTGGCTACGCGCCTGCACGGTCAATGGCTAATTGAGGATGATTTAAACAAGCGTTCAGCAAAACATACAAACAAACCCACGTTAGTCGCTAGAGGCGCTGATAGGCAACTAGGGTCAAGTTGCGTATTGGATCCTCTAGCGACTAACGTGGATTTGTGGATCCCCATTATACATTCTAATTGAAGTTTTGGTTATAGGTCGGAGCTAGCCAGAGTTTCAACAACGTTCGCTCGTCAACGACCGGGTCTCGCTAGACGGAGACAGCGACCTTCCGCTGGAGCACACGCCGCGGCAGCGACAGAGGACGACGGACCGGCACCGTCGGCTCGGCTCCGTGGCCCACGTCGCTCACCCAGAGTAACGGCGCTGGAGACGCGCCAGGACCTCGCACACGAGTGATGTACTCGTCGAGTCAACATCACCCACAGAACGTTTGACGCCTCGCTACAGACGACGCACAGCGACACGGGTTTGTGCGGCGCGAAACGTCTGTACTGATTCCTTACGTAACTCGGATACGCCATGTCACTGTTTACAGTTGGTTAACCTTCATATGCGTTAACGGATTGTGGTCATTCTGGTCGTGTTTTGTATGGACTACGCCGGTGTGCATACCTGCGGGTCACGTGATGTGATTGAACGAATACGTGTGGCGGTCGGTGTGTACCTAAAGAAAACACGATATATCTAAACGATACAGTCATGTGCTTAATGTAACAATGTCATACGGACATACATGTAGCGAAATTATCCGTGTATTGTAATAACAAAACGTACAACGTTTTGCGATAAGAGCTTGCCGGAATGTGTCACTGACTCGCCTAGGTCTACACCCTATACTACTTGTGTTAGAAAAATACGGCAATTGTTGTTACACGCGTGGACGTTATTATTAGGCACTGCTGTATTTTAGTACCGTAAACATAGACGGGGAATGGGGGTGGCAGGGGGCAGCATGGTCCCCAGGCGCGTACGCACGCACATTGCACGCACGCACGCATACACAACAGCAACACTATTATTGTAAGGATATTCTAGGTGGAGTTGAGGGGCTGAAAAGTGCTGCCACCTCACGGAGACTCGTTAATCGAGGCTACTGCGCTACATGCCCCAGGCCGATCGTTTCCGCAAACCGGAGTCGAACTATAAAAATAGAGTACTTGAATTCGCCAGTCGCTACTGCGTCAGTCGTGGGAACGGCGCAAATAACTGCCTCGTTTGTCCAAGTGGTAGCGTTGAGGCTGGTACTGACGTAAACACCCGTAGCGACCCCTAGCGCACGGGGATGGTGGTTTTCAGTATCCCAAAATGAAATTTCTTCCCACGACACTGATCTTAAGCATAACCGTTTTATACATAAGGTGACATAAGGTGCAGGTAGGCCAACTTAGTTTTTGTATCCAGGACAACCAGAAAAATCACATAAAAACAACTTTTGAAATTTAGTTGTTCGAGGGACACGTGATCTGATGCCACTGGGCAGTAGGTAATTTGACGAATTTGACGAGTCCTGTTGTGATAAAGAAACTACTTTTGTGCGGCTTTCTTCAGAAATGTGTTGTTTCTTCCGGTGTCTGCTTCTCGTTATGACACGTCCGAAAGGTCACATTTTATAGGCCGACTGACCCCCTTACACAAATCAATGTCTGATTAGTTTCGAAATAATTGTAAGGTGTGATCTAGTAACGCATCGCCAGTCTACTTCAGTGAAACCCCAGGAGCCTGGGGTGTTGGCTCTGGGCACGTGCACCAGTTGCCTCTTCTGTGGGAATACATACGTCACTGGTAGGATGTAACCAGGGAAGAACGATAATCGTCTGTTTCAGGTTTACTTGCGGGAAATACATAAGAAAGTGACATTTTCACTAGTTTAGTGCAGACGGAGGCGACGACGCGACCGAGATCCGAGGCACACGGGAGTCTACCGATGAGATCGACCGGTAGACTGTCTTCTCTCACCGGCCGTGTGACGTGAGACTGGCCGCTATCTCGGCGGACGGGTTCAGTAAATGAGCGTCACATTTCACCTTGTCGCCAGCTGGTGTGAACCGAACCAGCAAACGATAAATTGCGATTACGGCAAAAACGCGAAGTAGTAATCCGGTTTGGTGTTTTATCGCGCTCTCGTGCGTGGCGTGGCGGAACGACGTGACTCCCTCAGTCAGCAGACTTACGCTAATGGAACGTGCATACGACTACTGCTGGAATTCCGTGCTAAGGAGACGACCCGCATGGGCTGGACCCCGGCTCACAGCTCGGCCGAGGCCGGCAAGTTGTCTGCCCTGAGAGCTCTCGTCACTGCTGGCGTCGCCGTCGACAACGCAGTTTTTCTTTTTATTTGTATTCTACATACCATGTCTTTCTACAATAAAGGAGTTGCTTTTTAAAAATCCGTGGCATAATGTCGTTGGAGCGTGACATCCAAAATGGCCGCCACTGAGTAGGTATTCGTTAATAACTTTGGATCTAGTAGGGCTAGATACTCAAACTGGGTATCAATTCCGCCTTAAATTGACATTCCAGACACGCCTGAATAATCTATTTTACGTTTTGTTTTCATATTTGATGATAAATCCAACATGGCCGCTCATCCATGAAGATCGTCGATCGCAGAAAAACAATCAGGCGTAACTTTCGATCGAAATGAGCTAGAAACTAGATTTGATGTCCCTCTCGTTGGTTATGAGGATCCCCAACCAAATAAATATCCTTCCATGACCTTTCGGGTTGACTATATAGGTCAAAGGTCAAGTTAATGGGTTAAAATCAACATCTTAAAATCATATTTGCTCACGAAACGGGATATAACTGGTATATACGTGAGCTAGAGGTCGTATCTCAGTTGCTATCATCATAGTTCAGCTGAGATAAAGTCAAATGGATGAGATTATATTAACTTTTAAAGGTTGTAAGCGCTATGTCAAGGTCAAAAGGTCGCTCACCCCTTCATGAAGCTCACTACACCTCGCAGTTGATTTACGTGATGATTTGTGTTGGTCTTCCCGATGTGCCCCATGGAGGTTTACGTTTCACACAGTTGCAGATATTCTGAGTCAGACACATTGGTGGTGGGCATCTATGGCATGTTTGGAGGGTTTCACTATGAGAAGATTCTACCACGATGCATTGGTTGCTACATCAGTGGGAATGACTTGAACGATGCCCTAATCGAAGCAGAGGTCTTCGGGAAGCGAACCCTGATTTCAATTATCACCGGAAGTCACTACTAAAGGTCAATGCAAATCATGCTGATGATTTTCAAGGTGACTGATACTTTCACTTTGGAGGTTTCTTCATCGCCAACGACACTCAACTCGATGATCTGATACAGCTGCAGGTGGTTATGGGCGAGAAGAATGCCGAAGTAGCACGTTCCACAGGTCTTTTCACTCATACTTGCTTATCAAGTGCAATACCTTCCCGATTGAGTATCAAGTCAAGTCTGATATGGCTGCATTTAACATAACTATGAAGACAATTTTGTTCAACCTATGCAAGTATATCACCATCTCAGATTGGGGGAGATGGTGGTGGCCATTACATGTATCCTGCATGCAAATATTTTGCGGTAATTTGTCAGGAGTTCGATGGTGTTAATTGCTAGGGCTTATACTATATTAGGAAAACTCAGTTGTTAGAGACGGAAGACTCAGAACCCTATATGTATAGTGCAAGACCGGAGGGACAGCTTCGTCTATGTCGAATTAGATATGAAGTTAGAGCAGGCCATCCAGCGGGCATCAAAGAGCCATGTAGGCATCGTCGGCCAGACACGAATGTTTGCAGTTGTGGTGGAGCTGATCTTCCATGAGATCCTGCTCATACAGAACAACTACTCTAAGATCACAAATGAGCGGATGATGGAGCATCATAAGACTATCATGTACCAGGAACTCAGTAGCTCAATGCCGATATTTTTTATGCCAATGTGTCACCAGTATTCTTGACTTTGTGCGAGCTGTAGCAAATCCCTTCATTATCAAAGCCTCTGGAGTCAGATTGCATAACTTCGCTACCGAACAGTTAATCAATGATGAGATAATGGATGTGTTCGAGAATGGAGAGAAGAAACAAACGAGAGAGCTGGTTCTTAAGACAAAGAAGCTTGTGGTAACAATATACAGGTGTAACCTGCCGAAGTGTGATACCGTCGGTAATTGACACCAAACCTAATAGAGCATCCTACCCCACCACACCTAAACTGATCGGATCTGCCGAGCGGGATATTGAGATCGCCCGGGAACGTTGAATAACTCTCGAGGAAGTCCTTTCTCATGACCACCTCCTCACCAGCCTCCTGTTTGATGGCGACTTTACCTTTGTGACACCCGACAAGATCAAACTCGTGGCTCAGTTGGAGGCATATGTCGTCGATGATGTTGGTGTTGGGATTGAATATATAATTAACGTAGTCCTGTAGTGTCTGACTATACACTATACAACTACTGGAGACCTATCTCACGAAAGGTTGAAAACAGTGACCATGCTGGAATTTATGCCAAAGGTCCGGCAATACCCCAACCTATCATGCTTCGACCATTTCGGTCGATAGTAAAACAAAGTCCTGTCGATCGGATGGCTGTATCTTCATCTTGCGAAGCCCTCCAGGTTATTTGTGATAGCTATATTGACGAGTCGTCGTGCTTGCAATGTCGCCTCAGGAGATGTATCCCGGATGATTCCGCAACGCAGATCGAGAAATGTTGGGTATCATCGGGAAAAAAAGAAATTACTTGCTGCAACTTATTCGGAAAATACTGGTTGGTCAGTCTTTCTGTAGTACCGGTTGTGTTGAGTGTCGTGGTAGTAAACCAAGAACAAGTTCCAGCTTCCTCCACAGTACAGAGTCGACAGAGCCAATAGTGATTCCAGAACCTGCAAAATTATTGAAAATGCAGATGAAAGGACTGAAAGATGCAGATGAAAGGATCTTCCCTCATGCCATCTGGCCAGTTCAACATGGCTGCCAACGTTTAGTCGTTATGTCAAATGACACAGTCATGCGCCTATTGCACTTCACCTATACGCTAGTCCGTGGTAATCTGAAAAACCTCTAGGTTGAGTTTGGACAAGTGAGAAGAGAGAGCTCCTTCCCCTACATCGCTAGTGGGCGAGCATCGCGGCCTTGTTCTGGAGAAGGTTCACGTACTCACTGGAAACAATGTCACCAGCAGAATTGGCACCAAGCATGCAGCGATGTAATCCCACTGTCTATCTGACTGAGTTTGACGATACAGCAGAGCTACAGGAAACGGTGATCGCGCAAGTGGAAGTGTACCTTTTACGGGGTTGGGCGGGTGCAAGATTTAAGCCATAGACAAAGACGTGTGATCAATTGCATCTCCAGGTCCACACCAGTCTCTCTGCTCCCAATGCCATAACAAAATGCCCCCGCATCGTGAATTGTACGTAGTAGACACATCACCAGAGTATTATATAATTTGTCAAGGGGTTATAGCCAGTGAAGGAAGGCGCCTAGAGTGTTGTCAATGTGAGTCGGAAAGTTGGAGGCACCCTCAAACCGTTGAAATGTCATAGCTCCCTGGCTACTAATATGCTATCCATGTGCAAATGTGGTAATGTGTTATGATGCACTGCCCGTGCAGAAAATGTGTGGTGATGCGTGTCGTTTATTGCCACAAATCACAAGTTAGAAACTGTCAAAATCGTTGTTAGTTAAATGTGGGCTGGAAGGTTTGGTGTACGTGTACATGCTAGCTAGATATACAGTACATTACGGGTGCTTGTTGTTATAAATTACTTGAAAGGTTACAATATCTTTTGTTTTTCATAAAATGTTAAAATAAAAAGTGTAACTAATGTCAGATATCATGAATTGACCATCATTTTCAATTCTTGGTTTCTATATTAAAAAGAGGACACGATTTATGCATATGTTTAGGCACATTTGACCTTTGATGTTGGCGTAGCACTTAGTCATAACCTCAAACAGTTAAAACTCTCATCTATTTGATTTATCTCAGCAGAACTATGATAATATCAACTGAGATAAGACCTCTAGCTCATGTATATGCCAGTTATATCCCGTTTCGTGAGCAGATATGGTTTAAAATTTTGATTGTGACCATTAACTTGACCTTTGACCTATATGGTCAACCTGAAAGGTCATGAAATAATATGTTGTGATTGGGGGTTATCACAACCATCGAGAGGGACATATAAATCCAGTGTCTAGCTCATTTCGATCGAGAGTTACGGCTTATTGTGTTTCTGCAGTCGACAGCGGCCATGTTGGAGTTATCATCAAATATGGCGTCAAATCATTAAATGGATAGGTCAGACGTGTCGGGAATGGTAATTGTAGACGGAATTGATACAAAGTTTGGCTATCTAGCCCTTCTAGATCCAAAGTTATAGATGAAAACCTGGTCAGCGGCGGCCATTTTGGATTTCACGCTCCAGCAACGTATCTTTATAAATGCATATGTCAACCCACGTCAACATACGGTTTAGAATGCATGAGCAGCTCCGCCATCCAAATGCGTCGACTTGAATCTGTACAGGGCAGATTAATTAAATAAAGTCTTGGATTAAGTAAACGATCACACAGTAGGGCCTATATCTTTACTTAAAGCACCAAACATTGAAAAAGTCGGAGATATTGTAAATAGAAATGTGTTATCCTTGTACAAAAGAACATTTAAAGTAGAACGTTTAGCTCGTCGACTGATGCAACATTTAGTGTCACGTTTTATATAGGGTGGTATCTATGGAGAGTCACCAACTAATCGAGCTTTTAATTATGAATTATATATCCGAAACTAGTGTGCCAAACAACGATGGTCATGTTGACTCAATCAGGCATCTTTTATTAACCGATAAGCAACATCATTACTGGCACATGGAACGTAAGAATACTGAGAGAAACAGGCAAGCTAGAAGAACTCACCCATGAGGTGAACAGATACCGCTGGAACATCCTAGGACTCTGTGAAGTGCGGTGGAAAAGCATCGGAGAAACATCCACCCAGGAAGGACACAAACTGTACTTCAGTGGTCGAGACGACAAACATGAACAAGGAGTCGGGTTCCTCATTCACAAAAACACCGTGAACTGCGTCATGGGCTGTCGGTCAGCTTCCAGCCGACTTATCACCATCCGCCTGAGGGCAACGCCATTCAACATCACCATCATACAGGCGTATACCCCAACATCAGACTAAGACGATGACGACGTAGAAGACTTCTACGAACAACTGCAGGAAGTCCTGGACCAAACACCAAAGAAAGACATCCTAGTGGTGCAAGGCGACTGGAACGCCAAGATAGGAGAAGATGCTTATGAGAACTGGATAGGCACATGTGGAAGATACTGCAACACCAAATCAAATGAGTGAGGCCTTAGGCTCCTGGAATTTGCCAACTACAACGACCTTATGCTGGCGAACACATTTGGCCCATACAAAACAAGCCTTCCACGCAATGATAGGAGGGAAATTTGCAGCGCTCACCACTCTGGGCGCTGACGGCATAGACGTTGGAAACGTTGATTGACACCTTCAACACAGCAGTGTTGACACATACCAGTGAAATCATTGGCAAACATCGCCCAGTCAAGAAGCCCTGTGTCACAGCTGACTTACTTGATCTGTGCGACAAACGGAGGGAACGTCAGCAGGAGCGGACAGCGTTCCAGCGGAGCTGGTGCAGGCGGGGGAGAAGCCATGACAAGTGCCCTACTTACTATCTGCAACAAGATCTGGCAGACAGGGGAGTGGCCCACACCATGGACCCAATCTCTTATCATCACCCTCCCAAAGAAAGGCAACCTATAGCTATGCCAGAACTATCGTACCATCAGTCTCATCAGCCACCGGAGCAAAGTTATGCTGACATTCTTGCTGAATCGACTGAAGCCGCAAGCGGAAAAGATCATCGCTGAAGAACAAGCAGGCTTCAGACCAGAGCGCAGCACAACACAGCAGATCTTCAACCTTAGGATACTGTGCGAGGAGTACCTCCAACACCAGCAAGACCTCTACCACGTCTTCGTGGACTTCAAGAAGGCGTTCGATAAGGTATGGCATGCAGCACTATGGGCCACCATGAGACAGTACAACATCAACGCCAACCTGATCAGAATGATACCGAACCTCTATAACAAGGCCACCAGCGCAGTCTACCTTAATAACAGCATAGGGGACTGGTTCAGAACCACAGTCGAAGTAAGACAAGGCTGTGTGCTCTCACCCACCCTCTTCAAGATCTTCTTGGAGAAAATTATGGCTGACGCACTGAATGACCGTGAAAGGACAGTCAGCATTGGCAGCAGGACAATTACGAACTTGCGTTTTGCCAACGACATAGACGGCCTGACAGGAAGGGAAGAGGAGCTAGCTGACTTGATGGAGCGCCTTGATAAGACTTCTACAGCCTTCGGCATGCAGATCAATGCAGAGAAGACCAAACTGATGACCAACAACGCCAATGGCATCAGCACTGACATCAGGATCAACGGCGAGAAACTAGATTGCGTCAACAGCTTCAAATACCTGGGACCAATCATCGCAGATGAAGGATCCAAACCTGAAATTATCGCCAGGATCGCTCAGACCACAGCAGCACTCACACAACTCAAGACCATCTGGAATGACAGGAAAATAGCGCTCAGCTCAAAGATCGGACTGATGCGTTCCCTGGTCATGTCCATATTCCTATGCACCTGTGAGTATTGGACACTAACAGCAGACACAGAGAGAAGGATACAGGCCATAGAGATGAGATGCCTCAGAAAGCTCACCTACAGAGACTCGGCAATCCGTTGGGCCCCACGAAGACCTCTTGACCACAGTAAAGCGACGCAAACTGAAATGGTACGGGTATATAACAAGATCTACAGGGCTTGCCAAGACAATCCTGCAGGGCACAGTACAAAGAGGGAGAAGGAGGGGCAGACAGAAAAGGAGATGGGAGGACAGCATCCCAGAATGGACTGGCATGACGCTGGGCGCCGCCATGAGGAAGGCTGAGAGGCGAGAGGAATGGAGGGAGCTGGTTGCCAGGTCATCTATGACGACTTAACGGTCCACCAGACTACGGGATAGGTGAAGGTGAAACCCATATTCACATGAACATATTTTAGTTCATCTATTAACCACTCCACTGTAATATATTACGCGTCTTGTTTAACTGATATTCCCAATATACACTAAATTTTATTTATTATACCATGTCACTCTATGTATTGTTGCCAACTATTTTATTAAACATTTTATTCTTCACCTTGTGTCTTTTATATGTGAATGTATGTATGAATATGTATGTTTCTTCTCCAGCAACGGAGGCTGAATAAATTTATAATAATAATAAGACGAAAAAGAAAATCATTACACTAGATTATTTTAACCAGACTTTCAATTAGTTATACCTTCCACATTTTATTTTATTTATTTTATTTTATTAATCATGTTGTGGCAAGTGACGCCACTGTTGGACGATATGTGTTTAACCTTATTCTCATGCTATGCCAGGCTGCTCGATACTGCCGATACTACTCTACTGTTGAGTAATATAAAATAAAATAAAAACTGTGCCCAATAGAACAATACACTGAAGTACACAAATACTACAAATACGTATGTGGTAGGGGCGCCACTGTAGACAGCGACGCCTTCATGTCATTGTATTTGTCGCAGGGTGGAGCGAGACAAACAACTTGATATCAAGCGCGGAGTGCGACCTGTCTCTCCCCTCTCAGACGTGTCCGACGACTCGTACGAGGACTCGTACGATGATCCGTGGTTCTACAGGAAACACTGACCTGTGTCATCTCTGACGTCATATCGACGTAGCGCGACTAAGCGCGAACCGACTATGCCAGTTCGAGTGGCCGACGCGCTTAGCAGGAGAAACAGAATACAGACGGCAAGACCCAGAAGAGTGTCTCATTCAACGTCCTCGCGTAGCCGAGCGGACAGCGGCGACGATGCGACCTTTCAGAACATGTGTGCCTCTAACATCATATTCAAATCAAGCATCGACACATCAACACTACCGAGACAGTGGAGAGATGCAATTATTTGCCCGATCTACAAAACATATGAAAAACGAAACGTTCTCAGTTGTTAGAGGCGGAAGACTCAGAACCCTATATGTATAGTGCAAGGCCGGAGAGACAGCTTCGACTATGTCGAATTAGATATGAAGTTAGAGCAGGCCATCCAGCGGGCATCAAAGAGCCATGTAGGCATCGTCGGCCAGACACGAATGTTCTCAGTTGTGATGGAGTTGGAGCTGATCTTCCATGAGATCCTGCTCATAGAGAACAACTACTCTAAGATCACAAATGAGCGGATGATGGAGCATCATAAGACTATCATGTACCAGGAACTCAGGAGCTCAAGGCCGATATTTTGTATGCCAATGTCTCCCCAATATTCTTGGCTTTTTGTGAGCTGTAGCAAATCCCTTCATTACCAAAGCCTCTGGAGTCAGATTCCATAACTTCGCTACCGAACAGTTAATTAATGATGAGATAATGGATGTGTTCGAGAATGGAGAGAAGAAACAAACGAGAGAGCTGGTTCTTAAGACAAAGAAGCTTGTTGTAACAATATACAGGTGTAACTTGCCGAAGTGTGATACCGTCGGTAATTGACAACAAACCTAATAGAGCGTCCTACACCACCATACCTAAACTGATCGGATCTGCCGAGCGGGATATTGAGATCGCCCGGGAACGTTGAATATCTCTCGAGGAAGTCCTTTCGCATGACCACCTCCTCACCAGCCACCTGTTTGATGGCGCCTTTACCTCTGTCACACCCGACAAGTTCAAACTCGTGGCTCAGTTGGAGGCATATCTCATCGGTGATGTTGGTGTTGGGATTGAATATATAATTAACGTAGTCCTGTAGTGTCTGACGATACACTATACAACTACTCGAGACCTATCTCACGAAGGGTTGAAAACAGTGACCATGCTGGAATTTATGCCAAAGGTCCGGCAATACCCCAACCTATCATGCTTCGACCATTTCGGTCGATAGTAAAACAAAGTCCTGTCGATCGGATGGCTGTATCTTCATCTTGCGAAGCCCTCCAGGTTATTTGCGATAGCTATATTGACGAGTCGTCGTGCTTGCAATGTCGCCTCAGGAGATGTATCCCGGATGATTCCGCAACGCAGATCGAGAAATGTTGGGTATCATCGGGAAAAAAAGAAATTACTTGCTGCAACTTATTCGGAAAATACTGGTTGGTCAGTCTTTCTGTAGTACCGGTTGTGTTGAGTGTCGTGGTAGTAAACCAAGAACAAGTTCCAGCTTCCTCCCACGGTACAGAGTCGACAGAGCCAATAGTGATTCCAGAACCTGCAAAATTATTGAAAATGCAGATGCAAGGACTGAAAGATGCAGATGAAAGGATCTTCCCTCATGCCATCTGGCCAGTTCAACATGGCTGCCAACGTTTAGTCGTTATGTCAAATGACACAGTCATGCGCCTATTGCACTTCACCTATACGCTAGTCCATGGTAATCTGAAAAACCTCTAGGTTGTGTTTGGACAAGTGAGAAGAGAGAGCTCCTTCCCCTACATCGCTAGGGGGCGAGCATCACGGACTTGTTCTGGAGAAGGTTCACGTACTCACTGGAAACAATGTCACCAGCAGAATTGGCACCAAGCATGCAGCGATGTAATCCCACTGTCTATCTGACTGAGTTTGACGATACAGCAGAGATACAGGAAACGGTGATCGCGCAAGTGGAAGTGTACCTCTTACGGGGTTGGGCGGGTGCAAGATCTAAGCCATAGACAAAGACGTGTGATCAATTGCATCTCCAGGTCCACACCAGTCTCTCTGCTCCCAATGCCATAAACAAAATGCCCCCGCATCGTGAATCGTACGTAGTAGACACATCACCAGAGTATTATGTAATTTGTCAAGGGGTTATAGCCAGTGAAGGAAGGCGCCTAGAGTGTTGTCAATGTGGGTGGGAAAGTGGCACCCTCAAACCGTTGAAATGTCATAGCTCCCTGGCTACTAATATGCTATCCATGTGCAAATGTGGTAATGTGTTATGATGCACTGCCCGTGCAGAAAATGTGTGGTGATGCGTGTCGTTTATTGCCACAAATCACAAGTTAGAAACTGTCAAAATCGTTGTTAGTTAAATGTGGGCTGGAAGGTTTGGTGTACGTGTACATGCTAGCTAGATATGCAGTACATTACGGGTGCTTGTTGTTATAAATTACTTGAAAGGTTACAATATCTTTTGTTTTTCATAAAATGTTAAAATAAAAAGTGTAACTAATGTCAGATATCATGAATTGACCATCATTTTCAATTCTTGGTTTCTATAATAAAAAGAGGACACGATTTATGCATATGTTTAGGCACATTTGACCTCTGATGTTGGCGTAGCACTTAGTCATAACCTCAAACAGTTAAAACTCTCATCTATTTGATTTATCTCAGCAGAACTATGATAATATCAACTGAGATAAGACCTCTAGCTCATGTATATGCCAGTTATATCCCGTTTCGTGAGAAGATATGGTTTAAAATTTTGATTGTGACACATTAACTTGACTTTTGACCTATATGGTCAACCTGAAAGGTCATGAAATAATATGTTGTGATTGGGGGTTATTACAACCATCGAGAGGGACATATAAATCCAGTGTCTAGCTCATTTCGATCGAGAGTTACGGCTTATTGTGTTTCTGCAGTCGACAGCGGCCATGTTGGAGTTATCATCAAATATGGCGTCAAATCATTAAATGGATAGGTCAGACGTGTCGGGAATGGTAATTGTAGACGGAATTGATACCAGGTTTGGCTATCTAGCCCTTCTAGATCCAAAGTTATAGATGAAAACCTGGTCAGCGGCGGCCATTTTGGATTTCACGCTCCAGCAACGTATCTTTATAAATGCATATGTCAACCCACGTCAACATACGGTTTAGAATGCATGAGCAGCTCCGCCATCCAAATGCGTCGACTTGAATCTGTACAGAGCAGATTAATTAAATAAAGTATTGGATTAAGTAAACGATCACACAGTAGGGCCTACATCTTTACTTAAAGCACAAAACATTGAAAAAGTCGGAGATATTGTAAATAGAAATGTGTTATCCTTGTACAAAAGAACATTTAAAGTAGAACGTTTAGCGCGTCGACTGATGTAACATTTAGTGTCACGTTTTATATAGGGTGGTATCTATGGAGAGTCACCAACTAATCGAGCTTTTAATTATGAATTATATATCCGAAACTAGTGTGCCAAACAACGATGGTCATGTTGACTCAATCAGGCATCTTTTATTAACCGATAAGCAACATCATTACTGGCACATGGAACGTAAGAATACTGAGAGAAGCAGGCAAGCTAGAAGAACTCACCCAGGGGGAACTTTCCCTAAACCCCTGGAAAGTGAAGTCGGTGGAAAAGCATCGGAGAAACATCCCCCCAGGAAGGCACAAACTGTACTTCAGTGGTCGAGACGACAAACATGAACAAGGAGTCGGGTTCCTCATTCACAAAAACACCGTGAACTGCGTCATGGGCTGTCGGTCAGCTTCCAGCCGACTTATCACCATCCGCCTGAGGGCAACGCCATTCAACATCACCATCATACAGGCGTATGCCCCAACATCAGACTAAGACGATGACGACGTAGAAGACTTCTACGAACAACTGCAGGAAGTCCTGGACCAAACTCCAAAGAAAGACATCCTAGTGGTGCAAGGCGACTGGAACGCCAAGATAGGAGAAGATGCTTATGAGAACTGGATAGGCACATGTGGAAGATACTGCAACACCAAATCAAATGAGTGAGGCCTAAGGCTCCTGGGATTTGCCAGCTAGAACGACCTTATGCTGGCGAACACATTTGGCCCACACAAAACAAGCCTTCCACGCAATGATAGGAGGGAAATTTGCAGCGCTCACCATTCTGGACGCTGACAGCATAGACACGGAAACGTTGATTGACACCTTCAACACAGCAGTGAACGACACAGCCAGTGAAATCCTTGGCAAACATCGCCCAGTCAAGAAGCCCTGTGTCACAGCTGACTTACTTGATCTGTGCGACAAACGGAGGGAACGTCAGCAGGAGCGGACAGCGTCCCAGCGGAGCTGGTGCAGGCGGGGGAGAAGCCATGATAAGCGCCCTACTGACTACCTTCAACAAGATCTGGCAGACAGGGGAGTGGCCCAGGCCGTGGACCCAATCTCTCATCATTACCCTCCCAAAGAAAGGCAACCTATAGATATTCCAGAACTATCGTACCATCAGTCTCATCAGCCACCGGAGCAAAGTTATGCTGACATTCTTGCTGAATCGACTTAAGCCGCAGGCGGAAATGATCATCGCTGAGGAACATGCAGGCTCCAGACCAGAGCGCAGCACAACACAGCAGATCTTCAACTTTAGGATACTGTGCGATGAGTACCTCCAACACCAGCAAGACCTCTACCACGACTTCGTGGACTTCAAGAAGGCGTGCGATAAGGTATGGCATGCAGCACTATGGGCCACCACGAGGCAGTACAACATCAACGCCAACCTGATCAGAATGACACCGAACCTCTATAACAAACCTTAATAACAGCATAGGGGACTGGTTCAGAACCACAGTCGGAGTAAGCCAAGGCTGTGTGCTCTCCCCCACCCTCTTCAACATCTTCTTGGAGAAAATTATGGCTGACGCACTGAATGACCGTGAAGGGACAGTCAGCATTGGCAGCAGGACAATTACGAACTTGCGTTTTGCCAACGACATAGACGGCCTGACAGGAAGGGAAGAGGAGCTAGCTGACTTTATGGAGCGCCCTGATAAGACTTTTACAGTCTTCGGCATGCAGGTCAATGCAGAGAAGACCAAACTGATGACCAACAACACCAATGGCATCAGCACTGACATCAGGATCACCGGCGAGAAACTAGATTGCGTCAACAGCTTCAAATACCTGGGTCCAATCATCGCAGATGAAGGATCCAAACCTGAAATTATCGCCAGGATCGCTCAGACCACAGCAGCACTCACACAAATCAAGACCATCTGGAATGACAGGAAAATAGCGCTCAGCTCAAAGATCGGACTGATGCGTTCCCTGGTCATGTCCATATTCCTATGCACCTGTGAATATTGGACACTAACAGCAGACACAGAGAGAAGGATACAGGCCATAGAAATGAAATGCCTCAGAAAGCTCACCTACAGTGACTCGGCAATCCATTGGGCCCCACGAAGACCTCTTGACCACAGTAAAGCGACGCAAACTGAAATGGTACGGGTATATAACAAGATCTACAGGGCTTGCCAAGACAATCCTGCAGGGCACAGTACAAAGAGGGAGAAGGAGAGGCAGACAGAAAAGGAGATGGGAGGACAGCATCCCAGAATGGACTGGCGCTGGGCGCCGCCATGAGGAAGGCTGAGAGGCGAGAGGAATGGAGGGAGCTGGTTTTTAACAAGATTTAACAAGATTTAACAAGATTGCCACCTAGAGATTCAACTCTAGATGGCAGGTGGACTAGGAAGCCATTTGGCTTATCGAGAGTCCAACCTATCTATCTAAGTATACCCCGCCCGTCTTAGGTATATGTCGATTTTATTTTTAAATATATTAACACTACTAGCACCTACACAATCAGCTGATAATCTGTTCCATTCGTTTACTGTTCTTTGTGAAAAGGAAAATTGTCTAATATCTAGTCTACACTGCTTCTTTGCTAATGAAACCCCATGTCCTCTAGTCCTTCTCTCTTCCTTGACTGTGAAAAAATATTTCTGTCAATTTTTTTATATCCATTCAATATTTTAAACACCTCAATCTGATCTCCTCTCAATCTTCTGGTTTCTAGTGTTGTTAAACCACATTCTTTTAAAAACGCTTTTAAACAAATATTCCTGAGTTTTGGTATTTTTTTGCTCCCCTTTTGTACTCTTTCAAGCATATAATTCCTTTTTTGGGATATGGCCTCCATGCTTGTATACAATATTCTAAGGAGGCCTAACTATTGTTTTATACGGGGTATTATTAGTTCTTTTTCTTTGTCACTTATTTCGCCTAATTAATCCAAGAATTTGGTTTCCCTTTGCTGCTGCAATTCCACACTGCTGTGATACCTTCATGCACAAATTTTAAACCCCTAAGCCCTTTTTCCCTTTTAAGGTAGTATTTAGTACAGTATCACCCATTGTATATTGTGCATCTTCATTTCCCATGCCCTGTGTGAAGGAAATTTACATTTTTCCAAAATTAAACAGCATTTGCCACTTCTCAGACCTTTCATCAACTTTTAAGATCATCTTGTAAATGCTGTCTATCTGCATCACTTTTAATTTTCCTAAACACTTTTGTGTCGCCCGAAACTTCAACACCTTGCTTGTTATGTCATCATCCAAATCATTGATATATATTAAGAATAAAATAGGTCCCAGAAACCTTTGATCCCTGCGGTACTCCACCCAAAACCGTTTTCCAGTTTGAAACCCCCCCATCAACTACTACTCTTTGTTTTCAACCCAATTTTTATCCAGTTGTTTATTCCATTTCCTATGCCATGGGCCTTTAGTTTAAGTAGTAGTTTTTGGGGGTGGCATTTTTGTAAAAGGTTTTTTTTAAAATCTTAGATTATATCTACTGGTGATCCCTCACCCACCCCGTGACATCTTCCAAAAAAAAATAAAAATATTTTTTAAGCATGACCTCGCTTTTTTAAAAAACCCCTGTTAAAATGGGTTTTCAATTTATTTTTTAAAAAGAAAAAACAACCAGGGGATCTTTAATTAGTCTTTTTTAATAGTTTTCAAATACCGATGTTAAACTTACTGGTCTATAGTTCTCTGACTTGTTTTCAACCTTTTTTTAAAAAATGGTATAATGTTTGCTTCTTTCCATTCTAACGGAACTATTCCCTCCTCAAGACAAATTGAACACTGTTGCAAACGGGATGCTGATTTGTTCTAAACAATAGTAATTTGGGGGGAATCCCTTTCCCCTCCCGGTGATTTATTATCCTTCATATCTCTTATTTTCATACCCACCATTGTTGGGGGGTTTCAATTAGTTGTCCTAAATAATCAAACTCTCTTTCCCTTTGAACTTAGTCTCAAGTACTGGTAATATATTTAAAATCTTCCCCGGTAAACACCGAACTAAAGTACTCATTTAGGTTTTCTGCCATTAAGAATCCCCCTGTTTTTATGTTTCCATCACTACCTTCTAAAGGGCCAACCTTATCCTGAACTTTCTGTTTACTTCAAAAAACCCTAAAAACCCTTTCTGTCATGTTTTATATTAAAAGCTATTTTTTGTTCGTAGCTTCTCTTTTAATTTCTAATTTCAGCTGTAGCTTGATTAAACCCTTTTAAATGCTATAGTCTTCTTCACTTCCGGTATGTCTATATGTCTTCCACATCATTTGTTTTACTTGATTTTTTTAATGGCTTCCTTCGATAAGTGTTTTTCTTTGACCGTTTTCCCCCGTTTTTTTAAGGGGACAAATTTGTCAACGACCAGGGCAATTTCACTCTTTTAAAAAATTTCCCGCATTCTGTTGCTGTCTTATTCTTCCCGTGTTTTATTAGTCTATCTTTGCTAAATATTCCCCCTGTCCTTATATCTTCCTTTGTGAAAAATTTTTTCCCGTACCTTATTTTTCTTTTCCCTTCCCTTTACTTTGATGAAAAATGATTGGTTGTGTCACTCACCCCAGTGGTCATAAAATTTTTACATTATCAACAAATTCCCTTTTTGAACTCAATACTATGTCTAACACGTTCTCGCCCCTGGTTGCTTCTAACACATGTTGGGAAAAGGGAAAATATCTTGTACTAATTTAAAAAAATCTTGATCCTCTCTCCCGGTACTCTGTAGAGATGTCCACTGTATAGCCCCTGGGTTTAAAAACCCCCCTAATAATACAGTCCCCTTTTCTCACTTCTTTGATAGCGTTATGTATTTTTTCATTCTCTTCCATGTTTTGTTTGGACTCCGAACACAACCCAACAGTTAATGTTGACTTTCCCGTAACTATGTTACACCAGACAGCTTCTTCACATTCTGCTTCTTTTTTTAATTTTATTTCATAACTTTGGGTGGATTCTTTAATATATAAAATAACTCCGCCTCCCCTTCTTCCTAATCTATTTTTCCTAAACATTACATACCCTGTCATTCCTAATTCGGCATCTGATATATCGGGTGTGGCCCAAGGGTTCAGTTATACCTATTATGTGAGGGCCCAAAATTTTTCTACCATAATGTTTAGTTCATTTCTTTTGTTTACTATGCTCCTTGCATTTAAACAAACACATTTATAACCAAATTCCGTAGGGCTTTCCAGGCTGTTCTTTGCTGATGTCTTTTTTCTATCTTTATCTATGCCTCTAGTATTTGGCTTCTCTGTGTATCCCCCCTGCGAAACTAGTTTAAAAAAATTGCAACCTGTTCCATTATTCATCGATCGAAGAAGGTTCTGGAGAACACTGCTGCGCCCTTTCCGCTTAGATGGAGGGCCCTCTCTTAAACATGTCTTCTTTACCAACAAAATATCCCCACAAATCTAAAATCCCTCCTTCTTCTTCACACATCTGCTCTAATAGTCCGTTAATTGCCATCCCCTTGCAATTTCTAAATGTTGTTCCCCCTTTCCCCCCATCACTGGCAAGATTCCCGAGAGTATGATCTGTTCAACTCTCGTCTTCTTCAATGTCTCTACCAACTCTCTGTATCTTTTTACTATCCTGGTTGTTCCTTCCCCGTCTGCATTGTTCGTCCCTACATGTACTAATATAGACCCCCTTGGCCATGCCCCAATACGTTCTTTACCCGTTCAGTCACATGCTCTATCCTAGCCCCCGGAAGACAAACAACAACGTCTTCTCCTTTGTTTAATTCCTGTCTGCCCTTTTTTAAAAAGGAATCCCCATAAATACCCTTTCTGTTCTCAATGCCCCCTCGATCACTGCTTCAGGGAAACTCCTCCGTTTTGCATCTCCCTGGTTGCTGACTTTTCCCCCTGCCGCTTTCTCTGTTGTTCCCTTTTTTTCCGGTCTCTTTTCTTCCTGTCTTTGTCCTTGTTATTGACTTCCGTTTGGTCACATCACCTCTCACTTCCTTTTTTTTCCCTTCGTCTTACCCCTGTCGCATCTACTTCTCTCATCTCCTGTCCCCTTGTCCCTCCCTCCTTCTCTACTGTCACGTTCTCCCCTGTCACCTTCCTGCATGTCATGTTTCCTGTTGTTCTTTCTCCATTTGTTGTCCTTGCAATCACCCTCCCTCCACTCTGCATCCCCTTCACAATATCCGTTAGCCTAGCTAACTCTGCTGTCAGACAGTCCACTTTCCAACACCCTAAACATTGGAACGTAAACCCTTCCTCCGTTGTCTCTGACCAAGTTTTTCCGCACCCCGTCATCTATGACGACTTAACGGTCCACCAGACTATGGGATAGGTGAAGGTGAAACCCATATTCACATGAACATATTTTAGTACATCTATTAACCACTCCACTGTAATATATTACGCGTCTTGTTTACTAATATTCCCAATATACACTAAATATTATTTATTATACCATGTCATTCTATGTATTGTTGCCAACTATTTTATTAAACATTTTATTCTTCACCTTGTGTCTTTTATATGTGAATGTATGTATGAATATGTATGTTTCTTCTCCGGCAACGGAGGCTGAATAAATTTATAATAATAATAAGACGAAAAAGAAAATCATTACACTAGATTATCTTATCCAGACTTTCAATTAGTTATACCTTCCACATTAAATTGTATTTATTTTATTTTATTAATCATGTTGTGGCAAGTGGCGCCACTGTTGGACGATATGTGGTTAACCTTATTCTCGTGCTATGCCAGGCTGCTCGATACTGCCGATACTACTCTATAAAATTTAACAAAACTGTTAAATTAAAACAATACACTGAAGTACACAAATACTACAAACACATATACGGTAGGGGGCGCCACTGTAGACAGCGACGCCTTCAGATCGTTGTATCTGTCGCAGGGTGGAGCGAGACAAACAACTTGATATCAAGCGCGGAGTGCGACTTGTCTCTCCCCTCTCAGACGTGTCCGACGACTCGTACGAGGACTCGTACGATGATCCGTGGTTCTACCAGAAACACTGCCCTGTGTCATCTCTGACGTCATATCGACGTAACGCGGCTAAGCGCGAACCGACTATGCCAGTTCGTGTGGCCGGCGCGCTTAGCAGGAGAAACAGAATACAGATGGCAGAACCCAGAAGAGTGTCTCATTCAACGTCCTCGTGTAGCCGAGCGGACAGCGGCGACGATGCGACCTTTCAGAACATGTGTGCCTCTAACATCATATTCAAATCAAGCATCGACACATCAACACTACTGAGACAGTGGAGAGATGCAATTATTTGCCCAATCTACAAAAAAAAATATGAAAAACGAAACGCAACAAACTACAGGCCAGTGTCCCTGACATCAATCGTATGCAAGACTCTGGAGAGTGATTGTACAGCAGCTCGTAGAACATATCAAGATGAACCACCTGAATTGTGAACAACAACATGGCTTTACTACTGGAAAAAGTGTAAACACAAATTTATTAGAACCATTGAACATCTGGAGTGAGGCCTTGATGCACAACATACCCGTTGATGTCATCTACCTCGATTACGCGACGGTATTCGACAAAGTATCACATCAGCGTCTCCTGACACAAGTAGACAGTTTTGGAATTGGAATAAAGGACAAGGCCTTAACTTGGATAACGGCATTCCTAGATGACCGGCGACAGAAGGTATCTGTACATGGAGAACAATCAAACCGATATTGTTCACGATGTTTGTCAGCGATGTACCAGGGATCATGAACAACCTGACGTCAGTGTTTGTGGATGGTACCAAGCTGTACGCAACACTCACATATGACAACAACTCACCACATTGTTTGCAGGAAGACCTGACAAACCTTCCGGAATGGTAAATGAAGATGCAAATGAATTTCCATCCAGATAAATGCCATGTTCTGCACCTCGAACAGTCGAACCCGCAGAACATGTACCACATGAACAATGCCAGGGGCGACATTCACATGTTAGATGCGATAACTTCTGAAAAAGACCCTGGAGTAACCATTGACTAACAACTCAAATTCTCTGACCACATTGAGAATGCTGTCAAGAAAGCCCACCGTGTTCTTGGATGTCTACCAAGAACATTCCGACATCTCAACAAGGACACATTTCTACTACTTTACAAAGCAATGCTTAGACCACAGCTGGAGTGTGCGTCATGTGTCTGGTGCCCTCATCTGACAAAAGACAGAGACCTCATTGAGCAAGTTCAGCGGCGGGCAACACGACTTATGCCGGAAACAAAGGGATTACCATACAACAGCAGACTAAAAGAATATAGAAACTGCAACATCAGAAAATAAATCTTGAGACGGTCTCAGTGATCAGTTTTGGGCAACTACTGAAGATTAATCAATACTTCAGATTTTTTATTGTTTACTGCGTTTAGTAATATTTCAGCGAAGTTACTGTTGTTGTTGTTGTTTTGTTTTTGTTGTTGTTGTTATGGTGCTGGTGGTGGTAGTGGTGGTGTTGATATTCTTGATGTTGCCGCAGTTGCTTTGCTGTTGTTGTCTCTTCTTCTTTTATTGTTGTTGATGTTGATGTTGATGTTCATGTTCATGTTCATGTTCATGTTCATGTTCATGTTCATGTTCATGTTCATGTTCATGTTCATGTTGATATTGATATTGTTGTTTTGCGGCTGCTGCTCTTGCTGCTGTTGTTGTTGTTGTTGTTGCTGCTGCTGCTGTTGCTAGCAATACGCATCGGCTGCTGCTGTTGCTGTTGCTACGGCTACTGCTGTTGCTGCTGTTGCTAGCAATAAGCTGCGGTTACTGCTGCTGTTGCTGCTGCTGCTGTTGCTAGCAATAAGCTGCGGCTGCTGCTGCTGCTGCTGCTGCTGCTGCTGCTGCTGCTGCTGCTGCTGCTGCTGCTGCTGCTGCTGCTGCTGCTGCTGCTGCTGCTGCTGCTGCTGCTGCTGCTATCAATGAGAACACAACAGCGGGAGTGCAGTCAATCACAGCGTCATTTGATGCACGAAACAGTACACATTCAAAACGATGTGGATAAATTCCTTGTTTGTGTACATGCTAACTGGATGATCACGTGAGACGTTTGTTACACACGTGGGGCTGTCGCAGTCACAACTCTTGTAATTGTTGAGAGACATCGCTAGGCTTGTTGTAAGACTTCTAATTCAAACAGCTGCTACTGATTGAATGTGCTGCAGACTTCAGATTGTGTGTGTGTAGAAAAAAACACAAATGTTCCACATCGCACATATTTAAATCGTGTTTACAATGTGCTAAGATAACAGTATGACACAATTTAAAAACGTAGCTTTATAACCTTATATATCCACCATAGCTTCATGGTATATCAATCCATCTGTTGACAACGTCAACGAGATGTTTATTGTCGTTTAGATAAATAAACACCTTTTGTACTGATGCGCCTGTCAGCTTGGTGTCCAAGGAATTAGGCGCAACAGAAGTTATCATATTATTATTATTAAATTGTTATTAATTCTTATAGATGCACTGGACAACCAACAAACTGTTTACCCTTTTCATGTGTAATCAACGATAACATTATTATTGCGTGCGCTTACATTTTTCCGGTCGTTATACACTTTCCGATTGACATTTCTGCGCATGCGCGGTAAATGTAAAATCATCAATGTGCAGCGAAACTACAAAGTATTTTAGGTATAAATATATAGCTATTCGTCGTTATCCATTCTGTGATGATTGCTGTGAAGAGTTGTTTAAAATGTCGTTCAATACAATACAATATTACGTTTTGACACGGATTATGGCGCTCTACAGTCACGTGATTTACGCTTGCTATCAAAACATGCAAAACTCAAAACTTGTTTGCCTCGTATTAATTTGCGACAAACTACTTTGCTGAGAGGTTATATACACCCTAACGAACAACCCGTAGTATTAATACCATACATGCTTTGTCATTTCGCTGCACATTGATGATTTTACATTTATCGCGCATGCGCAGAAATGTCAATCGGAACGTTTATAACGTCGGGGAAATGTAAGCGCGACAACGTGTCGTCTAGACGTGACCTTACGTAAATAGAACGGTTTTCTCGCGTTCGTCGTTTAAACGCACGTGACTGGTAGCGCGGAAATGACGTCAACACTTGTTTACAGTATCCAAGGCGAACGATCGAGAAGGCACTGGGCGAAGCGCCGCTGTATTCGGGAAGAAACGTATTGATGGGCGATCCCAACACGAGAACGAGCCTGCATACACAACTGAGAGGTAGATTTGTGGAAATGCTAGCGATATTTCAAGTGCGCTTAACGTGGTAAATGTACGCCGTACGATATTTCAAGTTGACTGCTGTGGCGGCAACATCATGGCGGCGCTGAACAGTTTCGACAGCGGACAAAACTAAGCTCTCAGTGTTTGCTGATGTGTTTTATCATTCACTAGTGTCATAAGGGTAAATAGCAAATAGCGTCAAATTATTTTGCTTTCAAAATTCTTAGTATGAATGTTTAGGTTGCCTTTCAATTATATGACGTCACGGTCGCTGGGCTACGTCGTCACACCACGGACGGTACATGTTTTGTTCTCGTTACAAGACTTCCGGTAGCCATTTTATTTCAGTGGCATTATTGTATCCAATAAAATTATATTATGGAAAACATATGCGTTCTCTCCGTCACGTTTCGTATCAGAATTATATTATATATATATATATATATATATATATATATATATATATATATATATATATATATATATATATATAAAACGGCAAGTAGCCGGAATGAATTTCTAGCCAGTATGATGGGCCAGCTCATTTTCTGCCCTATTATCTTTATTTGTCTTTGTGTTTCAGATATAGTGCGTCAGTACAGACGACAGCGGACACATGGAGGCGGAGTATCGATCAAAAGGTATATTGCTAATTGTTATCTTATGTGACCCAGAAGAGGACGCAGAAGATGGAGCAGAAGAGGACGCAGAAGAGGACACAGAAGTGGACGCAGAAGCGGACGCAGAAGATGGAGCAGAAGAGGACGCAGAAGAGGACCAAAATGCTGGAAGAGGACGCAGAAGGGGACGCAGAAGATGGAGCAGAAGAGGACGCAGAAGAGGACATAGAAGAGGACGCAGAAGTGGACGCAGAAGCGGACGCAGAAGATGGAGCAGAAGAGGACGCAGAAGAGGACCAAAAAATGCTGGAAGTGGACGTAGAAGGGGACGCAGAAGATGGAGTAGAAGAGGACGCAGAAGAGGACACTGAAGAGGACGCAGAAGTGGACGCAGAAGATGGAGCAGAAGAGGACGCAGAAGAGGACCCAGAAATTAACATAATCAAAATTCCCTTACTCTATTAACTTTGTTTTCTTTATTTTTCCAGGTGCTGTGACGTCACTATATATCGGAATGAAGAGTATGACAAAGGGTACTTCTGTGGCGATAGCAGTAGGTATGAATTATTGTTAGTTCTTTATGTAAGGCTTAATTGCTATGCATTTCTTTTCAGCTCTTATGCGTCATGAAATTTTCCGCAGCTTTGTTAATATTATCGCTTTTCTGTTGTATATGAAAAGCTGCAGCCATGACGTCAATGGAACACTGATGACAGAGCATGGAACAAAAGGTAGATTTTACGTAATTACTCTCTCCGGATCTATAAATTTAGTTTGTCATTTTTTAGATCCACGCTGCTTGCCAATAAATAATATTACCCATATTTTATGTTTACATGTTGAAAACTGTTCAACTTGAGTTGTGGCAAGACGTATAACGTCACAGGAAGGAACAACGAAAGAGCAGCTACAAAAACAATAAAAAGGTAATATTTCGGTTGCATCATTCTTAGTATATGTATGCCTACATTTTTTGACATTTCGATGTCGCAATTGTGCCTTTAGGGATCACTAATTACGTTCTACCTGATACACGGGAAATTATAAAGATCACAAACCGAAGTGATGATGTTTTCACATCAACTTTGGTGCATGTACAGCAGCAATCGCTTGGTTTTTGATATTATATTATCGGTTTTGTTCTTGGCCACGTTGTTGTAAATAGCCACGAAGTCTCTACCAAAACACGTTCCATACGTGGCAGTTTATGGATGTTTCATGATGTAACAATCTTCACAGGTGAAGCCGGTACAGCAAGTCATAATTATACATTCTAATTGAAAGATTTGATTTTAGGTACCCAGAGTTTCAACAACGTTATCTCCTCAGCGGCCGTGTCTCGCTAGACGGAGACAGCGACCTTCCGCTGGAGCATACACAACGACGGACCGGCACCGACGGCTCGGCTCCGTGGCCCACGTCGCTCACCCAGAGTAACGGCGCGGGAGACGCGCCAGGACCTCGCACACGAGTGATGTACTCGTCGAGTCAACATCACCCACAGAACGTTTGACGCCTCGCTACAGACGATGCACAACGACACGTGTTTGTGCGGCGCGAAACGTCTGTACTAATTCCTTACGTGACTCGGACACCATGTATATGCACATGTCACTGTTCACAGTTGGCTAAAAGTCACAAAGCATTAACAGGTTGTGGCGATTCTGGCCAGTGTTCTGTACGGACTGCGCCGATGTACATACCTGCGGGTCACGTGATGTGACTGAACGAATACCTGTAACGGCCGCTCTGTACCGAAAGAAAACATGACGCATCTAAGCGATATATTCATGTGTTTAATGTGACAATGTCATACGGATATACATGTTGTGAAATTATCCGTGTATTGTTAAAATAAAACGTAAGTCGCTGTGCGATAAGAGCTTGCCGAAATGTGTCACTGACTCGACTATGTCTACACCCTATACTGCTTGTGTTAGAAATGTACGGCAATTGTCGCTATATGTGTAGACGTCTCCCAGCAGAAACTAGTATTCCAAACATATGCCTGTAAGCCCTGTCAATTGACTTAATCTTAAAGGTTTTGTTAGGCACTGCTGTTTTTCAGTACCGTCAACATAGACGCAGAACGGGGCTGCCCCCTGGTATTTCGTCAGATCTTAGACATTGTTCCCCCAGGCGCGTACGCACACAGATTGCATGCACGCACGCACGCATACATATAAAAGCAACACTGTTATTGTACGGATCCCCCCACCCCGTCTTACGATGTTTGTCTTCTGTAAGACAGCTGATCTCACAGAAGAGAAGCCAAAAATTAACGGAAATGTGTCAACAGCAACACACACCCTCGCCACGGTGAGAGACAGCGGGGACGTGGTGCTGGACATCCTCGCCACGGTGAGAGACAGCGGGGACGTGGTGCTGGACATCCTCGCCACGGTGAGAGACAGCGGGGACGTGGTGCTGGACATCCTCGCCACGGTGAGAGACAGCGGGGACGTGGTGCTGGACATCCTCGCCACGGTGAGAGACAGCGGGGACGTGGTGCTGGACATCCTCGCCACGGTGAGAGACAGCGGGACGTGGTGCTGGACATCCTCGCCACGGTGAGAGACAGCGGGGACGTGGTGCTGGACATCCTCGCCACGGTGAGAGACAGCGGGGACGTGGTGCTGGACATCCTCGCCACGGTGAGAGACGGCGGGGACGTGGTGCTGGACATCCTCGCCACGGTGAGAGACGGCGGGGACGTGGTGCTGGACATCCTCGCCACGGTGAGAGACGGCGGGGACGTGGTGCTGGACATCCTCGCCACGGTGAGAGACAGCGGGGACGTGGTGCTGGACATCCTCGCCACGGTGAGAGACAGCGGGGACGTGGTGCTGGACATCCTCGCCACGGTGAGAGACGGCGGGGACGTGGTGCTGGACATCCTCGCCACGGTGAGAGACGGCGGGGACGTGGTGCTGGACATCCTCGCCACGGTGAGAGACGGCGGGGACGTGGTGCTGGACATCCTCGCCACGATGAGAGACAGCGGGGACGTGGTGCTGGACATCCTCGCCACGGTGAGAGACGGCGGGGACGTGGTGCTGGACATCCTCGCCACGGTGAGAGACAGCGGGGACGTGGTGCTGGACATCCTCGCCACGGTGAGAGACAGCGGGGACGTGGTGCTGGACATCCTCGCCACGATGAGAGACAGCGGGGACGTGGTGCTGGACATCCTCGCCACGGTGAGAGACGGCGGGGACGTGGTGCTGGACATCCTCGCCACGATGAGAGACAGCGGGGACGTGGTGCTGGACATCCTCGCCACGATGAGAGACAGCGGGGACGTGGTGCTGGACATCCTCGCCACGGTGAGAGACAGCGGGGACGTGGTTAACAGATGCGCTGACTCAAAACACGTTATCTGTCACCAGCAATGACGGCATGTGCATTCCCATGCGTTAAAAAACTGCAATAGCTTTAGGTGCAATATACACTTCGTTTATTTTTTTTACAATCAACAACGTTTAAATTATCAAAATATTTTAATATGCCCATTAAAATACACATTTGTTTTCATTCACATTTTCATAACATTTTGGACATGGACAATTAGGATGACCTTTGCACTTGTATAATGCATATCATACCCACAGTGTGTCATCACAGAAATATTTAATACACCTTTAAAAAGTAAAATGTTGGGCGAGGTGCTAAGATGGTGTGAGCAAGCACTGAATGCACGGTTTACACTGTGAGTGCGGGGGCATGGCCACTTGGATCAATTTAAAAAATTACCTTCATGATGGTACATTCTGAAGGGTGTATTAACGTATTCCCTGTGAAATACAGAGGAAACAAATGAACAACTACAAGGTAGCAACGCGTAAATGTGTTTATACCTGTTTCATATGAAAACATGAGGTGCATACTGGAATTGAGTAGTAGCTTAGACCACTCGCTCATCATGTAGCAGGGGAAACACTGCAACAATGAGTGTTGAAGAAGGTAGACATACATGTACATATTATGAATGCTTGAATATTTTGTGAGGGGAATATACTGGTGGCATCACAATAATCTTATTTTGTCATTTCCAACATTCACTTTGACCATACAACCTCACAATCCATATTCATGTTTGACATAAAATGTCAAACATGAATATGTGTACACCCTATAGTAGTTATTATATGGCACACCCTAGCAAGAATTAAATATGGTGACTTATGAAAATCAAAAAACAAATATAAGTGCATCTGCCTGCAGAATAAATCAATTAACGTGGCCGCATTCTGACAAGTGTGACAATTACAAGTCTTGAATTATACATTTTTGTTCACTGTTAGAAACATTACATACCATTTTTTATTCATGTTATAGAACATCTGTTACATAACATTATGACTAATTAATTGCACACCTGTTATATCGAACATCTCGATTAATGGGGGAAACATTCTGCCACACTGAAATTAATATGCGAAAATACTAATTACACAAAATAAAAGTATTCACCACTATCTGTAGCCGCCTAGCCGGTACTCTTCATAGAGCTGAGTAAACATTGATTGCACATGTAACTGTAAGCCACATGGCGAGGACCCTGACTAATCTAGTCACTAAAGTTGTAAAAATACGAAGCATTAAAGTTATTTTACAATATGTTATTTTATATCTATTGATTTTTTAAAGAAACTAATATAGTTACTTTTTTAATAGTATAATAATAGTTTAGTTCTGACTTCACATGTGATTTCAACAATATACCATTAATTTTAACAAAGACCCCATTAGTCCAGGGGCACATTAGCATGGACCTATTATACAAGGTCTGCAGACGCTATCATATTTTTCAATATCTAGGAATATTAATAAATATTCTTGTGCAATCAGAGGATTCAGTGAGGCCATAATTTATAAGATTGCTAGCAAGAAATGTAAGTTATTTTATTCTTTTGTAGAAAGCCTAATTGCTGACGATTTCATTTTCTGTTACAATTCTGTACAACATAAATTCTTAGGATATTAAAATAATTTGTATACAGTACTGTAGTATAAAATACTGCCTGTTTGCCACATCATATGCAAATGTCACCCACCTGGGACAGACAATAATGATTTTATAATGTGTGCTATGTGATCACCCGTTCAGTTATTTTCAAAGAAAAACAGCTACAGAGGTTAGGGGTTATTTATAGTGAGTGATTTCTCAGAGAATTCTGTGATTTTTACAATGCCTGTTTTCCATAATATAGCAACATATGCGAACATTCTGGTACAATAAGCACCCTGAAGGATTATATTATATGAGGTCATTACAGAGAACTTTCAGCGATTTTTTTTATGAATGGCATAGATTACATTTTACGTTGTATTAGATAAAATTTTATGACATCTGCAATTTGCATGGTATTAACATTATTTTAATGTGGCTTTGAAGCAGAACCATTCACCCACATTTTGTGACATTTTCATACTTCTGAGTTGCGTACTCATTATTTTTTTAGTGGTTTGTCTTGGGCCACCCCTTTAGAATTTTCACTGAAAATTTGTTATCGTAAAAATGGGGTTAGTGCTAAAAACAATCATTTCTGACAGAAGGCTGTGAGTCCTGCAATGCCGTCACATATTTTCCATCTCTAGGTATGTAGACTAGACCTATCCAAAAGTCACTGAAGGGTTTTACCATGTCAAATCAATCACTTTTTGGCCATTTTTGCATCACACGACTCCAGATTTAATGGAATTTAGTAGTTGGTTCACATGAGTATATCAAAATAAAAATCTAGGTCAATTATCATTGAAGATACAGGTCACTGAACTTTGACCCGATTCGCATACTGACCACTGCCTGTAATTGCTATTAATAAAGCTAGAGAAACAAAAAATATATCATTGGAAAGTCAATGCACACATAACTATTATAAAATTAAAACATTAGTGTAAATAAGAATGTTGTAATTTCTTTCATTTGACCTCAGATATAAAAAAACAATTATCCTCTGATTTTGCTAATATATTTTACACACTATCCTATACTATTGCAGAGATGGAGTGATTACAATACAAATGTACTTGAGTACAATTACTTTGAACATGCATGAGTACAAGTACGAGTACTCAGAAAACAAATATACTCGAGTACGACTATGATTACTTTAGAATGTACTCGAGTACGATTACATTAGAATATAATCATGATTACTTTCATGAATATCATGTTTCTAACATAAAGGCGACTTTCATGGAATCCCTAGGTGTCATTCTTTTTCTGTTGCTGTGTCACTATATAGTGTTCTAACTGATTACTGTTATCCACTATCCAGGTGTTATTATTATTATTAATCATACGACTTTCTCAGGTATTGAATGAATCATTTAATGCTGGATTAATATTTAAGTTATGGTTTCTGAATCAAATACAAATATGATGCATTTAATAATTTCAAATGTTCTCTGTTTGTTTTAAATGTCAAATACACATGATCAAATACATTACAATAACATTTCAAATGCAGGGGGTCATATTCAAGAGTATCCAATTCAAATATGTAGTATATAAGAGCCCTGGGGTCAAATACACTTGTATTTGACAGTGTTTAAATTCTTGTAAAAGTATTTGTATTTGATGTTTGGGAATTAAAAGTATTTGTAGTTAATTACTTTTCTAAAGTATTTGATATTTTCAAGTACTTTCGAATACTTTTACAAATACGTTGTCAGTATCAATATTTCGTTTTCAAGGTCACGTGTAACGCCTGCCAAACTGATTACCTTCACTGCAACAGTGCTAATTACTGATGAAGACACTTAACATCAGATGTCCTCTATGGCACTGCAGTGACCACAATTTTTGTTTGCTCAGAACCAGAGGTTGGATTAGCACTTAAGCTGACAGTGACCATAGGTCAATATCCCATTTGTTCATTAGTCACACTCCAAGCTGGCACCAGGCTATTCTGGTTTCCTGGCTGACTTTGAAATGTGAATGGACCATAGGAACCATGACCAGTCATTCACACCATACTGACAGAGCAAACAGTACAGGTGGGGCTATAGCACAGCTTCTAAAATCACTAACTAAAATGTTAGAGGATGCTTATCTCCTCCAGGGCTTCCCAGGGACTGTCATAATATAACTTGGTACTACCAGTACTACAGTAAGCAGGAGGGTCAGAAGATGTAGCTTCTCTGCCCGGAAAGAAGGTATTAATTAGGAAATGTGACTGAATATTTATTTAACTGAAATGTTCAACAGTAATAGAACATTAATAGCTCAATTAATATTACATGTATTAGATTACTTCTAATATTGCCATTTCTATCTGTCAAATACATTTGCTTGCAACTGTTCATATGAAAAAAATGTAATTGTGCTGTATGTTTGTATTGCACAGGTTATAGTGCTATCCTAGTGCAATTTCCATCCACGGGTGTACTTCATTTAATGTATATCTGAACACTCTACTATTTTCAGAGACACTTCTGCAATAGCATAGGATACTGTGTACAAAATATTAGCAAAATCAGGGGATAATTTGTTTGGGTATCTGAGGTCAAATGTCAAATAAAATAAATTAAACATTCTTATTTACATAATTTTAAAACTTGTATGACAGTTATATGCACATATTTATTGGCGTTCAAATGCTATTGGCTTTCCAATGTTTGTTTTTCTAGCTTTATTAATAGCAGAGTTACAGGCATTAATGTAGCAGTCAGTATGCAAATCCAGTCAAAGTTCAGTAACCTATATCTTCAATGATACTTGACCTATATTTTTTATTTTGATATACTCATATGAACCAACTACTATACTAAAACTTGTTCAGCATCAACATCACGTGTGCTACATGAGTTGCGGGCTAATTTACTGAAAAAACATACACAGTTGAGAGTAACTGCTTTTACCTTTAATCAGTCCCATAAACATCAGAATGGATTCAAACATTCAAGATGTTGGCACTGAGTTTCAGGAATCAGCAGTGAATGGAGTTGGTTCCTCCCAGTCAATGCCATACATAGCCAAGTCATTCTGAAAAGAAGAAGTTATTTTTTTAAATATGTTAACTAAGGAATTGTATGGCAACAGGTAACGGACAAATAACAGTTGGATACAGATGACAAACAGGTTAAATTCACTAACTGCATTTTAATTGGAGTCCACCTTCATACAAATATCCAGTTATCCACAGACAAGTATGTCTTAAACAAATTTGTGAAAACATATATGCTAAATTATAACTACACACAATATGTGTTACACCTCATTTACTTCATAGGTAGAAAGTTTACCATTTTCTAAGAAACTGTAATTGACCATCTTTTCATATGTATAGATTTATAATTAAGACAACCAGACCTATCATATTGCTCTGATTTGCACATTGGTATGCACAGATGCATAGAACTATAACAACGCTATCCAGGAACTAGATGATGAAAGTGATAATCAGTATCTGAAGATGAACAGGTCAAGGGTGGTGATGGAAATCAACACACCAAATAATAAATTATGTCAACACCACTCAGATAGAGAACATTGAAAGCTACATCTACCTGGGACAGAGATACAACACCAGCGACAACAACCAAGACAATGAGATTCAAAGAAGAATCATGGCCGGATGGACAGCATTCACCAAACACCGTGACATTGGAACGTGCTTGAAGAAACAAGTCTACAACTCGTGCATACTTCCAGTAATGACATACGGCATGTAAACAAGGGCAATCACCAGCCACGCAAAGAACAAGCTAGCAGCTGCATAAATAAAGATGGAAAGAAGCATGCTAAACATTACATATCTGAACAGAAAAACAAAAAACATCTTGATAAGAGAAAAGACAATGGTCACATATGTGACTGAATAAATCAAGAAGGAAGTGGACCTGGGTATGGCACGTCGGCAGAATATGAGATAAAGTTCTGTATCATCACCTGGAAGCCTTACAAAAAGGGAACAGATCTAGAAGACCATTGAGACGGTACAGAGACAAACTAGACGATTACTGGAAGGGTACCATATGGCAGAGGATAACGCAAGATGTGGAAGCAGCATGTTGAGGCCTTCGTCCAACCACGGGACACTATAGCTGCACAATGATGATGCATGGATACGAAATATATAATACATATCTGGGTCATGAGGTATATGTATTTTGCTCACAATGGAGGTCAGAAACCCCTCTCATGAAACTAGCACCTATCTACTCGATGTAAATGTTCAACTTTTTTTATTTGCATCAATACTTGACTATTACTGGCGGACATTTATGCATGAAAGCAAGAATATGGTGTGATATTATATATAATACAGACATTTCTTTTGACACCATCAAATCCAGGATGGCTGTCCTGTTCACAGGTCTATACATGCACAGTAATTCTAAAATAAGTCTGGGTATACTGATGAAATAATAAATAGTATGATACATTGTAAAACATGATAAAAAAATTAATATTCTATTTATAAACGAATAATACATTGACTAGTGTCTGGTGTATTCTATATCTGAACATATCTCCAAAAAGTCTGTTACGTTATGTTTACACATGATTATACGAAAAATATTATTACTAGTGTTTTCAATTATCGAATAAAATCAACATACAAAATTCCAGAATCCTAACAGAACGACTCTGTATACAGAGCTCCAATAGTTTTTTTTAAATGGTATCAAAAGTTTATGAAAGTACAACACAATCACATGCAACAGGTAATTTGCATATTCCCAAAAAAGCATGAATGAAATCAAGGACAAGCCTCACGAGACATAATCAAAAACAATGATTACCGACATGTGGAAGGTTAAAATTAAAAGCCTGAAGTAAGAAAGAAACAGCAAAAAGAAAAACAAGCCCATCAAAGTGGTGAAAACAGCCAAACTGCCATTGTATGCTATAGTTACGAAGGTCAGACCGATTTGCCACCCCTTCTGACAATATGGGCAGACAGGGGTCCGGGTTTAGTGGCCGTAGCTTATTATCTAACAACAGACCTGTTTGTTTATAATTTTTCTCATGTTGTTATATTGTCATTCCATGATTCTGTGCTGATAGCTGATTTTTTTGGTAGTGCTTGAGAGCGGTTAATGATATTTTCCTCTCTGTGTCGTATTTTGGTTTTCATTGTTTATACCTGCAGCCATGTTGGATTACGCTGACAGGCCCCATCTTTCAAAACTATTTGTGAGATTATGTTAATGAGTACAACCATTTCGAAAAGTAATAAATAAAGAAGAAAGATAAATGAATGTGATCGTACAAATATCATGATAATCCGTCGATAAAAAGTTGTAGTAATTAGTCAGTTAAAATGGCCTATGTTTAAAGATGTTTTGTGCCTATTTATTTAGGTGAATTCAGCACGATTCATATGCAGAAGTGTAAAGAATTGTGTGGATGATAATATGATTACAGTGATGGCTTACTAATTGATAGCACAAATGTGCACAAAGTCCCCTATCTCAAAAGACATTTTGCCTTGTTCCCCGTGTGCGTAAAAAACACCCTGATATCGACATGATCGATAGAGGGTGTGTTTGATTAATATTATTATTAATAGTTAGCAAGTACTTATGTTTGCACATGTAACTGTGTAAACTAATTAATTACTGCCATGTTTAATGTAGCTAATTTATATTAGTTTATGTATTGGTATTATTGTATTATTTTCCTTTTTTAGCATACTATTCGTTCTTTTGTGTGTTGGGTTGGCTACATTAAATTTACTAAAATTTTATTAAGAATAATGATAATTTATCATAATTTTTTTCAATTATATTAAATATGACATTTTATAATACACGTTCATATAAGCGGATATAGGATTAATAAATTACGTTAGTTAACATTTAAGAAGTAAAACATTGCATATTAGCTCATAGCTCATATAAGATATAATAAGTATGTAATTAATACGGGCGACATTTATGTATAATTAATGATTATGCCTTTCTCGGAAACGCGTATGGAATGGAATCGTGGTCTGACCCCCTGAGCGGCCGGAAACGAACCGGCTTCCATCTTCCGGTGCCGCCACCTAACGCATGGTAACTAATGCAAATAAACGTGATGGAGGCGACCGTAAGGCAGCGATCGAAACCTAATTTAAAACATGATACATCAACTAAAGTAGGATTGCAACATATAAGCATACAACCGGCTGGTTCTGTAAAACTCTTACGTGAACCCATATGGCTCCTGATCTTTGCATTTTTGGCTACCATTTTGCTGTTCATACACTCTCGAAATAGTGTGTACCCCGAACCGAAAACTGTTGCGGGCTCCGTCCCTGGCGAATTTATTGAAGAACGGGGGAGAGCCCATTTAGACTTCTTAACAAGCTTAGGTGATAGACCGGTTGGGAGTCATGCCAACGAAGTAGATGCAGTAAAATACATTCTTGATCAGCTAAATTCAATAAAAGAAAATGCAAATGCTGTTCATCAAATACAAATAGATGTGCAACAAGTCAGCGGGAACTTCACTTTGGACGACTTTCTAGGTCAATTCACTAGTGTGTACGAAAACCTAAATAATATAATATTGAAACTAAGCCCAGCTGGTGGTGCAGAAGGAAGTCTTCTGGTGAACAGCCATTATGACTCCATAGTAGACAGTCCAGGTATGTTAATTAATATTATTAGAACCTACAGGTTCAGCCAATATTATATTAATTTGAACACATTTATGTTAAGGCAGTGGCTACGCGTACGTTTAGGCCGCCAGTCTAAAAGTACGGCATTCATACTGCGCATGCGTATGCTTTTATTTTCGGTTATGTGAGCTGTATTTTTAGCATCATTTATCTAAAGTACGGCATTCGATAAGCGCATGATTTCTATACATGAGCCTTATCTTTCGTAGCTGTCAGTTCCAAAAGTACGTGAGTTTCCCCGCACATGCATGTTTATATACATAAGCTCTATTGCCGTATCTTTAGCACTCACATCTAAAAGTAGGCCTAGGTTTTTTTCGCGCATGCATGCCGTATCTTTAGCAAAGAAATATAAAAGTACGTGAGTTTTTTCCGCACATGCATGTTGATGTACGTACGAACGGAAGCTCTTTTGGCACTCAGTTCTAAATATATGTGAGATTTTGTGCCTGTTATGTTTTCGCAAGTTAATATATACAGTCCTGTGGCAGTCAGTAAATGTAACAATGTCGAACAAAATCGCTCCCACGTGTAATTCTGCTGTACTGATGAGACGGACGCAGCATGCTTGCGCAGAATTGAAAAACAGGATACGCGCGCATCCTCACGTACGGTTAGACCACGGGTCTAAAGATACGGCTCACGTACGCGTGCCACTGCCTTGTTAATGGCTTAGAAACTGTCACTAGCAGTGCTAGACTAACATATTCCTACAATTTTTCTGGGTGAACAACAGCATTTATGTGTGAATCATATCCCAAGTCAATATGCAATGGGCAATGTACTATTTATATTTTGAATATATATATTTCCCCAGTTCAATAAATATACTGATGTTTTTTGTTAAACTAGAGGCAGTGTTTTCATTTAAGTCCTCAGCTCGGAAGGGATATGTTCACTCATTCATCCCTAGATCTGTCGGTTCTTAGCGGAGATATGAGAGATGTAGTCTCACTTAACCAACATAGAAGACAGTCTTAATTAGCCAGCTTTTAGATGTCATCTGTATGAGGGGCTAAAAAGTGCTGCCACCTCACATGGCCTGGGTAATCGGGGCTAACTAATCCTATCATAATTCCTGCTTAGTAAGCAACTGCTAATTTGTTTTTCTGTTTATTTTCGTGTGAATATAAGTTTAGTATTGAATACTTTTAATAGTAAAGTATTATCTTAAAACAGGATATCCTTAGTTTAGTTTTATTTCATAGTTGACCTGAGAGCCAATCATTGTCTCTACTCTATTCTGGTGTATGGCCGCCCTGGTGGCAACATTGGCAGAGCATAAAAATACAAGGCGGTTGTGAGTGACTAAAAAGTGCTGCCACTTCACAGAGCCTGGATAATCATGGCTACGAGGGATGCAGCAAAAGCACTTCAGCCCGGACACTCTAAGCTGCCTTCCAGGGTGCCCTGAATGGTTGTTTTAGCGTGGGAGTTGATAGATTTGTTGTGTTTTGAGCAGACAACTGATGCTGTATGTTGGTGCTGCAGGAGCGAGTGATGATGCAGTCAGCTGTGCCTTGATGTTGGAAGTGCTGCGGGTGATCAGTCAACAGAGCACACCCCTCAAGCACAATGTCATCTTCATATTCAATGGTGCTGAAGAGAACATTCTGCAGGTACAGTAGTGTGGAGGCAGGCATTTCATACTAGCAGTTATCAGAGGCAGCAACATCATTCATATAGACTTAATGACAACACCAACTTTAAACGAATATTTGCATACACAATTTTGAATATCCCGTTCACCAACAGATGCAGAGGCATCTCTGTAAATTTAAGGTTTAACACTGTCTCACTGATATGTTATGGGTGAAAGCAAATAAACTGAAGCTAGATTAATATCAAACTGATCCGTTATTATTGGCACAAAACAATGTTACAATAAAACAACATTGAGTTCACACTCTGACTTTATATTTAGCATATTACTTGGCAAGAGCATATGAAAGTTTTGGTAAACAAATGTTCAGCCATTCCTTGTCTTGATCCAACAGCAGTACTTTAGTTGTCTATCTACTCTACCACTCACTGCACAATTGTGTGTATATATGCAGGTTTGCAGTAATTGTTGCCAGCAGCATATCTTAAAATGTGGCTATAACAGTGACAGTTCTTTCTGAGAAATAACAATTTTAGACACCTTCACCACACCATGAAATCTGCTGCAGGCAAGCCATGGCTTCATCACACAGCACCCATGGAGAAAAGATGTGAAAGCCTTTGTGAACCTCGAGGCTGCGGGGGCTGGTGGTCGAGAACTCCTCTTTCAAGCTGGTATGTTATCATTTGTCCTACTGAGCTGAGCTCTCAGAAAGCACTTTCTTTGTCAATGGTCATCTCAAAGTTCTCATTGACGTTATACTTGAAAGTAGCAGATGGCCAAGATTCGGATGGGAGGGGATTATGCAAGGATAATAGAAGAGGATAAGAAACAAAACAGTTATTGAGGATCAGTATTCTGGCCTAACCCATTCTGGACTTTCAGGAAAAAGAAGAGAACTCATTTTGTTCTTACTGTCTGTATTATGTGTGAATTGTAGTTTTAAGTACCCATACCAATAATACCATTTATTGTGGCCATTTTTTGATCTCTGTATCACTGTATGAGTGGCACAGGTATTTGTATGCTGCCATTTGGATGTTTAGGCCCAGAACACCCGTGGATGATACAGATCTATGCCAAACATGTGCCACACCCATTCGCATCAGTGATGGGACAAGAAGTATTTGAGAGTGGCATCATTCCATCTGACACTGATTTTAGAATCTACAGAGATTACGGAAACATTCCAGGTAGGCAAACAATACATACTTTTTACTTAAATGGCATTGCATGCTTTTATAAATACTTTAAATTATGCAACTTATTTGTTTTTGTACGTATTTAAATTATGTACTTTTCATGAATTAGAAATAATTCTTAGTATAATTATGCAACGTAGCAAATTGTCTATAGTACCCCAGTACTTTCACGATTAGTTAATTATAATATTAACAATGCATAATAAATCTTATTGTTCCCAGATGTTTGTTGAATCACATCATATGTAGCTACCAGTTAGATGATGTGATGCCAATCTGAACATTTACCTATTTATTTTGCAAGCTATTTATTTAAAAAAACATGTTGTGTCATTGAATGGACTGTGAGTGAAATGACTGTGTGGAAAATCAAAGCAAAACCAAAGGCCACCGCACTCTTGCATGCTTTGTTGGAATTGGTTTAATATCCTTTTTCTATAATTTAGTGAAGTTTCATTGTCAATGTCATCCACCACAGTGGTATGTGTTAGTTTACGATTACAGTAATAATTTTGTTGAAACACTAAGCAGTTTCTCAACATTTATATACACTTCATAAATAAATAGCAACCCTGCATGTGGCACTGTCTGCTGGTGAACTGATACATTTGTTGCCAGGATTGGACATTGCCTACATTTCCAATGGTTATGTCTACCACACTGCGTCCGACACACCAGATGTGATTCCTCCAGGATGCATTCAGAGAGGAGGTAAGTTTGAATTCATATTTACCACAGTTGTGACCATAAACATATTCTGTATGCAGGGAAGGGTAACTGTGATTATGTACACACTGCATTCACAAAGGTCAGTGGAGGGGTGTATGTTACTGTGTCCCACCCTCACAAGCCAGGGGTCGTTGCCCTGCACTACAGTACCTCTGGCTGATCATCTCTACAAACCGTGGGAGTGTGCAGAATTGAGCTATACAAGTATAGCCATTGACTTTGCCAGTCGCTACTGCCTCAGCCGTGGGTGCAGCTGAAATACCTGCCCCAGTTTGAAAGCTGATACACAACTGGTGGAAATCCCACTGTAATGACCCATTTGCATCCTAAAAACTGCATGTAACTAGCGTGTGGCTGAAATCACCCAAAATAATTTCACATGACCGGAGGTTGACTACACACCTGGTGAGCGATATCATTAGCTGAGGCTAAAAGAGGAGTTTTGTAACGGGGTGTGCCAGGGGTACTTATGTAATCGGCTGCAGCGCCCCCTGGTGTGCAAGAATGCTGTGTATACTTTGTATAGGAGGAATGACTCACAACTGATGCATACTGCGTACAGGGTGAGTAGGTCACATCTAATGTACATATATGTGTAATGTTTGAAGAGTGCAGTGGCCCAAGGCTAGAGCTTCGGAGTCTCAACTAAGAGAACCCGGGTTCGAATCCTGTGCTGCAGTGTTAAAACATTGGGCAAGTTTTTTTCACTCTGCATTGCTCCAGTTCACTCAGCTATATAAATAAGTACCTGGCTGAGTTAAGACGTTGTACAAGACACTGTGGTTTGTTTGTTGCAGGGGAGAACCTGCTAGAAAGATGACTGAGTTAAGACGTTGTACAAGACACTGTGGTTTGTTTGTTGCAGGGGAGAACCTGCTGGCGGTGGTGAAGGCAATGGCTGACTCCCCGTACCTCACCAACCCAGACGAGTTCCGCCACGGCCGACTCATCTTCTTTGACTTTGTTGGATTGTTCATGGTGGTCTACTCGGCCCGCCTTGGCAGCATCCTCAACTTCATCGCAGCCTTTGCTACCTTTTTCAGAGTCGTTTCCAAGATCTTCCAGCGTCGCCGTGGCAAAGGTGTGTGTTGTGTTTATCATTCCGTAAGTTTCCTCTAAGATATGTTAATGTCTGCCTCTGATGAAGGCAGTCTCAACAACAGGGTATGGACTACAGGTGCTCTAGTGGTAGTAGCTCAGGTGCCTTTCAACATTGTAATCATATTTTATTATACTTTGTATGGTCTGTTGTGTTTCTGTCAATAATTCCACCTAGTAGTAGCACAATGGTCAGACTCTCTACAAGGAGAACCTGGTTTTGAATCCTGTGCTGTCGTGTCAAACCATTTTCTCTCTACATTGCCCCAGTTCATTCAGCTGTTTATTTAAATGAGTATGTGGCTATAAACAGTGGTGGATATTTGTGTATGAATAGCTTTCGCGCATTAAATGCAGCATGGCTGAATGCTTCCCAGAGAAGTTGAGATGGTGTTCAGGTCTGCCAGGGAGTAAAGTGTAAAGCGCTTTGAGCAATCCTGAGGATTGGATATAAAACTTACCTTTAGTTACCCTATTATCCATTTTCAGATACTACTGAAAGGTACAAACTGTGCTATTGTTCTTATGCAGGCATATCGTAAGTGATTAAATGTTAATATGTCACTCGAGTCGTGACATTATTATACTATGTAGTATGTATTTAATTAGAAAGCACCAATCCATTTGATTTGAATAACTATGATGTAAACTATCATAGAGTACTAAGTCAATATATATAAAGCTTCACAGACATGTTTTGTTGTTATCTGCAAAATGTGCGTCTTCTTGCGGGTGATCTGAATGCAAAGACGAACAAGACAGTTTCATACATGATGTTTATCAAACGCCTTTATCTCAACAATTTCTCCAATTTCTCATAGTTTTAATGATTGTTGCAAGCTAACTAAAACAAAGTAAAACATTCCTAATGGTTTGTAGATGGTTTACATAGCTTCGAACAGAAAACATGCATGATATTGTGAATAATATTTAATATTCAAGTATAAACCGAAAAGCAGTTTTAACTCTTAATCAAACACAAACTGTAACAAAATGGAAATTAATAAAATAAACACACGTACACACACATACACCCCCCACACATATGCACATAGTTTGAATACATTTGAGTAATTTGTTTAGCTGACACCTATTGTCGTGCTGTAGGTACCCATATGTTTGGTGTGACCTACTTGAAACACCTGTTGTTGGCCATTGGTGTTGTGATGACGTCATGGGTGCTGGCAACCATGCTGCCTGTAATCATTGGGTACAGTCTGCCGTTGCTGGGCCGACCGATGTCGTGGTTCTCACACACCTGGGTCCTCCTGGGCCTGTATGTGTGTCCGGCCATGGCTGTCCTTCTCTCCTGTCATTGCTGTGTCAACTTCTTCATCTACAGCAAGGTAAGGGTCAGGGTTGGGTCCAAGTACATATTGGTATTCGAATACAGACATTTTGTGTATTTGTAATTGAATTGGAATTCACAAATGTGCATGTATTTGCATTTGATATTTGGTTTTGAGATTTGTTTAGTTAACAAGTCATGCTGTGTAGAAAATGTTAATCATGTTGTTGTACATGGTGTACTATTTACATTTAAACTAATAAATACTTCACCAGTTGATATATTTTAAGATTCTATAGTGGAGGAGTTATCATTACATCACCAGTTGGTACATTTTACGATACTGTATTGGAGGAGTTGTCATTTTAAAAACTTACGTCAGGAATCTATGAACAACGACTGTTACTTTTGCAGTATGAAAACTGTTTTGTTGTTCTAGAATCAGGAGTTGGACCTGTGGGCCATTGAGGAGGTGTACTTTGATGCAGTTCAGTGTATCTTTGCGAGTCTCCTGGCCTACTGCACCCACCTACAGATCAGCTCCTCCGTGTTGCTGCTGGTTCTAGTCGCATCACCCTTCCTCATCCGCAACCGCCTGCTTCATCTGCTCAAGGCCAACTCCAGCAGTAGGTGTCCCATGTCCACCAGTTGCTAGGTGGCCATAGGTCTTTGTATTAACAAAGGATTCTATAGACAGTGTAGATATATATGTATATATAATAATAATTATTATTATTTTATTTAGAAAGAGCCCTATATTTGGAAAATACATTGTTAAAATGTGGGTAGATTAAATGTACATAATAAATTAAGCTTACACAGTAAAGATAGTCTGTTAAATAATAAATAAATAAAGCTTCTAAAAATCACAATGTATAAACTAACCTTATCACCAATAAATAAATAAAACAAAATAATTAATAATACAATAGATTAATAAGTTAATAATTAATAGTAAAGTAAGATACTAAAACAGTTTTAGAAACTATAATAATGGTTAAAATAAATTCATGAATTTACACACTACAAGTAATCTACACATTATATGGAGCATCATCTGTATAATGAGCACGTATACAACAAATTAACAGATGTAACAATACGGTATCTTACATAATTATGGACGTTTTCACTACCTTTTCCATTTATTGGACGCACAAGATTACTCAAACCTAGACTCCACATGGCAACAGTCTGGTACTTTATCACACTTTGTGCTTCAGGGTTTATGTATACATGTTTTTCAGAATGCAAGGCAGCTGATCGAGATCATAAGGATTTTACTCATTGTCAAGTGAGGCAGTGTGACACCAATGGAACTAGGCGTTTATACAGGATAACGTTTGTGCCAGTCACCAATTTTGTGGTGCACACATGCATGTTAACCCACTTACACACAAGCCAGTCGAGGTGTTTTACAACCTGGAATAAACTACAAACACATGACGTGTGATGTGACACTAATTTTAATAGCATATTCAACGGTATATATGATTTTTCAAGATTTGTGTGTTTTTCCTCCTTATTTTTTACCTGTCTTCCCTCCACCCATCCAGCGATATTTCTACCCATCCAAAACAGGTGTTACCCGTTCAGATGATATGTGGACAGATCTCTACATAATACAAGTGGTGATGTTGTATTGGTAGAGAGAGGTAGTGGATTACTCGGACATGTGCACACATTCAGATCAACATCTTATTCTTGTTGCAGATCAGCAGGTGCTGTTCATGTTGCTCCACCTGTTGGGTACACTGTTACCCTCCCTGCTCACCCTCTACATAATCCACGCCCTCTTCATCACCTTTGTGCCCTTAATGGGTCGGGCCGGCACAGACAATTTACCGGATGTCTTCATCGCTGTGCTGGTTGCATTCTCCGTCATCTTGGCCACAAGTTACCATGTGAGTTGGAAGGTCATCCATATAGTTAGTTTGGTTGTTGATTATAGTTATAGAATACACCAAAACAAAGTACACTGTAATGTAGTAGCGCTGTGGCTCAGAGGTAGAGCATCAGACTCTCAACTAAGGACCCGGGTTCGAATCCTGTAATGCCATGTGAAACCTTGGGCAAATTGTTTCGTCTACATTGCTCTAGTTCACTCAGCTGTATGAATGAGTACCTGGCTATAGACTGTGATGAATATTTGTGTACGAGCAGTGTTTGCAAAATTGCCACATGGCTGGATGCTTCCCAGAGAAGCCGAGATGGTGTTCGATTGAACAGGTCTGTCAGGGAGTAAAGTGTAAAAAGTGCTTTGAGCAATCCTAAAGATTGGATACTGCGCTATATAAGAACTTACCTTTACTAATGCCAAATGTCTACCATCAGCATGTAGTTCTTATCACAAGAACAGTCAACAGTTGCCCATGATTGAGCACTGAGACCATCGGAAGAAGGCTTACTTTCTGTGGTTGTATTCCAGTTTCTTTATTGCTTATGATAATAATAATAATAATAACTTCTTATGCACCAATATCCTCGAAAATCAAGCTCAGTGGCGCGACAAAACCAAGGGGTTAAGCAATTGCGTAAATGTAGAACAGTGCGTGAGTCGTTGATGGATGGACGAAGGTTCTAGGAAGCTAAGGAGGATAGGCAGCATTAAAGAGATATGTTTTTAGACGTCGGCGGAAGGAAACTATATTACCTTCCGACTTGACATTGACAGGAAGCGAATTCCACAGAGTTGGTGCAGCAACCGAGAAAGCTCGGGTCCCAGCTTTCGTCTTAACCCGAGGAATGTAAAGTGGGTTACTACTGGTTGAGCGTAGCTCTCTGGAATTCCTTGCTGGAGTTAGCATTGAGTTTAGATATGTTGGTTGTTTAGATGCGAGTGCTTGATAGGATATTGTGCAAATCTTGAAAATAATGCGATAATGCACAGGGAGCCAGTGCAATGATTTTAGAAGCGGCACCGAGCTAGAAAAACGAGGAGAACGGGTAACTACCCTTGCCAAGCAGTTCTGGACACGTTGAAGTCTTGCAATATCCTTGTTCGCAGTATTGTAAAGGAGGGAATTGCAGTAGTCAAGTCTGCTGCTTACTAGAGCTGTCGCGATGGTTTTAGCAACAGAAAGTGATAAAAATCTGCGAATACGACGAAGATCACGGATATGGTAGAAACAGCAACGGCATGTTTTTGATATGTGCTGTTTGAAATTGAAGCTTTCGTCAAAGTTAACTCCGAGATTTGAAACGGAGGGGGCTGGTGTTACACTCTGATGTACTACATGTGTTGGGTTAATGTTTTTTTCTGTTCTATTGTAGGGATTAACAAATGCATAAAGAACAATAAGAAAATGAATATGTAGAAGATATTGCACATATGTGATAATGTGCAGAACAGGATAGAATATGATGTTCTCTATACTGCTACTGCAGTCCCTTCGTTGCCTGTCACATAATTCTTTACTCATTGTATTGTTTATTTGACAATCGTTTGTATTGTTGTTGTTACATGTGTCATTTGGTCAGTGAAATACAACCACTTGTAATATTACTGCATTTGACATATCCATCACGCCACCAGTTGCCTAGCAACAGGAATGGATGGATTGGTCTTGCAATCTCTCATGCATTTTATTGAAATTCCAGTCAGGGAAATATTTCTTTATAGCAGATACATAAGACAGTTGTATGCCATTATATTTCATTATAAAGAACTTCAAAAAAATTCACACATTCACACACACACACATGTATATATTATTATTACATATATATGTGTGTTAGACAGAAGCAAACTGCTTCACAGTGGACACATCAGTTGTCTGTTCTGTACAACATTTTGATGGTGTTTCAGGTGAGCTTGGTGTACATATCTAGGAGCATCGTTTACATCATCAGAGGGCTGTGTGTCGTCTTCTTCGTCTGTCTCTTCCTCGTAGTCTTCACTCCCATTGGGTTTCCCTTCTCCGACAAATCCGGCCAGCGACATATCATTCTGGTGAGTTCTCAAGGCAGACGTCAGCAACTGGTAATAACGTGATGCATTTTCTTGTGTTATAGTTATTCCATCTAGCTCTGATGTATGTCACTACTTGCTGCATCTTACCATGTTTTACAACTGAAGAAGGCAAGAGAAAGTGTATGATTTGTGAGATGGGTACTTAGACAGTGAACACATTTCTAGAACGTTGCCGAATTATTCCTGTATGCTCGGGTGCCTGAGGATATAGCCAAGTGTGCTAAAAGTTTATTTTATTGTTATTATCAAAAGCTTTACTTTTTCTGCAGCGAGTGACCAATAGCTTAATATGAGGGCAGAAACACTTGTTAATTTATGGTTATTTTCCAGATATTTTGTAGCAGAAACAATTCCATGTAATAAATAAAAACCAACCATATCTTTCTAACACTACAGCATGTTGACCGGACATTCCACGCAATGGGTGGAGCCGTGACAAAGCAAGAGACAGTTTTGTGGCATCTCGTCATGGACCCGTACGCAATGACTCCAGTGAAGAAGGAGATGGCCGTGATGAAACGTGTCGCTGTGGCCGATTGTCAGGGTCCATATTGTGGCTGGCCGTACTACTTCCCACTCATCACCATGCTCAGGTGAACACACTACTTCCCACTCATCACCATGCTCAGGTGAACACACTACTTCCCACTCATCACCATGCTCAGGTGAACACACTACTTCCCACTCATCACCATGCTCAGGTGAACACACTACTTCCCACTCATCACCATGCTCAGGTGAACACACTACTTCCCACTCATCACCATGCTCAGGTGAACACACTACTTCCCACTCATCACCATGCTCAGGTGAACACACTACTTCCCACTCATCACCATGCTCAGGTGAACACACTACTTCCCACTCATCACCATGCTCAGGTGAACACACTACTTCCCACTCATCACCATGCTCAGGTGAACACACTACTTCCCACTCATCATCATGCTCAGGTGAACACACTACTTCCCACCCATCACCATGCTCAGGTGAACACACTACTTCCCACTCATCACCATGCTCAGGTGAACACACTACTTCCCACTCATCACCATGCTCAGGTGAACACACTACTTCCCACTCATCACCATGCTCAGGTGAACACACTACTTCCCACTCATCACCATGCTCAGGTGAACACACTACTTCCCACTCATCACCATGCTCAGGTGAACACACAACTTCCCACTCATCACCGTGCTCAGGTGAACACACTACTTCCCACTCATCACCGTGCTCAGGTGAACACACTACTTCCCACTCATCACCATGCTCAGGTGAACACACTACTTCCCACTCATCACCATGCTCAGGTGAACACACTACTTTCCACTCATCACCATGCTCAGGTGAACACACTACTTCCCACTCATCACCATGCTCAGGTGAACACACTACTTCCCACTCATCACCATGCTCAAGTGAACACACTACTTCCCACTCATCACCATGCTCAGGTGAACACACTACTTCCCACTCATCACCATGCTCAGGTGAACACACTACTTCCCACTCATCACCATGCTCAGGTGAACACACTACTTCCCACTCATCACCATGCTCAGGTGAACACACTACTTCCCACTCATCACCATGCTCATGTGAACACACTACTTCCCACTCATCACCATGCTCAGGTGAACACACTACTTCCCACTCATCACCATGCTCAAGTGAACACACTACTTCCCACTCATCACCATGCTCAGGTGAACACACTACTTCCCACTCATCACCATGCTCAGGTGAACACACTACTTCCCACTCATCACCATGCTCAAGTGAACACACTACTTCCCACTCATCACCATGCTCAGGTGAACACACTACTTCCCACTCATCACCATGCTCAAGTGAACACACTACTTCCCACTCATCACCATGCTCAAGGGGAACACACTACTTCCCACTCATCACCATGCTCAGGTGAACACACTACTTCCCACTCATCACCATGCTCAGGTGAACACACTACTTCCCACTCATCACCATGCTCAGGTGAACACACTACTTCCCACTCATCACCATGCTCAGGTGAACACACTACTTCCCACTCATCACCATGCTCAAGGGGAACACACTACTTCCCACTCATCACCATGCTCAAGTGAACACACTACTTCCCACTCATCACCATGCTCAGGTGAACACACTACTTCCCACTCATCACCGTGCTCAGGTGAACACACTACTTCCCACTCATCACCATGCTCAGGTGAACACACTACTTCCCACTCATCATCATGCTCAGGTGAACACACTACTTCCCACCCATCACCATGCTCAGGTGAACACACTACTTCCCACCCATCACCATGCTCAGGTGAACACACTACTTCCCACTCATCACCATGCTCAGGTGAACACACTACTTCCCACTCATCGAATTGAATATCCTCAACATTTTGAATACGAATATTTAGTGGCTTCAAATTTGATTAGAATACTGAATGGTGTCGAGATGTCTTGCCGGGAAGCGACGTCATCCGGTGGGCAAGTCCGTGCCAGAGTCATCGGCATCGCGACCATACCTGTCAATGTTTTTGTTTACTTTCTGACCTATCCATGAAAACGAGTTCTTACAGCCAGCAAACTTATCCTCACATGTCTTACGTCCATATGCACACACAAGGTTACAAAATAAAATCATCTACATTCCCGTAAAGAATAATTTAGAAAGCAAACTCGCACAAAACTCGACATAATCTACTGCGGCTATGTGGAGCTCGGCCCCTCAACACAATACCCTGGTGCACATTTTGTTTATTTGTGAATTTTGATTTTCTGGTTAGCGCCACTTTTTAATGACTGGTAAAACGTAGTCGCTGGTTGTGCAGAAAATTTGACTTAAACTTTGTAAATTATCTGGATTTTTATTTGCAGTTTTGTGGAATGACAATTCAACGGTGCCAATGTCCTTAGAAATCTAAGTTCAGTGGCGCAACAAAACCAAAGCATTAATGTTTCTCTTATGTGTAAATAGATGAATGGAATTGCTTAGAAATAAAAAGCATATGCAATGTAAACTTGAGTAATAATCTGTTCAGTTCGTTAGTTATCTAGCCATACATTCCCTGTACTGGTATTCACATATTTTTGTTTCTGTGCAGTGAAACCTACCGTTTGCCCGCTGCTCCTATCACTGTTGCTTCAAAGGCAGAGCTGAACATTATCAGCAGAACTGCCCTTTCCCCTAGCCGAGAACGCATCAGATTCACCATAGAGGGTAGGCTGCATGTTTTGCTTTTAATGACCTGCAGGCAAGCATGTTTTCATGCATATAACACCGGATGCTTTTATAAATCATACACATAATTTGCACAGACTGCAAACTGATCGTTATCGATTTGATATTATTGATTCAATATTATAGACAATTACATGTTAGGAAAGTATAATTAAATGTACTAAAATATCTTTAAACGGTATCTTAACATATACAGTGCTGCCAGAAAGGAACTGGTACAATCACATGAAATTTATTTGTATACATTATTGTCTACCTATCAGGAGACAGCACTCCCAATTGTCAATCAAGTTTAATGTTTTGCCCTCTACAGGATTGCTAATGTGTAATGCATCTTACAGAATGTTATACTTGTATTATCAGCCCTCCCAATTACACAGTAATTGGGAGGGCTGTTGCCTAACATATAGACAATAATGTACAAAACAAAAATGAATTTCAAAGTGAGTGCACTTTCTGGCTGTACTGTACTATGATAATGCAAGGAACGCTGATTATGAACACAGCTTTTAAAAAAATGTAAGTACTGAAGACATTTCTTAAGTGTTTGTGTATTCTGAATGATTTCTGTTCTTAAATGTTAGTTATGAAATCTATGGGTGCTCTTTCTTGCTACAGAACTTTTTTCAAGCACATGTTTCGGTGTTCGTCTGTGATAACAAAAATGTTACATATCGTAAAGAGTGAACAGTTTATGTGAATTCAATAAGAATATGTTAAAGCATTACTGCTTGCTGTGTCTATAGGACCGACTCATATGACCATCAATGTTGCCGTGAAGCGGGGTGTCGTCTTACATAAATGGTCGTTGGGCGATGGCTACCCAATGCCAACACTGATGCCCGACAGCGTGAAGGAAGCTAACTACTTCATCTACTACTCCTATGCTAAGAAACCTGCCAACCTGGTTGAATTTTGGTTTGACATGGAGGTAACCGTTCATTCATGTGGTGTTTTGTCGATGATAAGTAGACACTGTAAATTCTCATCATTCTGTTCCACTTGAGAGCTGGACATGTTGGCGACACACTGTAACTGAGGTGGTCACTTGGAAGGTTGTCCAATGGCGTTTTCATGTGTGGAGTGGACAGTACTTGTGTCCGTTATGGTATGCGTAGGAGAGTGGAACGATAGTGCGTAGAACAGGACACCGTGGACACTTCAGTGTTGGGCAAATACAGGTTCATTCAGATGCTGTTGCATATTCATGACAGTGTGCATGTTGTTTGTAATGTCACTGAGGAAATGCCTTAGCCACTCTCCATAAGAGTGGGCACTCGGGTGTTGTAGAAACCTGCTTGGACAAGCATTCCAGCAAGTGTTAAAAATGTCGAACTGTACAGTGTTCATATCGAGATATATCCAGATTTGACACATCCATAGTTAGACTTGTGATTGTCACTTTGAGTCTCCTGCTTTGTGACCCATCAAATTCGATATATTGAGTCAAGCGCATTGTCATGTTGTGACAATCCTTGGTGACTATTTAGTTGACGTCGGTGCTAGTTATTTTATGCATGCAAGTTGTAAGCTGGGAATGCTGACTGATTTCATTTGAAAACGCAAAGCTATTTACCCCCTCCATGCACACAGTTAAGTAATAGACTGCCTGGTATAGATTAGTATTAACAAACCAACTATCCTGCGTATAAACGAAATGACACATCATTAATTGCTGAAGCACAATCTGATTAAAGTAGTATTTTTTTCGTTTGAACTTCGAAGGTGAATCAAAAACGTGAATGAGATGTTGAGATAATCACAACTGTGCAGTCTGCTTGGCTGGTTCTGATTTAGTTCCTGTGCAGTAAACATGGAATAAAAGTTTTACACCTGTTGCAATACAAGGTAAATAACTATCGTGACAGGAATTTAGAACGTCAGCTCTATAATTCTGAAATATGCTTTGACGTGGATGTTGTACAATGAATGTCAGTGATGTTATCGTTGTGGCATTGGCTGTTGTAGGTGGCAGATGTTGTGGACCGCAGCGAGGGCATCATGGAACTGGCCCTGAGTGGCCACTACTTCAACCACAAGCCACGTCTCTCCCCTGACCTCAAGAACCACATCTCACAGTTTCCTAACTGGACGGTCACCATGGGATGGATGGCCTCGTACGAATCCTGGACCATCTGATTTAGCCGAGCATCAAAAGATGATTTAAATGAATTGACATCCCACATGATTGTCTCTATAAAAACCTGTTTTTAAAGGAAACAACTCCGAAATCTCCACTGTTGCCTGCACAGTGTTGTGTATGCACAGATGTGGTGGAAGAGTTTGGTTAACATATTCCATGTGTGGAGCATCTACTTAACTAGCTCCCTTAATGTCAAGTTTTTACTAGGATGTCTGTTAGTTAAGGATTGTTGTTCATTTCTCTCTCCACTTCCTCCCAAGACGCCTCTGAACAGTTCATATGTTTTATGCAAAAGATGTTCACGTATTTGTGTAATCATCCCAAGGTAAGAGTCTTCTCTGCGGTTTAATGTATTCCGTTTGTTAATGCTTTTATTTTTCTGCTGCTTACAGTGTTCAATCTAGGGTCAAGCATCTAGTCCTGTGAGAACTTTGGACAACTCCCTGTCTTAAGCAAACAAGGTTTTAACATTGCACTTCTGTCTGCGTGCATGTCGAGTCTTGTTCGTTTACACTTGTTCCGCACATTCTATGTACGATGGTGTGATGTGGGTGTGTAGAAAAATTCTACTATTTTGTTTTTGTGATGCTGTGATACATTCCAAGTTTGCGAAGAATTTGTTTTATGAAATATTGAACACGATTCACATTCTTGTTGTCGTTGGTTTGGAAAACCAGTTGCTTGTTTGTGTTACACATATTCTGTGTTGTTGCTGTTTATGATGCCATGGAACTGTAGGTGACCATTGACAATCAGGTTTTAAACAGACAGTGTCTGGAATGGGAAGAATGTATAATATATTTGATTCATTCCGCGTGTGTATTTAAGGATTTTTGTGCGTGTTGGTTGATATTAGTGTAGGAAGTATTACCATTAGTATGGCTGTTTTTTTATATTCACAAATTCATGTTGCTCAACCCAGTAATTGAAGTATGATCTGATATTTTCAGTAGCTATCATTCCTCTGTGTATTTAGGAATTGTTTTGTATGTTGATATTAGTGAAAGAATTATTACTAGCCATATTGGCATGTTTATGACACCGAATACTGCATGTCTGGTGTTCTAGCTAATTCCGGTGAAACAATAAAGAGTTACTATTTCTTTTATATTGATCTACAAGCATTCTTTATGACACCCAACCTTGGTGACCTGCCAAACATTTATACTGAATATTCATACTTGCCAACAACATGTTTGGCCACTATTTTGACTAAGAAACAAACTGACAGAGTCAACCCCAATTTTATAACAATAATAACTTTATTAAAACACCATAAAATCAGGATGACTAATGTTCCGTTCCGTTCACGGGTGTACAACATAAATCTAAAACAACATCTCGCATAACAGCTAAATAAAATAATAAATAAGTGAATTACGAGTTGTAAGGTAAACGTTAATAAGAAAAAAAATTATGTACATTAAATAAAGTGTTGTAAACTACAGTAGATATATAAATGCTACGTGCAAATTTGTTTTATTAATCCTTTATATCTGTAAGCATGTTACACAGCCATGAAACATGCGTGATGTCATTACGTTAATACGACATGATATCATTAGGTTAATGATACGACATGATATCATTACGTTACTACGGTATGGTATCATTACGTTAATACGACATGATATCATTACGTTTCTACGGCAGGAAGTCATTACGTTACTACGGTATGATGCCATTACGTTATGATGTTACTACGGGATAATGTCATTACGTTATTGCTGCATGATGTCATTACGTTACTATGGCACGATGTCTTCATATATGGTACCTCTATTATCTCTATAATACATTATAGAACCAATCTCTTCAGATATTGAGCTTTGATCGAGGCATGGCATACAAGTAACGTTAGACAAAATCATGTGCAGTGATGCACAAGAGTTACCCTTAGAACAAGGAACCGACGACGATTAGGTTAGGAATGCATTTTCAAACAAATAAGTAGATGATTTAAAACAGATATCTATAGTTTCAGACTTTTTTGTAATGGGGAGTGAATTAGATATTGTGTGCAGCTATAGAGAAATCATGTTTGGTAAGTTTTAGTTTTAGACACAACCAAATAGGCGTAGTGCAATGTAGATACAGGACAACACGTAATAGTGGCAACTGTTTAAGAAGGACTAGTTATAATGATAAATTATGGGCCTTACGAATAACTCAATATTGGTCCGTTGATATATCATGTTGTAACAGTACAAAATTTTTTAATTACCAATTAGAGATATTGTGTACGGTTTATTAATAAATCCCGTAAATATCAACTCAACAGTTAGATGCGGATTGCGTCCTGCATTGCAAATTACCCAACTACATGTCTTACGTAAATGATTCGTCAGATGAGACCTACAAAATTGACCGGACCTTGGTAGTTACACACGAGCATCGTCCGCTGTATCTTCGGCAATCTACAAACAAAAGAAATGAGAACATGACAGCTGACGTGAATATACAATGGTGTCGGATTCATTGAGTATTGCATTTACTAGAACAGTAATCATTATATGATACGACGTGCAAACCAACATACCTTTGTCACGAACAACAAACGCAGAAAACATGATAATGAATAATTGCTGCTAAAATACGTCAACATCAGTATCACATCAAAGTATCGCAAAGTGTAGAATATTATTACAACCAAAAATGCTTATAATAGAACAAAAAATCCGCGCTGTGCTTGGACGAATTCAACCAGCGCACACGATGTGTTCGGTATGCATCAACCAGAGCGATGTGCTCGGACCGCTAGCGATCCTGGAAGTCTGCCAACCATGGGAACATCCTGTCCAGCGAAGGTCGGACGGACGCGGTGTCGATGGAACTGACGGTGTTTGCGAGTCCAGAAGTGGCACGACCCGGCACAGCTGACGCCATCTGAACTCAGCTATGCCAACATCTTGCCTCTTCTGGATTCGAATCGCTCCTCTGGACAACCTGATGTCGCTTGCAGACGACACTTGCATTCTTCATCCGGCGATCTGGTGAAGATGTCTCAGATGTAGACTTCTTGCCCGTCTCGCTTGCTCGTCTTCTGTTCGCGAGCACTGGAAGATACAACCTTCTCACGCCACACATAGCGACCGTTCGACAGTGGCTGGGTGTCCGGCAGTCGTGCTGCGTGTCCATCTCCACATTGGAGTGGCTCACGTGACGACGTTGAAGCACGGCCACGTCAGCGAGTTCTTCGTCCACTCGCTCCTGAGGACCACTCCTGCTCTCCTACCGTGCGAGCGTGCATGCTTCGACACATCGCGATCGTGCCCTCGGTCCCCTAACTATTTGTCTAGATGCTCCGACTCGATGGTCATGTTTGCCGACCGGAAGATGACGGCAGACTCACGAACCGTCTGACAGACAGGTGCAAGTGGATTAGGGTGCCGGGGTTCTCGAACGGACAACTAGTTTGCGCAAACTCTTCATAACGCGATCATGTATTTACCGAAACGTCGAGTGGACGAATATTTATGCACACATTTTATTGGTCGTGAATATGCGCCTCTTGAGGCTTTACAACAGATGTAGTGGTATGTGCGCTTCGCGAACGATGTACCCAGGATTAGTAGTTACAGAATAACGGTACACGTTAGTTGACCTTGGCCCACATCGGAGTCATCACATGGCAGTGACAGTGACAGTGACAGTGAAGTCAGTAGTGGGTAATTATATAAAACATTTTGAAATGTTACAAAGAACGCAATTTAGGATATATAAGTGCTCATTGATCTTTTGACAATCAGCCTCCAATGGCCAGATAACTAAAGATCCATTGATATATAACAGTGCATGTTTCTGCTATTTCTGTGGAATATTGTTACGTTAATTGTGTGTATTGTATTGTAAGGGCAACAGAGCACCAACGTGATATTTTCCTTTACAATCACGTCACTTGCATCTCGATTAAAACGTGGTAAGCTACTTCGTTGAAATGAAACATGCTACGTCGAAGACACAACAACGGGAGCGGTCTGGCCAACTAGTTAAGAGTCGACATTTGACTGGCGCTAAAACAGGTTTCTAACCTTGACCGAAAACGACGCGATGCTAAAGAGCGTGTATCTTTTATAAGGATGTAATATTTGTTTTTACTCCCAGCTACCACTGTCACCATACAAACACTCACAGTGGGTGAGAAGAAATTACGCAGTTGATCAGAATGCCAACTAAACCAATCAGGCTTAGTCAGAACGTATGGTCTAGGCCTTCGTTATATTTTCCTGCACTTTTCTGACACCCGTCTGACTTAACTGGGCTTTCATTCTTTTCTTGCTGATACCCAACTAAAGACTGAGTTCTTTTTGAAAAGAACGCCTGTCCTTTCGTTCACGGCCTCGTCATTCCATCGTCCACACCACAGTCGACTTACTGTCACACTTTGCAAGTGTTTTGGTCACATCATCCAATCTCTTCTGATTGAAGATGCTGGAAGTTGAGGACTTTGAGATAGTTCAGGACACTGCTACTACGAGAGAGGTACGGGCCACGCCTAGGTGGATGAGTGTCGTAAATAGAAACTACGGTGGATGAATATATTCGTTGTATGGTGGAGTACACGACACGGCTTGGATTGGAACTGATATGTATATAGAGAGGTTTCATTGTAGCATCGGCTTAAAACAAGGACGTGCAATCACCACATTGGCATTAACTGCAGACATTCTGGCGACGGAACTGCGAAGTTCAAACATGATATATGCAGTATGTGGCGAACCCAGTGGAGAAGGAAGTGATGTCGGCTGGACAACAGACCGATGTCTGCAACACCAATGTGGAACAGGAGTGTATTCAACTAGGGTGTGACTCTGTACGTGTTGACGAGAAAGCGTATATATATATATATATATATATATATATATATATATATATATATATATATAACACGCACGCACCACCACACACACACACACACACACACACACACACACACACACACACAACACACACACACACACACACACACACACACACACACACACACACACACACACACACACACACACACACACACACACACACACTACACGTAGTTTTAAAAGAAGGTCACGTGGTCGTGTGTATCTGCACCAGCAAATGGCAGACCTACAGCGTGGTTTGGAGAAGGTAGCGTCGGTAGCACAATAACAGGAGCTGCACTTTTTAGAACAATTTGGGCGAATTACTGACGCAAAGGGAGGGAATTGAATTCGGATCAATTGTTTGAACTTTCAAAAGAGCGTGATGTTTTGTATAAACACACACCCACATGCGCGTGTTCTCGTCTAAACCAAACAGGTCGTATTGTAACAACACGAATACGGACGCATGATCTACACACAGACCCATTACGTACACGTAAGCACGTGTCCATCTATATGACTATACATACATAGGCGGACGCGAATGCTTATACATTAAATCTAGTAGTACCCGGCGACACTACTATTTGTTGTCAATGTTAGCGTGCTGACTCAGGCTGGGACATCGATAAACAAAACTATACAATAACAAATCCCGTTAACTAGGCCTACTGCAGAACATATGATGTCATGAAATATACAAGAATACCGTGCTCAGTTTTGGGAGTGCCTGCATATGGTGCATCATCACAACAGTTACCTGTTCGCTGCGCTGCGGCCGATACCAATGTTTGTTCTGATTAACATAAAATGGTGCGGTCGGATGGATAGTTACTGCTAGATCGAATATCTGAGAATGGCTTCTGTTTGGAAAGCTTCAATGACCACACGTTTTCTTCCATCTGCTTATCACAAGGCATGAGCCAAATCGTGGACCCGCCCTTGAATACACGTACAGCGAGCAAAGTGCAGGCGGCTGCACTGCTTGCGTCCACTTACCCACCGCATGCATTGTCGGCGAATGATGTAGACAGGCCTACTCACAACGCGAACGCACGCACAGCACGCACGCACGCACCACCCCGCACTCTCTCATCTTCTCTTTCTCACTTCATTCATCTCACATTCGCTCGTTCGTTCGTTCGTTCGTTCGTTCGTTCGTTTTCGTTCGTTCGTTCGTTCGTTCGTTCGTTCGTTCGTTCGTTCGTTCGTTCGTTCGTTCGTTCGTTCGTTCGTTCATTCGTTCGTTCGTTCGTTCATTCATTCAGTCATTCAGTCAGTCAGTCAGTCATTCAGTCATTCAGTCAGTCAGTCAGTCAGTCAGTCAGTCATTCACGCACGTACGCACACACTCACGCATGCACATACACATGCATGCACCTGTTCACAAGAATACACAAACATAACGCACGCACACACGCACACGTACACCCCACGCGCACGCGCACGCACGCGCACGCACCGCACGCACACGCACACGCACACGCACACGCACACGCACACGCGCACGCGCACAGCGCACACGCGCACGACGCGCACACCGCACACACGCACACACGCACACACGCACACACGCACACACGCACACACGCACTCGCGTAATAAAACAGTGTGCAAAAACAAAGCCAAATCTGCATTAGGGTAAGTGTACTTGGAAATGTCCTTACGAAGGGAGATTTCAAGCAGGGATGTTTCATGCGGTCCAAATAGTAGATAAACTAATATAGTTTACTCGACAATTTCCACAGGTTGTACATATGATACACCTATGTCAGAGTATCGCAATGCAGTGGTTGTAGTTGCGTAAAGTAGCCTATGCCCATGAGATAAATACATTGTATGATTTAGAAAGAAACACACCCTTTTATCTATACAAATCATGTCGTAATTTTAGCGTTTTAGATTTACCCAAACATGTAGGTATAAGAATAAGTCTATCCAATGATCCTTCGGATATGGCGGTGAATATAGTGGGGGTAAATTATACGTGGAATCAATCAAATTCCCACAACGATTATAAAACACGACTCCTACCTATCGCTTCTATTTCTGAAACACACGCAAATGGATTGAGCAGGTTGTCATTAGCACATAATGCGAGCTTACGTGCACAGAGGTCGACAAATGAGTAGGTTGGCCGAGAGATAGCGCCGAGCTGACGGGCCACAGACGTACGGAGGGACTAGTTATCGGTCGGCGTGGCGTGCCCAGCTCGCCTCCCGTCGGCCGGGATCTTAAGTGGCGGCCGGCGGGGCTTGATAACAGGGACTAAAACGGCCGCTTGTTTAGAAAGACTTTGTGTATCTACGCGTGACTAAGCGCGTTACAGCCGCCTGGCGTGCTGATGGAAAGCGATAGTATGTCGGTCTGTACTCTGCCCCTCGTTCGTTGCCACTACCAACGACGGTTTTCTGCATCTTGTACTACAGATCTATAACTGCGGCTAGCCGATGTATGCATCTATAGGGGTCCCACGCACGCAGAGAAACCACACATCTACGCAAACAAACAGGTTATTCTAATAAATAAGCCTTGTCGTCGTGCCTCTATAGGGAAAAGATACGGTGTAAAAACCTGGATCACCTACGGAACTAGTTAAGATAGCCTCTCCGAAAAGGATAGGTACGCTCAACCGATGTTTGCGGTTACTTTTCACGGACTCACAGAACAACGATAGCGGTCTCCTTACCTACTCGATCAAGGCGGGGAACGTCTGACCGCTGGACATGGCACTCGCATAAGTAACTCGATCGTCGGCCCTCTAGTCAACCGACTGCACCTCTTGCCACGCACGCTGTCCCAAAGCGATCGTACTCGAGTCTAGGCTCCTCGTAGCGCGCTTGTGCGAGCTGGGACTTATGTCTGACCTCGGCGAAAGTCAATGTGTACATATTTGAGGATGAGTGGCGGGTAAACAGAAGCGTCTGACGGCCGACCGACGACCCTACGCCACTCGGGCACGGCCACTCGTTCCCCGGCCGTTGCGGCGAGATCCGTGTCGACGAAGCAGCACCTCGAGATATCTTCAAACTTTAGCGCCACGCATCAAGTGGCCACAAGGAAGTGACGACACTCGTGCCGAGGGGAATGAGTAGATTGCGCTTGAGTGCTGGCGACATGTCGTTTTTACTAGAAATAGTTTACATTCTCCGCCGTTTTTATGTCGCATGTCATCAGAAGGTAGAAAAGGCGACGCGTCCGCTTTGAATTGTATTCAACTTGATGTGAAATAATTCAGCCTGAAACAAGGACGGCTGCTGATGTCGAGGCGAGAACACGCGCCACTTTGGCCGTGACATTGACATTGACACTGACACTGACACTAGCCGTATTAGATCAAGACTTCGCCAACTGTGACGTCACAAACAAGTCATCTCTTTCGTCACTGCGAAATCGTAAAATGCTGGACTGAGAACCGAGAACCGTCGACACTAGGTTTATGGTCACCTCAGTAAATACTGTCCCCTCATAATTAGGTTACCATAAGATGGTCCCCCAATGCGGTCACCTTGTTATTCCGGTCATTTTAATTTAGTCTTGGGGTGACCTTAATAGTGACATTCTAATGTAGCCGTCACTATGTTATAGTAAATTACATTGATTTGTGGAAACAGTCGAAGGAAGGTATTTACCACAAGTCAATGTTTCATTTTCGTTTACATGTAAGGATTACATTTAATGTTTGTTTTTAAGAGTTTATGGGAAACTGTTAAATGCACAATTTATACATAATCAAATAAGTTGTGACAGAAGATTGCCCCAAATATATGAACCACTATTAAACATTTGACATGACAAACTACACTCCTATTTCTCGTTTATTCTTTGGCTAGTCAGTTGGCTTACATAAAATGGCGGGGTTAACGGGAAACAAGTTCAGATCATTTTTTATATTTGACTGTATCGTCACAGACTAAAGAAAAAGTAAATAGTATATCCATGAACGATTAAAAGAATTCACCAAAATAGCATCACTTGTCTTACTTCACGTCACCCGCCATTTAAAAGTGCGTTCTGAGATCACCCGTCGTTTAAATACAACCTTGCGTCAATCAACACGTCCCATACGATATATTTTCTTCATTTCCGGTGCCCGGATCTGGAAATTTGTACTTTTTTAAAAATAATTTCTTATGCAATAACGCGTTGAATGCCAAATTTATATATAGGTGTGTGTGTGATAAAATAAGTAAATAATATTTATTTATTTTATCATGCATAAATAATTGATTTTACATATTTTACATAGTTATGTAATTATTTATTTTCTTGTTATTATTTACTTATTTATTAACTTCAAAGATTTACTTATTTTATTGTATCTATTTATATTTCTAAGTTATTTGCTTTTAAAAGGTTTCCTATTTGAACCGATTGTCTGTGAGTTTCACATAAAACAAATGTATCCGTCGTATCCGTTTACACTTTCATAAATACAATTAAAACTGGTTGATCTAAGAATACAACTTTAGCCTTTGGTGGTCGTTGGTGGTGGCTTCTGAGTCTGATCTTACAATCTGTCTTTGCTACTGTCTGTTCTTTGTTGCAACTTGCAATAAACAGGAAGCAACTTCAGTCAATGCGCTGGTGGCGTCTGTCAAATTCTTTCTCGGGCTGTGTCACATTCTCCAGCCCCAAGCTGTGTACTGAGCAGGTCGGCTGGGCAGTGTGTGTCGTCTCTGGAACACACCGTCTCAGTTTCTACTTGCTGTTGATCGGATACCTTTATGTTTCCCGATTATTTAGAGAACGTTCCTTTTGTGGGGTGGTTCGTATATAATATTAATAATATATAAGCATTTATTAAGCGCCATTTATCCAAATATAATACTCGCTTAAAGGCGCTACAAAAGTTACGTAAAATATGTCAGAGTAAATTGGTGTTGTAATACATTACATTAAAACAAAATAAACAGGCAAAAATACAATAGAAAGTAAATCGTATTAATAATATTAATTATCACTTAAGGTCAGCAGCATCAGTCATAAAATAATAAATAATTGATATTTATTAGTTAAAATAAATAAATTTAATAAGATAGCAAAAATACTTTGAGGATGAAGAAACGAATAAGTTAATATATATCTAGAGTCCATAAATATATGGGCTACATAGGATATTTGATATGGTAGCAAGTCATGTCCGTACTAATATATATTCTTCTGTTACACACTGCTGTAAATAGGTATGTCTGTAAGGTATAGAGGATCGGTGCTCTAAACACTACGCCACCGCGTAGTATTAATGACAGGTTGACTTGGAAAGATACAGGTGACATGAAAACAGAACAGGTAAAAGAAGAGAAGGAGACAAGTGGCAAGTGATCAGACCAGGTGGGGTAGAATTGCACCAGAAGACACACTAAGCAAAACATACGAACAATATAATTTATAACCGTGGAAACAGTAATGATTTTTGAAAAACGTGGAGAAGGTCACAGTCCGAGTATTCTACACTCAACACGTAAAGAATGCAACCAGCCACGTGTAACACGCGTTGGGCGGGACATTTTCGTGTGGAATTTCTAATGAAACCACATTAGCAAGTGGTTTCGGAAATACACAAAACCAGCACTGCTGTGCATTTTCTGCATTAGTTGAACAGCTATTTATGGGAAATAGATAGACTTCATGCTAATTGAACGGCAGTGTCACTTTTGTCAAAATAATTGTTTAGAAATGTTTGTTAGACTATACAGCTGACATTAATTATTTAAATCTTATACAGGGTGTATATATACAGGACTGTTGTTAGTGATGCTTACCAGAAAACACGAGGCGAGCTAAAGAAACAAATCGACTTAAATATGACCAGATCAAAATGGCACTGAATTATATGTATGTGCTCAATGGAAAGACTAAAATAAACAATAGTACACAATTAACTACAGTAGTCCCCCTCTTATACGGCCCCGCGCCAACGGCCACCCGGATTATGCGGCCACATTTCCATTGCATTAGCGTTTTATAATGCAAACTACCCCTCGCCAGTGGCCATTCGGGAGTCAAAAACTGCAATTTGTAATCGCAATTCTATAACACATTTACGTATGCCTATCATACACTCGTCGTTCTCGGCAAAAAACCAGGTAGCTGGCACTGTGCAGTGTTAGATGTTTCGAATGTTGACAACATACATGTGTACTTAGGAGTGGCCAATTCGCCATGAAACAGGGGCATTCATCGATTGTTCCCCCTCACCAGTGGCCACCCGCCTTATACGGCTACTTTGGGTTTGCTGAAGGATTGGCCGTATAAGAAGGGGACTACTGTAATAATAAATATCGTGTTAGGTAATGTTTGTCTTCACGCGCAATGTTACAAACACCCATTAAAAAGAGTGCAACTGGCACGAAGCTAAAGGTTGGTTACCCTGTCGCGAACGCGAATTTAAACATAACATGACACTTGGACAATGGATACTGTTTACCACTTTGGTCTTGTTTGTCTTAGATGTGACAAGTCGGTGGCAGCTGATGTATAAATACTAAAAGCAAACACACATAATATTGTTATTTCTGGTTCTAATTTCAATACAATGCCCCACATTCGGTAAATGTTGTTTTCCCAATAGGTACTTCCCTGAAGCCAACTTATACTCAGTGCGTGCGTGCGTGCGTGCGTGTGTGCGTCCAGTTTTCTTGCGAGGCAGGAATGGTGGTTTGGGCATGTGAGGTTGTAATAATCTTGTAGCTGCAAGCATTCTTGTGGAGGCAAACAGTCTTTTTTCAATTTGGGACAAAGCTACGGACGTAATTGAGGACCAGACGTTGGTGTTAAAAATGTTTCGCCGCTACAATACTTTCAGCTTCTCCGCAATTTCGTTTCGACGGCTGGCTCTATAGATATATGTCACATACTTCAATTCACTTTAATTTCATAAAAAAAAACTACAACTCATATGATCACATCTAAGATATGTAAAACGATTGGGAAAGAACAAAAAGAAGACAAACGGGGTACTCTTTTTGCTATCTCTTTGTTCCCCTATTCCCAGGCCGATTCTCTAAACGCCAGTGTTTCGAGATGCTTGTGTGCGTGTGCGTGTGCGTGTGCGTGTGCGTGTGCGTGTGCGTGTGCGTGTGCGTGTGCGTGTGCGTGTGCGTGTGCGTGTGCGTGTGCGTGTGCGTGTGCGTGTGCGTGCGTGGCTGCGCGTGCGTGTGCGTGTGCGTGTGCGTGTGCGTGTGCGTGTGCGTGCGTACGTACGACCGAGCATGTGCGTGGGTCTAAGAAATTGTCTTTTTTGCACTGCACAATTAAAAGAATTGCTCATGGTTTTAGTTTTGTTTTATTTTATTGCCTAATTGAATAGTCAAGTAAGCACAACGTATGCCTTGTGTGGCGCCCTCTGGATTGTGAAAATGCAATCACCCACGTGAACCAGTCACTCCACCTGGTATCAGTATTGTGAACCCCGTCGTCCAAATTACAAATTGCATGTTTTAATTGAATACCATTGGTTGTGTTCACCTATGGAATGACCTAAGAATATCTGCAGTTTAGGACCGGGAATAAGGACGAAGTCTCTCTAAAGAGAAGACTCCCGTCAACGTAAACTTCCAAAATAACTTCCAAACGCGTCGTCTTACGTTGAATTGTGGCGCCACCTACTGGAATGAATCTATTTATTATGCTTTGGTTTTACTTACCGAAAAAACGGATTTTATCATAAAAATTAACAATCCTTACATGTGTGGGGTGTTTTAGCAGATATAACTTGTGCGTTCTAGTAATCTGATCGAACATTAATCCCTGACTGTTTTGCTCTCCGTGAGGAAAACTTTACATTCATGCTTATGCAAGGTCGACTAGGCCTATAGTTAGATAACATTTCGTACTGAAAATATTACGAAAAAGGTAACGAGCATGTGCAAGCCGACAACGAGACTTAGATGGCCATTTGCATTTTATTATTATAGGAATGTCTCAGAACATGTACCCATTGTTGATTACATATACACATATCGACTGTTTGTTGGTGAATAGTCGCCAAACAAATGGCTTGTAGGCGTTAAATAATTGACGGATCAAACACAAAAAGTACCACCTGCTATTAGACGTATGCAGAGAGAGTTTCCTGATACATGAGTCGGAAACCCACAAAAAATACAGAGGCACTTCGTTTTTACACACACGCACACGCACACCACCACACACACACACACACACACACGCACGCACGCACGCACGCACGCACGCACGCACGCACACACACACCACACACACACACACACACACACACACACACACACACACAATAGAGAGAGAGGGAGGAGGGAGAAAGAGAGAGAGAGAGGGGAGAGAGAGAGAGAGAGAGAGAGAGGAGAGAGAGAGAGAGAGAGAGAGAGAGAGAGAGAGAGAGAGAGAGAGAGAGAGAGAGAGAGAGATTACTCCGACCTGTTATGTTTATTGGGGTAATGAATAGCTAATTTAATTAAATGATGTGTATTTTTGTCGAATCCGGACCCACCTTCGCCGTTATGACCAAGCTCCACACTTTCCCTAATTTTTTACGTCACTGTGTTAACTCTATCATTCAACATCATCCCCATGTATACAATTATTTCCAAAATATTGAAACCTTTGAAACTTATAAAATCGACCCGACGTTCGACAGTTTGTGCCGTATTTTTTTTTAATAAATTCTGATAGATACACTGGCCCACCAACAAACTGTTTAACCTTTTAGTATGTAATCCCCGATAAAATGATTATTGCGTGCGGTGGACGTGTCGTCTAGACGTGACCTTACGTAAGTAGACCGGTTTTCTCGCGTTCCTCGTTTAAACATCGTTTAAACGCACGTGACTGCATGGTAGCGCGGAAATGACGTCAACACTAGTTTCCAGTATCCACGGCGAACGATCGAGAAGGCACTGGGCGAAGCGCCGCTGTATTCGGGAAGAAACGTATTGATGGGCGATCCCAACATGAGAACGAGCCTGCATACACAACTGAGAGGTAGGTTTGTTGAAATCCTAGCGATATTTCAAGTGCACTTAACGTGGAAAATATACGCCGTACGATATTTCAAGTTGACTGCTGTGGCGGCAACATCATGGCGACGCTGAACAGTTTCGACAGCGGACAAGTGTTTGCTGATGTGTTTTATCACTCACTAGTATCTTAAAGGTATATAGCAAACAGCGTCAAATTACTTTTACTTTTATATATATATAATATATATATATATTATATATATTAGTATACATCACACAACCTCTGATAATATGTATCAATTAATGTTGATATATATATATATATATATATATATATATATATATATATATATATAAAATAAAATAATTTGACGCTGTTTGCTATATACCTTTAAGATACTAGTGAGTGATAAAACACATCAGCAAACACAATTGCTGATGTATAAAATGTCGCCGTAGAGTTACGAACACGGTCAAGTCGTCCCTGCCCTGTTAGGCAACTCCCAGGCGCAGTTGACGCGTGTCCAAGTAGCCGAAATTAATTTCTACCCAGGGTGATGGGTCAGCTCATTTGCTGCCCTATTATCTATTATCGTTATTTGTCTTTGTGCTTCAGATATTGTGCGTCAGTACAGACGGCAGCGGCCACCTGGAGGCGGAGTATCGGTCAAAAGGTATGTCGCTTATTGATATCTTATGTGACCCAGAAGAGGACGCAGAAGGGGACGCAGAAGATGGAGCACAAGAGGACCCAGAAGAGGACATAGAAAAGGACGCAGAAGTGGACGCAGAATTGGACGCAAAGTGGACGCAGAAGATGGAGCAGAAGAGGACGCAGAAGAGGACCGAAAATGCTGCAAGAGGACGCAGAAGGGGACGCAGATGGAGTAGAAGAGGACGCAGAAGAGGACACAGAAGAGGACGCAGAAGTGGACGCAGAAGCGGACGCAGAAGATGGAGCAGAAGAGGACGCAGAAGAGGACAAAAAATGCTGGAAGAGGACGTAGAAGAGGACGCAGAAGATGGAGCAGAAGAGGACGCAGAAGAGGACACTGAAGAGGACGCAGAAGTGGACGCAGAAGATGGAGCAGAAGAGGACGCAGAAGAGGACCCAGACATTAACATAATTAAGTTTCCCTTGCTCTATTAACTTTGTTTTCTTTATGTTTTCAGGTGCTGTGACGTCACTGGACATCGGAATGAAGAGTATGAAAACAGGGTACTTCTGTGTCGACAACAGTAGGTATGAATTATTGTTAGTTCTTTAGGTAAGGCTTAATTGCTATGTATTTCTTTTCAGCTCTTAGACGTCATGAAATTGTCCACTGCTTTGTTAATATTATCGCTGTTTTGTTGTATATGCAAAGCTGCAGCCGTGACATCAATGGAACAATGAGGACAGAGCATGGAACAAAAGGTAGATTTTACGTAATTGCTCTCTCCGCATCTACGATTACAGACTGTAAAATTTTAGTTTGTCATTTTCTAGATATCCACACTGCTTGTCAATAAATAATATTACCCATATTTTATGTTTACATGGTGGAAACTGTTCAACTTGAGTTGTGGCCAAACGTAACGTCACAGGAAGGAACAACGAAAGAGCAGCTACAAAAGCAATATAAAGGTAATATTTCGGTTGTAAAGATCACAAACCAAAGGGATAGTGTTTTGACATCGCCTTTGGTGGTTGTATAGTAAAGTATAGTAAACATTCTTTACGTAATGACCTTCACAGAAGAAGCCGGTAGAGTACATGACAGATATTCTAGTTCATATTTCTGTTTTAGGTAAGTTACATCCAGAGTTTCAACAATGTCCGCCAAACTCGCAAGGCGGAGACAACAACCTTCCGCTGGAGCACACGCCACGGCAGCGACAGAGGCCGACCGACGGCCTCCGGCGGCTCGGCTCCGCCCACGTTGCTCACGCAGAGTAATGGCGCGGGGGAGACGCCAGGACCTCGCACACTAGCCTCGGTTACACAGGCTCCGTGAGGTGGCATCACTTTTAAGCCCCTCAACCCTTCTCGGCGTAGTTCCGTAGCCGACCGACAGTCGGGTAAGCGAGACTACTCGCACACGAGTGATGTAGAACATCTGACGCCTTGCTACAGTCGGCACAACGATACGCCGATACACAAGATTGTGTGACGCGAAATGACTGTGCTGCTTGGACACGCTATCACTGTTCACAAAACATTGTAATTATGACTGTCGATAGTGGCCTGTGTGTGTGTGTGTGCGTGCGTGCGTGCGTGTGTGTGTGTGTGTGTGCGTGTGTGCGTGTGTGCGTGTGTGCGTGTGTGCGTGTGTGGTGTGTGTGTGTGTGTGTGTGTGTGTGTGTGTGTGGTGTGTGTGTGTGTGTGTGTGTGTGTGTGTGTGTGTGTGTGTGTGTGTGTGTGTGTGTGTGTGTGTGTGTGTGTGTGTGTGTGTGTGTGTGTGTGTGTGTGTGTGTGTGTGTGTGTGGTTTATTAAAATACATGTCATGAGTCTAAAGGTATACATGTATTTAAAATCTGCATTTTACATTAAAACGTAATTTATATTAGCACAGATTACAAAATATGGGTAGTAAATGTGTGTTAATGCAATTTTCTTAACACATTTGACTAAAATAAACTATTTGAGATGAAATATTTTTTCTTCTAAAATACCATACGGATTATTAATACAGTTAGCCAATGAAGATAAAAAGAAGAAACACTTATAATATCTATATTTATTATACATACGTCAGTAATCATTATAGCCTAGGCCTAGACATAGGCCCTATGCCTAAGGGCTACCCATACGCCTCATAGTGATACGGCAGACTAGTGCAGTTCAGTCTTTGACTCGAATAATTATTTTAAAAATACAAATGTGAAACAAAATCAAAACCGTTCAAACAACGTTCCATATAATAATTATTAGACACGATAAAAAACATCATGAATGGGGATTTGCATAACTTTAACTGATCTTAAGCGTACAGCTACTGCTATTTGACGTGGATAATACTGTCAACTTTCAACAACAAAAACGGGGTCAACGTCGCGTCGACGCAGCACAGAAATATTTTACCCCTAAATTCTTAAACGTACGACAACTACAAGACGGAAAAGTCGAACCTGTGGAACGAGATCTCATGCTCTAAGCGTAGTTTAGCAGATTGTCGATTAGAACACCCAAAAGCGCAACTCAATATCATGATATGCGATTATATGAACACATCGATCGACACATGTTTAACCGACTGTCGGTCGGCTGCTTTGAGGGGCTAAAAGTGCTGCCACCTCACGGAGTCCGGGTAACCGAGGCTACACATGTATAGTTGTATACCAGCGCTCAAGAAAGGTGGCGTACATCAGCCTGGAGGCTGTGGCGTCAAGTAGCGCCACACACAGGAATGCGCATTATATATGTTCATTCGCTAGATGGAGTCACTTAGCAAACAGAAAAGAATTCATGTACATTAAAATTACCAAGTGACACATATTTTCTCTTCAATGTGGATATACATAAATATATGTATCATATTTTCCTGCAAAAAGTATTTCTTTTAAATTAAAATATTTATGGTCAGTTCGTTGATATAAAATGCGCAGAGCATGATCTCACATTACAATTCTACATTGTTGTTTTAGCAAAATAGTAAAGAATACTTGCTTTCACCTCGTATATAATGTAAACACAAGCCGAACCACGTGGAAACATAGTCACGTGTACTGTGTACTGTGTAAACAGAGGCTGTCCACGTGGACACATGCTCATTACTCATTGGTCGAAACATGCCTTGTGGCAGAATCCATCTGGTGAGCCAAAAAGTGCCGGCCGCGCGCTATCCAGTGGTTTGCACGGTGCACAAGTTAGCCTCGATTACCCAGATGCCGTGAGGTGACAGCACTTGCCCCTCGTCAGGGCGGCCTTAATTACCCCTATAATAAATTAGAGAAGTTGATTGGCTGTAAGGACGAATTTGAAATAAATATAAAATAAGGATACCCTTTTATTAGACAACATTATTTTATAAAACGTTTCGAAATCAAACTTAGACTGAAACATGTCACACACAAAATAAACAGAAATGAAAATATTTCGTTGTTATTTTTCTTTGGAAGTCGTCAATTGGGCACGCAATCTCGTCTGCCGTCCTGTCATTTTGTAGTATTATTTTGTCATTTCCATTCATGATCCGGTCCCAACGACTCGAACGAGCCACATGTTCATGGCACAGCAGAAACCTCCGCTGTAAGTTGTTAAGTTTCCACCCAACAAAATCTCATCTCGAAAGTGGGAACTATTATGAAGATAAGTCAGTATTTTTTTAATTGCTTGCGTATCCGATATGTGTTACTTTGAATACTAGTGGGGACAGTTGTGTAGGGTCTCGTTAAGCACTGCTCAAAACAAATCGGAAACGAGAATCATTTAGTGCCATGTTGCGCTCGCTGCCGTCACATGGCATCATTGTTTTGGATTAATTCACTGGTTTACGTGTGTAATAATGATTAATGTTTATGTAGTACAGATGTTTTGATAACGAAATTAAGTTACAAAAGAAAAAATAATTATATACAACATAACAAACAAAAGAGGATAAGTTAGATGCGGCACGTAGTGACTAATTGAGCCGGGTGATGTAGTTGACAAATTAACAACTAACATTTTCATTTCTGTTTGTTTTGTGTGACATATTTCAATATAAGTTTTATTTTGAAAAAAGTTTTTATATTAAGTATTATCTGATAAATGTGTATTATTAGTTATTTTATTTAATAGTTTGCCAATCATCGTCTCTACCCTATTCTGCGGTAAAGCCGTCCTGTCGGTCTCAAATTCTTCTGTTGCCATATTCCTTCACTGGGTCGGCCTGGAGTTTACGAGGCTTTATTAAGTCTGCTACATATGTTAGCAGTTTTGTTTTTAACAACGGGCACAAGTGCAACAGATATCATGCATTCACTTATTTCGCTATTTTACGCATTCCTCCTTCAGCCCCCTCAATTCCATGTCTTTCGTTACATTGACCTTCCATCTTTTGATGGTTTTCCTCTTTCTCGTCCTAGGGACTGGCCATTCTGCAGTTTCTCTCAGACGTTTCTCAGTCTTTATCTTTGCTGGGTACATGGCCATACCACTGAAGCCTGGCACCTCTCAGTGTGTCCATGTGTTCCATCAACTCCCGCTACGTGTCGCACTTCCTGGTTTGTTTTACGTTCCCTGCGCGAGATATTCTTTGCCCATCTCATCATTCCTATCTTAGTACTCATGACGAGGAGGTATTTTTCTCTTCAGGGCTCATGTCACCGCTCCCTACACATATACTGGTGGATGTCTGTGCAGTAGATCGTGATCTTGAGTCTGCGTGGTAACTTGCTGTCACACATGACTTCACTTAGTTCACACCACTTCTGCCAGGCGGCCATGACTCTTGCTCCTGGCGATCACAAACGCAGAGCATTATTTCCCCAGGCCTTTGTGAAGGGGCTCAAATGTGCTGCCATCTCACGGCGCTTGTATAGTCTAAGGCTAGCGAGGAGATTATGCTTGAGTGGTAATGGTTTAGTTGTGATCACACATCGCGAACAAAATAAATCGCTACTGTAGCCCTACCTATCGAGTGGAACACATATTATTGCACAACTGTCTACATATGTTTGACTATAGTAATTATTAAGACGCTTACTTTATATCATTGTAAGTGCATCTCATCAGGCAAGGTCATTCCACCTCGTTCTCTGCTTATTCGCTTCCTTGCATCATTGGCATCTGATCTACTTACACCATATGGCGATGTATTTCAGAAAGCTCAACGATAACGATTTTGACTAAATTTATGGCTGTGTTTTGCGACCCAAAAATGCTTGGCAACCAATGCCGGCAAACAGTTCAATAAAAATGCATACACAAATCAATGATAATTTACAACATTGATTTACTTGCTAAACAGGCAGGAATCGCAAAATTAGCGCGCTTCAGTAGTTTGTCAACACAGAAAGAGGACATCTCTTGCAAATCGTTAAGTAAAGAGAACGGTGGAATGGGGCAGTTCGTACAATGTCAACAATGTTTGAACGATATCACGTTAATTTACTTCCTACTGGTGATAATTAGCTGACCATCCGACGTGTGCGAGTGGGTGTGCTCATCAACTACAGCAACCTGTCGTGAAAGCACACTCTTGATCTGATGGAGTGAATCGAAAACAGAGATATTCAACTTGTGCTCGCACAGCACATTTTCGGTGGCTTTTTCGGCGGCGAGACTAATACTTTACGCCATATGCGTCGCCTGAATGTGTTTTAAAAAAGATTCGGCCAACATTTGGCACCCATTACTCGTGTCTCGTGCAGCTGGATTGACTCTCAGACCTAATTTGAAATACAAAATAAAATAAGGATACCATTTTATCAGATAATAATTATTATATTATAAAACGATTCAAAACTAAACGTATACTGAAGCATGTCACACACGAAATAATTTTTTCGCTGTTTATTTTTCATCTCATATTTTTCTACTTTTTCTCTTGTGTGTAGATATTTTATAACTTGGTTTCATTAACAAAACCATACATACTATATAAACAGTAATTACTATTCATGTAAACATGTGAGATAATTACGTAATTACGTAAGCAAACCAAATGCTTCACCAGATTACCTTCTCGGCGGCGTTATGCAGCCGAGCGAGATGGTGTTTGATTGAACAGGTCTGTCAGAGAAGTACAGTGCAAAGCGTTTTGAGTAGTTCCGAGGCCTGGATACTGCGCTATATAAGAACTTAGCTTTTTAAGCGGGACTAGGCGATCCACTCAAAATGGCTTGGCGACCCAATTTTGAGTCGCCACCTAGAGTTTAATAACCTCTGCACTACCACTAGATTTTGGGTTATTATAAATGTATCTCCTCCGAAGAGACAATGTCCATTTGTCTTGTTCGGTGTTAAGATCCTCCATGGACCACCGTCTTCTGATGTACCAATTGGTGACCTATTTAACTAAATTAATAGTCCATTGTAATGGCATCTTCTCCCAGGCGTCTTTTTCTGTGTTAATTCACTTCTCCGATCAACCGACTGGATATGTAATTGAGTCATCATGAAGTTAGGTATTTAGAGTTATTATTGTCCTGTGGATAAATCGAGTGGCCAAGCTTTTCATAGGTAACGCTGTAAGTTCAATATACTGTAAAGTTGATAACTATTACACTTTGCTTGCTGCTTCACGGGTTCCGTTAGGATATCATCATCATCATCATCATCATCATCATCATCATCATCATCATCATCATCATCATCATCATCAAAGTAGTAGTAGTAGTAGTAGTAGTAGTAGTAGTAGTAGTAGTAGTAGTAGTAGTAGTAGTAGTAGTAGTATATAGTAGTATAGTAGTAGCAGTATTGTTATTATTATTATTATTATTATTTTTATTATTATTATTATTATTATTATTATTATTATTATTATTATTATTATTATTATTATTATTATTATTATTATTATTATTACTTGCAAAAACGTAATGTTAGACGGATTGAATTTATCTTCAAAACAGAAACTCATGCATAATTGCATCGCCATTCACGTTGTGATTCCAGATTTGAAACTATAAAAAAAAATTGCACTAAATAGTAAGCCAGTCGCAGTGACTGATGGGTATTGGCAGATTTGCATTTTCATAAATCGAATTTGAAACGAAACCAGGGAAACAATTCAAATTAAATTGATATAAACAGAAGAGAATGTCTACACATAGTCGTAGTTTACCAAGACAGCTGTGTACATGTGTGCGTGCGTGCGTGCGTGCGTGCCTGCCTGCCTGCCTGCCTGCCTGCGTGCGTGCGTGCGTGCGTGCGTGCGTGCGTGCGTGCGTGCGTGCGTGCGTGCGTGCGTGGGTGAGTGAGTGAGTGAGTGAGTGAGTGAGTGAGTGAGTGAGTGAGTGAGTGAGTGAGTGAGTGAGTGAGTGAGTGAGTGAGTGAGTGAGTGAGTGAGTGAGTGAGTGAGTGAGTGAGTGAGTGAGTGAGTGAGTGAGTGAGTGAGTGAGTGAGTGTGTAGATGCATGTGTGAAGCATCGTATTTATACGCTGTCAGACACACATTGAATACCGCAGAATTCTAGTATTATTACAAAGAATGGTAGTCATCCAAAACACGTACATCACGCATAGGGAAGTGGTAAATAGTGGAGCAAAGAAGCGCTATACTGATTGTTATGGGTATCTTGGTAACCGTTATGTAACGATCACAAACGAAAATATAATTGCGGTGCATTATACATTGAACGACCAACTATCAAGAACAATGTGCGTGAAAGACCCAATAACCTCTATTTCGTTTGAATATCGCACTCTTTGTGGCGCTAACGTTGTCCTCAGAGTTCAGGGTGTGAACTCGACTGTGCGCGGGCATATTTACGAAACGTTCACATCAATTAGTTCTCCCTATCCAAAGGTTCGTGCGTGCAAAGATTGCAGGGTTCGAGAAGAAAGTAGAATTAATTTTATCATCGAACCTTAGTAATCTTTGACTTCAGTCGCCAGCATTAGCTATAGTCCACTTTTAGAATAAATAAACACACGTGCCTCAGTACAACGTCTGCCATAGACGCGTACTTTTCTTTGAAACGTGCCGGTGGGGTAGCAGGGGGATAAGCTTTCTTGACATGAATTAATTTCTGAACGCGCCACCTCTGAGGTTCAATTAGGTCAACCAACTGCCATTTTTCATTGTGCCACCATTTAGATTAGCCACGACAATTTTTTGCAAGGCTCATGCATATTGTCAGACACAACATTCTATATTATAAACAACATTAACCAGACCACACAATTGCAGTGACATTTTAACAAATGATGTATGCCTACATTTGGTAATAAACACATTATGGTTTCAAATATAAATTGACCCATAAATAAATCTAGGCCTCTATCCGATTATGAGGATCTATTCAATTGACTAAGTATCAGTAAACATGTAAGTATGAACATGCTGAATATCAAAGGGGTGTGGAGAGGTGTCACACTAGGAGATTATCCATGCTACAAAAGATTTGAAAGACACTACGAGTTGTGGTGGTTTAGATGGTATATCTGCAGAACATTTGAAACATTGCAGTGATGTTATAATTCCATTGTTGTCTATGTGCCTTACCAGCTTATTTATTCATGGGATTTTAACTGAATCCATGATATCTGTTGCACTTGTGCCCGTTATTAAAACAAAAACTGCTAGCATATATAGGAAGAGTAATGACAGACTTATTGCTTTAGCCAGCATTGTGTCGAAATGTTTTGAAAAAAATATTTATGACCGTATTGAATACAGCCTAACTACATGTAATAGTCGGTTTGGCTTCAAGACTAAACATAGCACAGACAGTGTATAATTTATATGCCTTCAGAGAGGCTGTACTAAAATATATATTTTTGGATGCGTCCAAAGCTTTTGATCGTGTAAATCATTATATTCTATATGATAAATTTATAAAGCTGTGTATATAGTTTGGATTTTTTTTTATATAATACTCAAACGATGCATGTACGTTGAAAAAAACACCATGTCACAAAATCCTTCTGTTAGTAACTGGGTGCGTCAAGGAGGAATTATGTCTTCTTATTTTGTGTGTGTTTACATGGATGGTCTCAGTAAATAAATAAATAATATAAATGCTGGATGTGTAATAGGTTCCTTATTAATTATTAATTAACCATTTGATGTGTGCTACCGATTTAATGCTCATGGCTCCTTCATCTATGGATTTATCAATGTTATTATCTGTGTGTTCAGAATATGGGCTAGAATGTGATATTAAATACAATACTGCCGAAATTTGTCTTAAATGTTAGTTATCTTGAGCATATTATCACAGAAGATCTCAGTGACAGTGATGATATGTCTAGGCAATACAAGATAATGTATGCTTAGGGTAATGCCTTGATTCGAAAGTTTCAATTGTGTACAGAATCTGTAAAATGTACTTATATAAATCATATATATATATATATATATATATATATATATATATATATATATATATATATATATATATATATATATATATATTTATATTTATATTTATATTTATATTTATAGCAAGATTATATTTAGAAAACTTATGAATACAATAATTAGAATTATAATAACCTCGAGATTGTAGTGCGAGTTATGTATTTGTATCAAGAGGCTTACCCATATGTGAAATATTAATTAGACAAGTTTTATGGCGTGTTTAGCTAGATCGGGAAATGCAATACTACAGAATATCATGAGTAGTGATACTCTGTATACATCGCCACTGTGTCGCCATTGGCGAAAAATGCTTTATGTAAATAGTTATTAGTCATAGTCTAGCTTACATGTTTATATGGATGTAATGATCCTGAATAAAGTAATTGAATTGAAGTAAATTTATATTATATATATATATATATATATATATATATATATATATATATATATATATATATAACCATCGAATGCAAGATATTATTTTTGAGTGCTATTAGCTTACATTTGTGAAGTACCTTAGCAAAATAGGATTTTACACGGAATGATTTTAGTTGACCGAAACAAACCCTTTTTATAATGCCTAGCTGAGTTGACGTGCTGATGCAAAACATTATAGCTAAATCACAGCACGAACTGATTGATCTTACTTACATTTAAATGTAAATAAGATCATTTAAATATGACGTTAAACAATTTCAAACAATACAACTAACAGTCGTAAATGGAATTAAACAGTTAAAAATACAATTAAATGCAATTGTATTTAATTAGAATAAAACATAGTGTATGGTGTGCGCGCTATGTATTCGGGGTAGTGAAGACTAGGCCATTTCAAACCGTTTTTCCGTGATGGAACGAGAATATGTTGGAGGTTTCTTGGACTTTGTAAATAATAATTCAACATCGGCCGTTGTGAAGGGCAACGTACTACAGCAGTTCATGTACATCATTAGTCGTTAGTATATAAATATTCGGGGAAGACCTAAACTTTGATCTTGGGTAAGTGGTGTGCAGAGGCACTGAGCCAGTCCATTGAGTCCAACACCTGGCAAATCCGTAGCAAGAGCAGCTTCTTGGAAGATCAGTTCGAATGATGTACAATAGATATACCACACGACTTCTTATCAAAAAGAAGGATGCATACTGAGCACTGCCCGGATATGGAAAGACAGAAGTAGAATTCAATGCATACGTGTTACTGATAACGTTCTCAGTTTGTGAGGTCTCAAGTAGCAACTAGTTTCGTACCGGTGATAATCAACCCAATTCCTTACCGAAATATGTAGTAGTCTGTGCGCTGAGTGTAAGTAAAGGCGAGCCTATCTAGGCAGGCAGGCTAAGAACATGTAGATCCAGGAATAGGTACACGGTCTACGTGATTCC